>CAJGYO010000010.1:71933439-72411824 GCA_904845875.1 Miscanthus lutarioriparius
ACTATGTCATCAACATAGATGGTGATTGTTGGTTTCGACCGCTCGGCTTGATTAGGCTGATCGAGCAGGTTGATTTGATCGGCGAAGCATTGCTGCATGCACCTTTGGTAGGTGGCACCAACATTCTTTAGACCAAAGGGCATGGTTACATAACAGTACGAACTATATGGGGTGATGAACGAGGTTGCGAGCTGATCAGACTCTTTCATCATGATCTCGGTGATAGCCCCGAGAAGGCATCCCAAAGGAGAGGATCTTGCATCCCGAGGTGGAGTCGACTTATCTAGTCTATGCACGGCAAAGGAAAGTGATCCTTTAGACACACTTTGTTGAGGCTAGTATAATCAACGCACATTCTCCATTTCTCGCCTTCTTTTGACAAGAATAGGATTGGCAAGCCGCCGTGAGGAATACCTCTATGATGAAGCAGGCTGCCTGGAGTTTGGCGACCTCCTCGCCTATGGCCCTATGCCTCTCATCGTCAAAGCAACGCAGGCGTTGCTTGGTGGGCTTCGAGCCTAGGATGAGGCATAGTGCGTGCTCAATGACCTCCCACGGTATGCCAAACATCGCGATTGGCACGTAGAAAGTTGGCGAGCTCGCATTCCTATTTGGCCGGGAGCTGGGTCCTGATCCGCACCGTCTTGATAGGGTCAGTGGGGTCAATCCCCACCACCTTAGTTTCCTTGAGTGGGCGGAAGGCGGTCAAAGAGGTTGGCTTGTTGTAGTCTCGATCATAAGGGTCAACAACTCCCCGAGCCGCTGGAGCTCAAAAGAGTTGATGACGGCAATGGCGCGGCTCAGTAATGCTCATGGTCGCACGTGAAGGCGTGAGAGAAGGTGCTACCCACAGTGATGACGTTGTTCGGTCCTGACATCTTTAGCTTCAGGTAGGTGTAGTTGGGGACCACCATGAACTTGGCATAGCATGGGCGCCCTAAGATGGCATGGTAAGACCCTGAGAAGTCCACCACCTCAAAGGTAAGCCCCTCCGAGCGGAAGTTGGCTCGATCGCCAAATGTGATGAGCATGTCGATCTGCCCGAGTAGGTACGCCGATGCTCCTAGGATCATGTTGTGAAAGGGAGAGCTCGCCAGACGGATCTCCGACTAGGGGATGCGCATGGCATCGAGGGTGTCGACATAGAGGATGTTGAGGCCACTGCCTCCATCCATCAGCACCTTGGTGAGGCACTTCTTGCAGATGATGGGGTCGACGATGAGCGGGTAGTGTCCCAGTCTGGCGATGCGGGAGGGATGGTCCCTCTAGTCAAAGGTGATCGGAGATTTCGACCAGCGAAGGAAGGAGGGGATGGCCGTCTCGGCGACACATGCCTCTCTGTAGCGCACTTTGTGCTGGCACTTGGAATAGATGGCATTGGATCCCCCAAAGATCATGATGTATTCCTCGGGGTTAGGAAAGCTGTCCCCGTCCTTGCCCGCCGCGCCTCCTTTCTTGGCTGCCGCCTCTTTGCCCCTTCCTTCTTTTGGCCCACTGGCCTATCGTAGGAAGCGCTTGAGGAGCTCGCAGTCCTTGTAGAGGTGCTTGATGGGGTAGGCATGGTTGGTGCAGGGGCTATCCATGAGCTTGTTAAAGTGGTCAGGCAGGCCCTGTTGTGGCTGCTTGCCCACGCGATCAGCTGCAGCGACCAACGTGGAGTTGGCCTATCGGCGCCTATCCTTTTTGTTCTTCTTGCCCCTCTATTTGGAGGGGCCCTCGCCCTGGTCCTCACGCTTGGCCTTGGCCTTGCCTCGGCCCCTGTTGAAGACCGCTCCGACCGCCTCCTCATCGAAGGCGTGGTTCGCGGTTGGTCTAGGGCTTCAGGCATCCAGGCTTGTGGATTAGGGACTCGCAGGTTGTCCCAGAGAGGAATGCGCTGATGACATCCGCGTCGACGCCATCAGGAAGGGAGTTGCACCGCTTCGAGAACCAACGGATGTAATCCCGCAAGGAGTCGTTGGGCTCCTGTTGGCAGCTCTTGAGGTCCTAGGAGTTCCCAGGGCGGACATACATCCCCTGGAAGTTCCCGACGAAGACCCTCTTGAGGTCCGCCTAGTCACGGATGCTATTGTGCGGGAGGAATTTGAGCCACGCTCAAACATGTTCCCCTACACAAATGGGGAGGTACTAAATGATGAAGTGGTCATCATCCACTCCTCCGGCTCGGTAGGCGAGCCGGAAGTGTTCGAGCCATATACCGGGGTTTGTCTCCCTAGTATACTGGGCGATGTTGGTAGAAGGTCGGAAGCGCTATGGGAATGGCGCTCTCTGGATGCACTGGCCAAAGGCCCATGGTCCTAGGCCATCCGAGGTAGGACTCCGGTCGTTGGGTCGATGACCGCGCCTAGGGTGCGTTTCACCAGTCCCTTTGATGGTCCGGCCGGAGCCCTATCGCCTGTTCTCACCACCGCCCGATGGACGTCATCATCATGCCGGGCCTGATGCCGGTTGCTGATGATGCCACGAGCATCTCGGTTTGGCCCGAGGCGTTCGCGCACAGGTGGTCGGTGTGGAGCGGGAACCATGTTAGGTCGTGGCGCAGCTGCGCCCTCCTGTTCCATGCCCGGCGACCATAGTGGTAAGCGGATGGAGCGGTTGGACTGGCGTGCGCCCGTTCCCCCAGTAGGGAAAGAGGCCTCGAGTCGGTGGCACGACGAGGAGCTTTTCGCCTATTGAACGGCGGCGGTCTCCACCAGTGCCTGAAGGTTCTGGTGGACCGCCTGCTCCTTTGGGTCGATGGGCTCGGGAAGGCCACGTAGAAGCATCGCCGCCACGGCGATGTTCTGGCCAGCCTGAGCGAACTATGGGGGATCGTTCCCCCCGTCGATGATGTGGTGCCGCTTGCTAGGTTACACGCACGGGGCATAGCGTGCTGCACCGAGCACGCCGGCGCAGGTGGTGGCTGGTTCTGCCGCCTTTGTCATAGCTCCTCGCCGTGGTCCTAGGCACACGCGAGGGCATCCGCATGAGGGTCTGGAGGGGTGTGGGTCTAAAGAGACTCCACTACCACCGACGGCTGTCCCGGGGCGTCCGCCGTAGTGCACTCCCGGGGACAGAGGGTGGCTAGGTGCCACGACATCACCGATGCTAGAGCTGTCGCTCTCAACATCGTCATCCATGAGGCCGTGAAAAGAGGCGGGAGCGTAGCTCACCATCCCCATGAATTTGGGTGTGAGAGGGGGCAGTGCCAGCATCCTTCAGAGCCTCCGGGTGTATGCATCCATAGGGGATGCGGGGCCATAGGGGAACCAGTCGCATGGCAGTCACAGCAGGGACAACGGGGTTCCTTTGGAGAATCGGCCAAAAATAGCAAATAGCGAGTAAATAACAGTGTGTGCGTTACTCACAGCGGGGTTTGAGCCTAGCGTAGGCTCGGAGCAAAGCGTAGGCGCCTCGTCATTGAGGTCGCCGAGAGTCCCGGAGCTAACGAAGGATGCACCTCCTTAGACGGGCATTGGAACAAGTGCCTCCTTGCAGAGGCGCAACACGCCGAGCCGGTCGGCGACGAAGTCTAGGCTTTCAAAGAGGAAGACCTAGGATGGCTCGAAGATGGGTGGAACCCACATCCCAACAGGTGGGAGTGCAGGAAATTCTAGTGAGCCAAAGCGAGTCATATCGCTTGAGCCCGCCATGGCGAAGGTGGCGAAAAAGTGGGCCATCCAATGACCAAAAAGCATGAACGTACGACGTTCTCCCCACGGATGGCGCCAACTGTCGGAGCAGAAAGTGACCAACACGTAAATATTTGTTGTTTTGCCGTACGTTATGATCGGATGTGGCCTAGCACTCAATGACATAGGGTTTATATTGGTTCAGGCAATGTGCCATTCGTCCAGTTTGAGTCGGTCGGTGACTTTATTCCTGAGCCTAGGTGCTCGAAGTTTGCTGTGGGGTTACAAACGAAAGGGAGTAAGATGGGGGTGCAAGAGGTCCGATAGAACTCTAGACCGAAGGGCCAAGAGTGGTGGGAGCTCCTGCGTGCGCTAAGTATTCTAGCATGTGCTCTGTGTAGCTTTAGAGTGTCTAAAGCTAACAGAGGGTGAATCGATCGTTGGTTGTTCGAATGGTTCAAGAGTCGTCCCTATTGGTAGAGAGCGCACCCTTCTAACAGGCCCTGTTGGTACTGTGCTGCAGGTGTATAGGGTACGGTCCTTGGTATTGCGGTTTTGACTTGAGCGCCCTACCTTACTTGCTCCACCTGTTTCCTGGGTCCTCACCGAGTGGGCGTCCCTGGTCGGTTGGTCCTAGTCGGCTCCGACTGCGCTAGTCAGAGAAGAGCTGTAAGCAGAGGTTCGGTGCATCCTCGGTCAGAGATGTGGGCCGGAGTCGGAAGCGAGCGCCGGTAGGAGAGGCGGGCCGGAGTCGGAGGCAAGCGCCATTCCTCCTTAGCCAGGCCTTCTGGTCAGAGAGGCGAGCCAGAGTCGGAAGCGAGCGTCGTCCTTTCCTTAGCCAGGCCTTTCAGTTTTTGGGCCGGCCCAGGAGTTGCGCGTCGTTCATAACGTCGTTTTGCTGGGCCGAGCTTTTGCTAGGAAGCAGGTCCATGAGGGACCCCGGGTTTATGAACCCGACAACTAGTTTATAATAGAGTCATCGACAGTGGAAATCATTTTGTTTTCACCACCAATGGGAACCATGAGAACCTATGGTGAAAGGCATGTTCGATCCCACATGGCACATAGTATATAAACAAAGGCGAGGAATGTAAACCCTAAGCCCACCCACCTAGTCGGCTACCCCTTCACTCTCCTATTTCTCCCTGTCTACCCGATCATGGTCTCTTCTCTCTCCGTCCTCACCCAGACACCGCCCCTTCTGTATTCGTCCACACATAGGTGCCGCCATAGTTCCCTTTCTCATCGGTCTCCATTCTCTCTCCACATGATGGTGACACGACTAGATCCTGCCCCCTTTCCAAGTGCTGTCTAGATCCCACCCCCTCTCCACGGCGACCACCTCCCCACAGTAGTGCTACCACACATAGGCGGTGGCGCCTTTGTCCAGCCCCTTCCCGTAGGGCGCTCTCTTCCATCGCAGCGGGCTTGGGTGGCACCAACATGTGAAGGTCGAGTAGTGGCGTCTCTCCCTTAGCTGTAGCGGCTTCCAAGGGAGGAGGCAGCTCATATGGAGCTCGAGACAACACCGACTCTCAAATGATTAAGGCTTCCAAGGGCAGCAGTGTGCAGATGGCATGCGGGCAGAAGGTGGCAACAATGCAGGAGGCTAGCTATCAGATATTTTTTTAAATTTTTTTAATCAAATATTATTGCCGATTTGCAATCAGTGGTGATGAACATGATTTTTACAATCCACCTTCACCAGAGCCTTGCAAAACTGGCACTCAAGTTGGGTTTCATCTCGTCGGTCATGGTGTTTGTGTAGTAGTGCCATAAATGAATTACAAGGGATGATTGACAATGTGGTTCACCCCTAAAGAATGTGATTTGAGAAAACAAAAATAATAGAAACATTGTCATAGCACTACAATCTACCACTCTACCATGTGTCCCGTTGTAGCACCCGGTTTTAAGATCAAAACTAGATACACACCATATGTGAGCCCAGGAAGTCAAATCTTATATATAGCTTCAAATAAGGGTAATATCGAAAGACAATGCTCAATAATATAACACACTTAGTATAAAGGATATAACCTTAGACAGCAAACAACGGAAAGACAACTCCGATCATCGGGTGAAGACTTCAATTCACAGGGACAACTGACTGGTTGATCACAAGCCTAATTCCTCCAAACTCTAGCAATCTGGTACCCATCTGGGATTTTTATCCAAATAATTGAAAAATAAAGCAAGCATAAGTACATGTCGTACTCAACAAATATATCATGGGGTTCATGAAGCTCAAAAGGCTGACACTGGTTTAACTGCGATTAACTTTTAATGAGTCATCTTTTGGCAATTGGGTGGCAACAAGTTTAGTCACAAGCCCATATAAACATATGATCAGGTAAACATGAATAATGAATAGTATAAACAATAATCATTAGTGAGCATTTTTGTCATCAGTATCATCAGTGTTCATCATCTATTCCGTAAGGGTCCAAGGCCGCTCGTGACCATGAGCACGACTGATATACCAGTTTTACACTCTGTAGAGGTTGTACACTTTCACTGTGAGTCATGATTTACCCTTTCGCCCAAGGTGATCAGCCTCTTGACCCACTACCAAGAAAGGTCGGCAGGGTTCACTATGAAGCCTTTCAAAGGTTCGTCTAACAAGTTAGGGCCATTAGATTCACTCGGCAAATAGATGTAGAGCCCTCCTTCCCAATGGCACAATGACGCGCAACCTATACACAAGGGGACAGAGACCGCACTATACCCGATTTGTCAAGCCATTCTTACGCCAATAAAGGTAACCACTAACAAGCTAGAAAAGGTCCTCATACTGAGTTAAAGCCAGAGCTATGTAGCCCCACAGCTGTACTGTAAGTCCCAGATGTTCGTTTACAGATAAGTCCTTAGGGAGAGAAATCTAGAGCACCATAAAAATAGCCCAATGCTCTAGCCCTCTTGTTCCATGTTGCTAAAAAGCATCTTTTAATGTTTATTGCACATTCCATTAGTCAAGTTATAAGATCATGGTTGTAGTTGAGCACTAGCATCATACTTCCCAATGCAATAACCCATAGGAATTCAGGTACAGATTAACAAAGTACTACGAAATCCTTAGTGGTACTCAAGGTAGACACATGCAGCATGAATTAAATGATTAAAGGTGTATAGGACAACAAGGAAGATCCCATGCTATACTTGCCTTAAAACTCAGATCCTTCTTCTACTGAATTGTAACCTTCAAAAGACTTCTTCTGGATCACCAACTTCTTCTATTTCACCAGTATACTTCTCACCGACTAGACATGATCATAAAGCACCACACAAGCATCCATGCAATCATACACGAAGCAAACAATAGAACTAAATTAGAACAAAGACACCAAACATATGAAATAACAAGTAAAAAGGTTTTAAAGATGTTGTACACGCCGCTACTTAACACACGATACCTAAAAAAGCATGCTAATCGAAACTACGGTTGTAAAGAAACGACTACAGGGTTTTATATTATAAAAGAAAAGAGAAGACTATAAGCTTGATTTATGTTAATTAGGAAAAAATACGTGAGTAGCATTAATTTAGATTAAACAAATCATATTTATACTTAAAAATTGAGTTGAAGCTAATCATATTTTATTTATAAATATTTTAATATCATTTATGCCAATTCAACTTTAACCTGCAAATACAAACTGACATGTGAGAACATCTAATTAAATTTGATATGTGTGTTTAGACTAAACATATTATAATTTAAAAACATATTTATGTTAGCAACTAGTCATGTTAAAACTTATTTGCAAAAGAGCATTGTATATAATTATGTCACTTTTATTTATAAAAACTAGTTGCATGCATATTAATCAAATTAATATTAAAGCATATATATATAAGTCACTTGATATGAAAAACGATGACACTAGCACGTAGATCACATCGATATGAATCTAACGCAATTGGAACGATTCGAAACGGACTTAAAACGAATATACGACGACGATATTACGAACTTGTGGTAATTTCGTAATTACCTCGTCTTCATCTTTTGGCCTCCCGTACAGCCACCACACGGCCGTGGCAACAGCAACGGCGCAGGAGTGGGCTCGACTTATTGCACGAAGGAGAGGATGACCGGGCTGGGCAGCGCGGCGGCGACGGCGACGGCGAGAGGAGGAAAAGAAATCTAATTTACTACACGAGGGATTTCTCAAACTAGGGGCTTTCCTTACGGTAGTTTTGGTGTGCTTTGTCCAAGGGGTTTGGTACATATTTATAGGGAGAAAAACTTCCCACGTCTACATCAACTAGCAATATTGTACTAATTGATATTGCACCCTCCACATTTACTAATGAGATTTATTAGGATTATTGCACATGGGCTTTGAGAGTTGGTTGGAAAATGAGATATTTATTATTTTTGGAATTAATTAATTTCGTGGATAAAATAATTCTAGAAAAGTCTAAAATTATTATTTAAGCCGCGAAAAATACTCCGAAAGCTCTGAAAATTCGGGAAAAATTCCCAGATACATTATGGAACATGAGGAACCCAAATAAAGTATTTGGAGCCCATGATAAGATAATTTGAAACATCTAAAAATTAAATTATGCTCACAGACAAGTAGGAACAAGTTCCAGAAAAAGCTGAAAAATTCCCGAGAAGTTTTTAGAGATCGATTGATGGACGAGGAACTGAAAGGAGTGATTTGCGTTACAAAGAAAAGATTTTAGAAAGCTTCCAATGAAAACTTGAGCCGAGAAACAAAGAATTTGATTGTAGAAAAAGATAAAGGCGTGCCGGAGAAAGAAAATCGACCTACTAACGCAGTTTAAAGAATTTACTCACTCTCAAAATACAAAGAAGCAACAAGCAAACATCACCTCATCCAAACGCCCGTCAAAATTAGAAAACTTTGAAAATTCACATTTTTTCTATAACTAAATTTGCGCTAGCTCAAATTAAACTTGGTAAATTTTATCCAAATATTAAAATAATTCATTTTATTTAGTGTTTTCTATGTACAACCCGAAATCAGAAATTTTGGGACGTGACACCCGTCGTGCCGCGTGCAGCCGTGCGAGATGAAAGTCTCACGCACAACTTTGAGAAAGAAGCCATCGGGTTGCTCAACTATGCAGCCGTGCTCGCACCACTAATATGGCCACCTCACTACAGGACCGAGGTCCGCATGGTTGTGGGTCATCGTGCCAATGCGGTGGTGCCGCACAGGTGGCATGTTGTGGCTGTGACACTCACGCCACCACTACACCATGCTGCTGTGCCCACGCCGGCAGCAACACTTTCACCAGCGTTGTGGCCACCGCCTCACTTTTGTGTGCTAGCTGCCGTGCATGTAGTGTTGCACGTGAGAAGAGATAAAGGAGAGAGATGAGATACATGTGTCAAATCAATTTAGAAATATGATAAAGTTCTAGGGACGGCAATTGAGACCACCACCTGTATAAATCGATTTCTAATGGCGGCTTAATAGCTTGGGCCCTATGAAAGCGTTTCTAGAGGTGTTTTTTATGGAGTCATATGTAGAAAAAAAGAGAGGTGTCTCTTAAAACCATTCATGCTGTAGTCATGTAGTGTATTATGTACAAACCTGGAGACGAAATGCTCTCTAAGCAGACGAAATCGTAGAGAAACCTCATGTAGACTAGAGCTACTGAATTCCTCATGTTGGATGTCGTGTAGTGTATCAGCAATTTGATCCTCAAAATGATGCCCAATACCCAAATGTTCAACAGTGTCCAAAAGGTTCATTTTCTCAACCATATCTTTGGAAGCGTCAAAGAACTGACTCACCCTGTTCTTCAGTGCATTAACTCGATCGTTCAGCCATTTTTCTGGCATCTACAGTCATACAAGCACACATTATACAACACTCACTGTCATTTATGTAAAAGTTATGTGCAAAGTAATATACATATACAATACAATCTTATAGTTCTTTGTTATACTCTTTGGTTCAGGAAGATAAGGGCACACAATTTAAGATGGTTTGACTGTTTGTTTGTATACTCTTTCTGTTCTGGAACATATGTCATCTTGATCCGAGATGTAGTCCTGGTTGGTCCAGTAAAAATAATCTTGCTATAAACACATGTAATTGCAGCCATGATGAGTTCAGTATACGGATGCGACACGTGTATTTTACCATAACTATTGGCTATGTCATCATCATCGCCATCGCATTTTAATCCTCTCTAATCGAACTCAACCTCACCAAACTGAAGCGAGGCATCTTATTACACCGCGAAAAAGTAGTAGTAATAAAGTTTATATAAAAGGATATTATAAAGTGAGAAATTCAAAATCATCGTGTAGTACTCCACTGCAAGACACAACATAACAAAAATCCTGTAATTTAGCAGGTAAAAGTGATAACATACCTGCAATGGCTGTGGCTGGTAATTGATAAAGAAGTTACTCCATATCGTCGGTTCAAAATCCGGTGATATCATCTGTAGAAAAATAAAGTTAATAGATTCCATACCTATATATGGTGAAAACTATGTAATCTTTTAGTCTTCTACGTAAACCATGACCACACACAATGTGACAACCCCATGAATAATGTCTTATTGAGAGTGTCCATACCCTACGCTTTAGAGGGAGCCAACACTCAAATTTATCAATAATCATTAAAAATTCAAAAGCAAGGTCAGCGGCTCAGATTTTGCATATGACTTGGTTAAAAGCAAAAAGAAACAGAATTACTATACCACAACTGAGTGTTGAGTGCTCTTTCTTCTCCAACTCTGACGGGTTTAGAAAAAAGCTGAGGATCAGAGGAAGGCTGGTGGTGGGTGCGGGGGAGGTGGGGGGTGGCAAGGCGGCGGTGGTGCCGCCGGCCGAGCGGGAGGAAGGCATTTAGGCAGCGGATGTGGCAGGGACGTCACGGTGATAGCCTGGCGATGCTTGGTTAGCATGGCAGCGGGTGGGCGGTGGCAGATCCGTCAGCAAGGAGCCACCGGAGATGGAGGAGGAGGGCGGGGCGAGGGCATCACATTGATAGCCTGGCAAAGCCGGGTTAGCGTGGCAGGGGTGGGCAACGGCAGATCCGGCAGCGGGGAGCCACCGGAGATGGAGGAGGTGGTGGGGCGGGGGCATCATGGTGATAGGCAGAGGTGGGCGGCAGCAGTTCCGGCGGCGGGGAGCCACCAGAGATGGAGGAGGAGCGTGGGGCGGGGGCGTCATGGTGATAGGCAGAGGTGGGCGGCAGCAGATCTGGTGGTGGGGAGCCACCAGAGATGGAGGAGGAGCGCGGGGCGGGGGCACAAGCGCACGGCAAAAAAAATTCGAGTGGTAGGTCCTTGTGAAACGCGCGAATATAGTATAGACAAATTCAAAAAGTAAGGGCGATATTTTAGGACCTTTACCACCTCTTATCTGTTTAGCCAACAGAAGAAACGGTTATCTTTAGGACCCTTACCACCACTATTTATTTTAATCACCCCATCGAAACATGAAAATTACATAACAATTGTTATAACTCCATTTTATTTATTAGGAATTAGTTAGGTTTTCACGTATTTTCTATAAACCTGATAAAAGTTAGAGTAATTTGACTATGAACAAAAGTGAAAAATATTTAATCCATCTGTTCCATAATACGTATCTACACAAAATAGCATTAAAGAGAAACATGAAAACTACATTAATTTTTTTTTAAAAAACATAGAACAACTATTATGAAATAGAGGGAATATATTTTAGAGCGGAGCTAGGGAGTAGCTCCGAAGACACGTGCGAGAGCATGCATGCACGATAAGAGTGACATGAATATTACAGTAACGAAATCTCAAAAAAAAAAAATACAGTAACGCCAAGCAATAGTTGCTGAAGAAGGCTCACCGGTGTTCTTACACTAGCTATTGGCGACTCTTCCATCGCCTGACTTAATTTGGACACGGTTTGCTGTCCTCGTCTCTGATGGCCTTTTTAATCAGTTCTTCGCCGTGGACTATGAGGTGTCAGTAAATAATGTAGCCTTAATTACTCTGAGAGGTATATATATATGATAGCCGCTCCGTGCATGTACGTGTTGTATGCTGTATACCGCGATGTTGAGCCGCTGTCACGCCAGGCGCGTGTGGCTTATTTTACTGGCCTCGTGCCACCATGAGATGTGACGGGAAACCAAGCAGTTGAGCGAATGGCTCTTTCTTATCATTTCTGACAAAAAATATAAGCAAGCCCACATATAGCCCCAGTAGCTGGCCCATCAAACCTAGAACATCTCCGCGAACCCTACCAAATCATGTTCTGACCGCGAGCTGCCACACGACGCACTTGCAAGAGTCACATACTCTAGCTGCACACGACGCATTTGCAAGAGTCACATGTGTGACGCCTAGGGCTCCAAATGGTATAGATTTTTTTTTTGACCGTATCTGAGTCTGAATCCATTTAGGGCTCGTTCGGTTAGGGCTGTTCCTAGTAGGAATAGTTTCTGGTGAGGATTTGACTATATAAATTACATAGACATTTCTGGTAGGAATGGTTCCTGGTCACCATTCCCTGACAATCGAACACAGCCTTAGGCCTTGTTTGGATACATGTGTATCTATTTCAATCCATATGTGTGGGAGTGAAATTGAATGGAATTTAGTTGGATTGAGACGAATACATGCGCATCAAAACAAGGTCTTAGCGGGGTTCAGATCCGTCCATATCAAAACCTGGATATTTAACATCCGATATCGTATCCATATTTGAATACTAAAATCGCATATTTATGATGTCGATATCCATTTGTATTATATCCGACATAGCTGACACTATATCCGTATTTGAGTATGAATGCAAGAAACATTGTAGCATTTTGTATTGGTCTCCATAGTTATCTGACCGTTTCCACCCCCCGAGAGACGCCCGCCATTTTCATTCTAAACCTCTCGATCTCGATCTCCCCTCTCCCAGTGCCCCTTTATCACTTCGTGTGCTGCGTGTACTGTCGCTACAAGCCGCCACCCATCAGAGCAGTCCCAGAGGCAGAGGCAGTTCACTTTGGCCCTGTTTAGTTTTCAAATTTTTTTGCCTCCTACAATAAAAGAGTATGTTGGACACATGTATGGAGTACTAAATGTAAATGAAAAAAAAACTAATTGCACAATTCTCGATAAAATCGCGAGACGAATCTTTTAAGCCTAATTAGTCCATGAAAAGCCTTAAGTGCTACAGTACCCACATGTGCTAATGACCGATTAATTAATATCATTAGATTCGTCTCGCAGTTTTCTGATGGGTTCTATAATTTATTTTTTTATTAGTATATAAAAACCCCTCCCGACATTCTTCCGACATATCCGATGTGACACCCAAAAATTTTCACCTCCCTAACTAAACACACCCTTACTCAATTCGCATGTCAGTTCCAGAGGCAGAGGCATGCATGCTAGGTGGTGTGTACTATTCTTCCTGCCAGCTTTGCTCCCGCCACTGGACCATCAGATTGTGTGACAGGATTGTTTCTGATGTGAGCGGAGGAGGTGTCATCGGACAGGTATGCTGGGCTTGGAAAACGTAACTACTTTTTTGTTATTGACTGCAGTTACCTTTGAAAGGTGCTTAGTTAATATGCCTAATCAACATGTCTTGTGCAGTATCCTGTACTGTTACCTGGTGAGGATGAGTTTGTCTATGAGAGTTGCACGCCACTGCCCAAAGTACCTGGATCTGTGGAGGGTTCTTTTTCGTTTGTGCCTGGCAAGTATGTTCCGATTATCTAGACAAGTTATGTTTAATATGATCCTGTTTACGGATTTAGCACCTTCATTCTGTTAATGTAGTGGTTAGAGATGCTATAGTTTTTCGTGGGCCACGCTGTGTATCATTTGTTCCTCTTTTCTTTGTAAGGTTGATCCGGCCTGAAGGGAAGCCGTTCGAAGTCATGGTGGCACCGTTCCCTCTTGTGGTTCCAGAATATATCTTCTGATGATCACAGCAGAAATAAATGTATGCGTGCTAGTTGCATCTCCGTGGTACTTGCTTGTTGTGGAAAAGTTTGGATGCTTGGAAAGGAACCGTGTGCTCTAACTTCATGTAGCAATCAATGAGCATGGGAACAACATGTTTGAATAATTAGGTAATTTCCAGATTAAAACCAGAATATAAATCATGACAATCGGAAGTACTAGATTAAGCATGAGCATATTGCATAGCATGAACATGATAACCGGTGTAATCATAGCTCGTACACCATACAGATTAAACAGTACGAACGATGACATTAGATCACAAGAAATATACCTTCTGAATATAGATGTAGTCGCTGGTGGTGAAGATGCAGATGGAGACGAAACTGGTGATGATGGTGCGAGGTCGAGGTTGTCGATGAGCGGTGGAGGAAGTGCTCGGAGCAGTTGACGACGGATACGCCGGGACGTAGCGCCGCCTGACTTGGATGGAAGATGACCCGTCGTGAAGATTGGGAGCAGTCGCGCGAAGAGCGCTTCCCAAAAACCTTATTCGCCTTGTCCCGGTGCAGAATCGCAAAGATGGAGGTTCCGGAGACTTGCTCGCCCGGTCGCCGGTGCACGCAAGCGATCGGGCTGGAGAAGCTACGGCGGCAGCGCAATAGCGAGAAGAGGAAAATACTAATTTACTATTTTAGGATTTTCTAACTGAAACTCCCAATTGTAGTTTCGGTGTTTCTTTTCCCAGGAGCAGCGGTACATATATATATATAGGGAGGAAAACCTCCTATCTCCACATCAACTAGCTATATGGTACTAATTGATGTTGCACCTCCCACCTTTACTCATAGATTTAAACAATAAAGCCCATTAGAAAACACATATATTTGACCTTTGAGATTTATTATAATTTCTTCATATGAATTTAGGGAAATTATCCATATAAATTCTAACACAACAGCCTAGTAACCAGCAAATGTGAAAACGGATCGGATACGAACGGATATCACTCATATTATATTTGTTTTCATATTTCTGTTCGGATTCGGATTCGGACACGGATAGCGTTCGGATACATATACGAATACGGATTGACTCGGTTACGGATACGAATAATGAGTATCGAATACGGTATGAATCGGATTCGGAGAAGGTCGGATACAAATATCTATTCGGATATTGAGTAAAAGCAAGATATATATATATATATATATATATATATATCATCATACGTCATGTAAACCATTACACCACTCTATGAGTCTATAATCCATCTAGATTAAGCCGAAAGACTAAAGAGTAAAGCAACAAATAAGATAAAGATACAGATACATCATACATCAAACATCATATAAGCACCAATCTTCGCGGCATGAGTAGAAATAGCCAAGCACATTGCTTCATGGGTCTCATGGAGTCATGGTCATGGATTCAAGATCTACAATCCTTATATAGGCCATTTTTTCATTTTGAGAAAGTTTGAACAAAATGTAGTTCAAATTTAACAAGTGTGTGACATAGTTTTAGAAAGTCTGTATGAGATTTAAGAATTTGTGACTAGTGTTTGATAAAACTTTCTCAAACGGGAAAATGAGCTATGTAACAATTGTATATCTTGCTGAGATGATCAAACTTGGTATTCAGAGTTTTTTCATCTGAGGTCATTTAGTGTCTCATTTGAGCAAGTTTGACCAAGTCAAATTTGGTCAAATGAAAAAACAACACTTTGACTCTAGTATTATGAACTCTAAATGATTTCAAATTGAAAAGTTTTGAATACCAAGTTTGTTCAACTCATCAAGATCTACAATTCTTGTTTTGGTCAACTTTCCATTTGAGATAGTTTGGACGGTTCAAATTTATGATTTTTAAATTTTGATGCTTACAAACTAGTTTTCGGAACCCTAGATTGTCTCAAATTGAAAAGTTTTGAATACCAAGTTTGTTCAGCTCATCAAGATCTACAATCCTCATATAGGCTATTTTTTCATTTGAGAAAGTTTGAATAAAATGTAGTTCAAATTTCACAAGTGTGTGACATAGTTTCAGAAAGTCTATATGAGATTCAAGAATTTATGACTAGTGTTTGATAAAACTTTCTCAAATGAGCTATGTAACAATTGTAGATCTTGCTGAGATGATCAAACTTGGTATTCAGAGTTTTTTCATCTGAGGTCATTTAGTGTCTCATTTGAGAAAGTTTGACCAAGTCAAATTTGGTCAAATGAAAAAACAACACTTTGACTCTAGTATTATGAACTCTAAATGACTTCAAATTGAAAAGTTTTGAATACCAAGTTTGTTCAACTCATCAAGATCTACAATTGTTGTTTTGGTCAACTTTCCATTTGAGATAGTTTGGATGGTTCAAATTTGTGATTTTTAAATTTTGAATAAATATCCGGATAATATCCGTTTTTAAATATCCGGATATATCCGATACTTATCCGGATTATCCGATATCCACCGGATATCGATGATATTACATCCGTATTTGATATCCGCCTAAGATATCCGTTTTAGTATCCGTATCCGAAAAAAAAACCGGATATCCGAGTAACTATCCAGATAAGTGTTCATATTTGTTCGGTCAAACGGACGGTCGAATAAATATCCGTACCGTTTTCATCCATACTCATACCCATATCCTGGCAAGTATTTCGCTCCTGAGCTGGGCTAGTGGGCTGGACCACACTGATGTGGAGATATCAACTGGCAGGCTGAGGCTCCGATCCAACATGATAGCCCACGGCGAGGGCATGTCTTTCCTGCATGGCTCTAGTTAGTAGCTTAAGGACAAGCAGGCCAGATTAAGTTTGCAACCTTGCTGGCCCAGTCTTCAAAGGTGTTCATAGTGGCGAGGTTTGTCACGTTTATAGACATGAGTGTACGTGTGTTGTGAGCGTCTCTGTTGTACTGTGTAATCTCAAATAAAAAGCCATAGATTTTTTTCGTAGTCCCAGCTTGGTTGGGAAAGAAAAATGAGGATTTCAAATACATTTGTTGCAGAGCTGCACTGTAGCAAAACCCCCGGGTTAAGGAAATTAAAGTTACATCATCATTTATTCATGTCCATTACCAAGTACCCGTGTTTGCAATAAGTTATCCCTAGGTTTAGGAAGCATCAGGTACCAAGGTAGTTGTCTTGTTTTTCAGCATTACTTCAGCAGTACTTTTCAGCGAAGGAACAGTATTTTTCTCTCACAACAAATCAGTATCAGCAATAACATCAGCCAAATTTCAGCGAAACGAACAGGCAAGTATATACTTCCCACAAGCTTTCTGGAATGCCCCCTGTTGCCATACTTGATCCATTCAGCAAGCAACTATAAGCAGTCTGGCCAACCACGAATATTGGATCTAGTACAAATAGGGAGGAGGGGGGCGAGTCGTACTTGCGTCGACATGGTGAAGCAGCCTAAGCTTAGGCGTGGTCGAGGTTTGGTGGCACAAGCGGATCAACTCGGGTAGCAGGCACAAGTTAAGGACGGCGTCATGGACGTGTGGACAAGTCGATGATGGATGGCATGGAGAAGCTTCCGATCTGGATCTAGGCTTTGCAGGTAAAGCTCTACGGTAACGGAGGTGACGGCGGCGCGGAGAGGCTATGTCATAGCGGTGGCATGATGGAGTTAGGGAGGGAGCAGGAAGGCGGCGGGATGAGGTCAGGGAGGGAGAATGAAGGCCGTAAGGAAAATGGACCCCATGGTCCATTTAGTTTGGATTTTTGTGTTTGACGAACAATATGACCATTTGGACTAATGATTTTTGCTAGTATAGAAGGTATAGTTTAAATGGATGCAAAGTGGACTTGGACTTAAACAAAGTGGTGATATGGATGATCAACACCTCAAGCAAGACATTAAAAGCTATGTTGAAGACTCACAATACATGCAAGAAATCCAAGACATAGGAAAGAAGCCCAGACAAAGATACATGAAGAAACAAAGTCAAACGGGTGCCGCATAGCAGCACTGGACCTGTTCAGTGGTTGCTAGAGAGGGCACCAGACAACACATGTGTTATGTCGCGCGGGCTGCTGCAACAGGTAGCACCGAACGTGTCCGGTGATGGGCTCTATGGAGCACCAGACTGCGTGGTGACAGCCAGAGCAGGGGTGGAAGACCCACCGACCACTACATGTGTTCGTTGATGGTACCAGACCGAGCTACAGAACATTCTACCAGAGAGGTTGCAGCAAAGGTTGGAGACGGTCACAAGGCAACAGACGTCTACACTCTCCAATGGTCGGCAATAGCTAGTTTGCTAATGGCTAGCTGACTTGGACCTCATCGGACCTGTCCGGTGGGTGCACCGAACATGTTGGGTGACTACATAGAAAGCTGCTGTTGACTTCAATGGCTAGTTTTGCATTGGTGGCTATATATATCCCATGGTCGGTTCTTCTCTAGTCACCACTGCTTAAGAGATGATTAGGTGATTAATAGTGTTTTATGAAGTGCTTAGGCTAGTTAAACCCTCTTAATTGTGCTTGCTTTTGGTTTAGGCCTATTAAAAGGTCCTAATGGCTAGAGGGGGTGAATAGCCTATTAAAAATTTCTACAACAACATTTAGCAAACCGGTTAGACAAATATGAGACGAAACAAGTGTTGTGCTAGCCTACTAAAAATACAAGCCACCTACTATAATTCTAATTTCTATAGTCTCTATCCACACAATGGCTATATCACTACACTAAGTTAGTGTGCTATGAAAGGCTAACTAAAGAGCCACACTAACCAAACTAACAAGCTCTCACAACTAGCTATACTAAAGAGCTTGACAACTAGTTTACGGTAATGTAAAAAGAGAGAGCAAGATGGTTATACCGCCGAGTCGAGGAATGAACCAATCAATCACAAGAATGAATACCAGTCACCTTGGAATCAAATGATGACATAATAATTTTTTACCGACGTTCACTTGCTTGCCAGCAAGCTAGTCCTCGTTGTGGCGATTCACTCACTGGGAGGTTTACGCGCTAATTGGCATCACATGCTAAACCCTCAATAGGGTGCCGCACAACCAACACAAGATGAGGATCACACAAGCCACGAGCAATTTACTAGAGTACCTCTTGACTCTCCGCTCGACGATCCTCGCTGCTCCAAGCCGTCTAGGTGGTGGCAACCACCAAGAGTAACAAGTGAATTCCGCAGCGAAACATGAACACCAAGTGCCTCTAGATGCAATCACTCAAGCAATGCACTTGAGTTCTTTTCTAATCTCACAAAGATGATGACTTAATGCTGGAGATGAGTGGAAGGGCTTTGGCTAAGCTCACAAGGTTGCTATGTCAATGCAAATGGCCAAGAGAGTGAGCTAGAGCCGGCCACACGCCTTTAAATAGAGCCCCCAACGAATAGAGCCGTTGGGCTCACAGAGCACCCCACTGCGCACCGACCGGATGCGCAGGTCGGGGCGACCGGACGCACGTCACCCAGCGTCTGGTCGCGTGATGCGCACCACGTGGCCCCTCAGTTTAACCTTGTCCACGCAATCTCAATGGCTAGTTAGCTTCGCGCCACGCGATAAGTTACGACCGGACGCGCTGCTCAAAGTGACCGGACGCTCCATCATTGGAGTTCGGTCGTTTCCAGTAAGGTTTCAGAGACTATTTTTCGCCACCAGACGTGTCCGATCCACCGTGACTGAACACGGACCAGAGTCCGGTCCTTACTGGCCTATTCAGATGCTTTCGTCAGCGTACGTCATCACTTGACCAGACGCACCCCAAGCGCGTTCGGTCCTATTTCTTCTCAGCGTCTAGTCAAAGGACCGAGGGCGACCTTCACTGCGCACCACTGACCGGACACAGGGTCAGAGTCCGGTCACTGCCCGAGGCAGAGTCCGGTCAATAAGAAATAGCTCCTTTTGACCCCAATCTTCACCACCCTTGATCAAATGTGCTAACCACCAAGTGTATCACCTTGTGCATGTGTGTTAGCATATTTTCACAAACATTTTCAAGGGTGTTAGCACATCTAGTGACACTTTGATAACCGTATTTTGATACGAGTTTCACCCCTCTTAATAGTACGGCTATCGATCCTAAATGTGATCATACTCGCTAAGTGTCTCGATCACTAAACCGAAAAGCTCCTTTCAATTTCACCTTTGTCTTGAGCTTTATGTTTTTCTCTTTCTTCTTTTCCAAGTCCAAGCACTTGATCATCACCATGGCATCACCATCATCATGTCATGATCTTTATTTGTTTCACCACTTGGAATGTGCTACCTATCTCATAATCACTTTGATAAACTAGGTTAGCACATAGGGTTTTATCAATTCAGCAAAACCAAACTAGAGCTTTCAATCTTCCCTTTTTTGGTAATTGATGACAACCCTTACACAAAGATATGAATTAAAATTTAATTGAATCCATATTGCTTGACCAAGCATATTTACCATGTATGAAAGGATATGGATAAGTTTCATGAATCCTATATGGTAGCAATTGCTTCCCCTATATTTGTGCTAAGAGTTTGGATTGTAGCTTGCACATATGCTTAGATAGGAAATATAGGAGACAATGTCTACCAAATGATGCTAAGGTATAAAAAATGGACCTTTGAAGCGTGATACCAATCGGAGTGCACCAATATACCTCCTTTGCACCACTAGTAACTAGACATACACAAAAACTAGAATACCCTATGAGATCAACATTAGAAGCAAGGGTCTAGTTTCCATAAAATGAACATAAGTTTAGTTTCTTAACCTATGCATGCTAGTTTTTCATTTCATCATTCAAACCTACAACTAGCATATACCACTGTAACACCCCGGTGTTATGCCTACATTTAGGCACTGCAAATCAAGCATATCATGCATCATCAAGCATCCAAATCATACATGCTTAATCATGTGAATAACAATTGAAACATTGCTTTGAAACATCTGAAACATGCGTAAAACCTGAATGATGCATACACCTGTTTAAGAATAGTTTTGCCCTGAAATTTTCTTGCTAGGTTAGTAAAACATGTTTGGCTACTATTGTAAATCATCTAGCAATGATTAGTTCAATTTTTGGAGCAATGTTTGTATTCAAATTAATTCAAAATTTGGCTTCCAAAAATAAATTCCAAAAATTAGGGTTTTTGAGCTAAACGTGGACTTTGATGTTACAATTCAAAATCTAGAAAGAATTTGGCTTTAGTCATAAAAGCAAAGTTGTAGAGAATTAAATTCTAAACAACTTTCATTTTTGGTACATTTTCAAAAGAGGTCATTTTCTTGCTCAAAATAATATTTGAAAGATGGCATTTAAAAATTCCTTGAAAGTTTTATTTGGAAAAGGATTTTTCCTCCTTCGTGGGCCTTGCGCCTCGCTTTACAGCCCTTTGCCCAAGCCCGGCTGGCAGCGTCCCCACTTGACCAGCGCCTCGCCGTCTCCCTCTGCCCCCCACCTCACCTCGGCCCAGCCCAACTCACTGGCCACCCCCTCTCTCACGCGCCATGTCACGACATGGCAGAAAACTTCCGCACATGGCGACCACGCCGACGTCGCCCGCCCAGCCTTGCATGGTCGCGCACTGCACGCCCACGCGCCCGCCTTCACCTGCTGGTGCCCGCGCGCTCGCTCACTCCCGCCCGCGTTTCCTCTCCTCCCCTCCAGAGCCGAGAGCTCGAGCTCTGCCGCTCGTCGCGCCCGCAGCTCCGCCGGCGTCGAGCTCCCGCACCACCGCCATTCTCCGATTGCTCGCGCCCGCAACTCCGCCTCGCCTTCCTTCAAGTCGCGCTTCGAGCTTGCTCCGCGTTCCGAGCCCAGGTGAGCTTCCGCACTCGCCACCGACGGCCATGGCGCCCTGCCGTGCTCGGCCGCCATGGAAGCCGCCTTCCTTCTCCCCTCCACCTCGCCTAGCTACCCTACCGAACTCACCTTCTCCTCGCTCATCTCCTGGCTGCTTGCTTGCTTGCTTGCGCCATGGCCGGAGATGGCCGCCATTGCCGGCCGAGCAGCAGCATCAGCGCCAGTACCAGCGCCTCGGCGAGGCACCTCGCCTCCCTCCTGCAAAGGCCGAAAGCGAACCAGGGCGAGGCCTCCTGCCAGTCATTTGCCTCCCCTTTCGCTTCAGGTCCATCGCGTGGGCGATTCTGACCATGGGCCAGCTGTTTCCCCTGGCCGCCCAAGATTCTTAAATGAATTGATTTCCATTTATTATTTGTTAATTGAAATCTGAAATGGTTTGAAAAATGTTTGGGTGATCAAACTTGCTCCAAATTTGTTGAAACAAAATTTGCTAGGTTCCTTATCACCAGATCTACTTGGGAAAATTATTGCATGTCATTTTTGGGATAATTTTCTGTAGGATTTTATTTGATCATGGATATTGCTGATAACTTGAAAAATGTGTAGAAAAATCTATAGTCTTCAGAAAAATATGATTCCAAGTTTGTTAATCTTATTATGTCATGTACTTCCTAGGAAAAATATGTTTCATGTATGTGCTGTGGAAAAAGTTTTAGGTGTAGTTCAAGTACCTTTAATGGCTGATTTTTGTTATTTTTGTTAGAGAGCAAACTTTGTATAAAACATGCATGTGATGATTTTTGTACAGTCATTATATGCTATGAAGAACCTAGGAAAAATATTAATTCTGTTGTTTGACACTTTTCACAGTTCAAAGTATTTTCATGTACAAAATCATGCCATAGCTTATTATTTTTGTGTAGGCTAATCCACTCATTCAAACACCATGAAAATCTGATGGTAGTCTAATTAGAGTAGTACCTTGCTACTGTAATTTTCTCAGATTTTTATAAGCATCAGAAATATATGTTGCTATTCAAACCTATTATTAATTAGGGTTTAAGCAAGTGTTGCCTTAAGTGTGATTAAGAAATTAGTAAAGCTTTGGTGTATCTTTGAAGCATTTCATAAGATATGTTAACTTAACATATTTGTAGTAGAAGAGAATGCAGTAGATGACATGTGCTTGTAGTATAATTCCTTGGATGATGTTGACTACCTTGCATTTAAACATATCCATTGCATTCATCTCCTTCGATGCACCGTTTTCATAATCACTTACGCGCATTGCATCATACAGGATCGCAAACCGAGAACCCAGTCATCATACCCGAGGAGCCCGAGGAGCAGCTCGAGGTGCAGCAGCAGGAAGTGCTAGAAGCCAACAAGGAGGACGTTGAGGAACTTCCGGAGTGCCCCGATCACCGTCCGAGCTCCTTCGAGAGAGGCAAGCCGCGGAGCATTTTTTTTCTCCCGGTTTGAAATTATTTAATTAAATACTTTACTTTAAATTGATGCATTACGTTCAGGAGTTGTTTGCAACCGTTGCTGCATTATACCTTGCTTACCTTTGTTATACTATATCCTTGTTACCCTGGTATCCGCAGTCGAGTCAATGCTTAGCTGGCTTAGACCGGTAGAAGTCAGGTGATTTCCTGTCACCTGCGAGCTATAGGTGGTTACCTGGATCTGCTTGGATGACTATGAAGTCATGGTATAACTAAGTGTTAAATGAAGTTGAGACCGGACGGAGACTTGCGTAGTTTTGGACCGTAGTGTTTCGTCTCAGGTCAATTAAGGACCGACCGTTGTTGGGCCTCGAGTCATGTTGAACGCATGCCTTACATTTAGCTTGCCGGATAAAGTACCTTCCGACCGCATGAAGTCGGGAGATTTTTCGGGCCGAGTAGATTGCCCATGGCCCTTGACCGCGAAGCGGGGTGTGTGGTAGGACACGGGGCGGGATGATAAGACCAAAGTGCGATCGGTCGGCCCCGGTACATGTGGTTCTGGCAAACTCGAGATACACGAAAAGTTGACTCGGTGATCAATATCTCACTTTAGCGGGTGAGTGAGATTTGTGTAAGGAATAAATCACCACCGGTTAGGAATCGATTCAATCGCCATCGCCTCTGGATAGTGAGCACTTGACTTGAGTTACTTCATCGTAGTAAATGTTATGGAACACTTGGACAGTTATAGTAAATATGACAGTATGGAAGTTGTTGAATGATCATTGGTTATCATTATCTGCTTAATCACATGTTTACTCTAGTATAGGTGCAAATCTAGTCGACAGGTTCATAATAATTAACTTGGCAATAATGCTTTTAGAAAGGTTCTTGAAATGCTAAAAATGCTTCTTTCTGCAAATGAGTCAGCTACCCTACTATAAAGCCCTTCATAATCCTTGGTGTCATTCATTTTCGGTTATGTCGGGTAAGTCTAGCTGAGTACCTTCTCGTACTCAGGGTTTTATTCCCACTTGTTGCAGATGGGCAGATGTATTACGGCTATTGTATCAACCGCCTTTATCCTCGATGGTGATGCTTAGGACCATGGGCATGGTCATTCCTTACGCCTCGCCTAATGCTTTTGTTGGAGATGATCATTCGCTGGCACTATATTTGAACTCCGCGTGAGTGTGTGTGTGGTTTGAACAAATGGCTTCCGCTACTTTTATTCGAACTGGTTTGTAATAACTATGTTTAAACTCTGATGTATCTGAGATTGCGAACTTTTATGTAATATGTGATGGTGACCGCTAAACTTATTACGATCATGGCTGGGACACGAGTTGGTTTGAAATCCTTTGCGATTTCACGGACTACCGGGTTATACGGGCTTAAGTTTGCTCAATCGTCTACTCTGGTGGATGATTTTCTTACTTAATTTCGTATAATTGGTCGGTTCTGTTACAGCTGGCATCAGAGCATGGTTTAGCGTGTTACTGTTCACAAGTGTATTTAAAACAAAAAGGCATTTGGGAAAACGTGATTTTCAAAATCTAAAGTGTGCCAGTGATCATATCCTTTATGCCCAGTTAAGGACTTTAGGTGGCTTAATTAAGTACTAACTTGGGGTTCTTGCATCATAATTCTCTTTCGTCGCTCATACGGCGTGCTATTGTATGAGTGCCACTTGTTTGAGTGGTAATGAATGGATCAATTGCCTCTACGCCTCGGTAAGTGTGAGTTGTGAGAGCATGATCGGATACACCGCCGATCTAGGGTGAATGCTTATATGATGCTGGAGTAATTACATGTTCTACGCATGTTTTACAAAGGTATCTCATGTAGGGGTCTTCCGTCTGTGGATTCGTGTAGAGCGTGTAGATAAAACTTTACTACTATTATGCATTCATTGGGAATTGGGCTGAAATGAATCTTCTACAGGTACATAACAACGCTATCGTGTAGAACCTATTAGCTACGTATTGAGAGATCATTGTATGCCACCGAATTCGTCGTTAGAAATTATTTATTCCTAAGTTTGTGAGAACGTACGGTACGTACATACATCATGTTACTTGTGCATTTCATTCATGTCATGCATTCCTCCCCTTATAAATTGTTTATCCCATTTTGATAAAAGTTGTATCACCTAAAATATGTTTCCCCGAGGTAATAAAAGAACTTTTGCTACAGATGGCTCGCACGAAGCAGACCGCCCGTAAGTCCACCGGAGGAAGAGCACCTCGACGTCCGTTGGCCCTGAGGGAGCACCGCACCACGGACACCTTCTTGAGCGAGTTTGGCATGCCAACTTTGCTTTGGAGAGTGCTCCATGATGTGGGGTACCCAGAGGGTCAAGAGCCGGCGTACTCTTGGAATGAGAGCCAGTTAGCAGTGGATGGACTCGCAGTGGTGGAGATCACAGTTCCTGCTCTCGGTGATGCTCCAGATTGGGATGGTTGGCACTTGGAGTTTGAGGGTCACACTCCAGCTGAGGGTGCAGAGGGAGCAGCCTTCCGTGTCATCAGGGACATTATGAGCAGATTTCCCAGTGAGCTTGCAGCAGCTCTAGCTGGTACTTTTCCTAGGGATGATCCTCGTGATGCCATTTGGGTTCAGCCTCAGGGAAGTGCATTGGTCAGAGGTCCAGCTGAGGGACAGGCTAGCGACAACCAGGCAATGAGTGCTATGTTCGCCGCCATCAGAGCGTATGAGGGTCTCGAGAGTACCTACTGGACTTTGACTGGCTTGCGCAGTGAGGATAAGCTCAAAGGGAAGAAGCAGAAGAAGAGACAGGCACGTGCTATAGCTAGCTTGCAGGAGCAGTTGGCTGATATGAACTTACAGCGAGATCAGGCGGTTGTGAGAGGTGATAGAGCTATGCAGCGAGTGCATACGTTGACTCAAGCCAACAACAATGCAGACCGCATGATTGGACAGTTGGTTCAGGAGAGGAATGAAGCCTGGAACGCAAGAAACCTTCTGCTGCAGAGAGTCGATGAGCTAGAGGAATACAACGGCAACCTGCACGAGGAGTTTCACGCGCTCTACAATGGGGTTGGCCCATATGCTCCACCGAACGCCGCTGGCATGGACATCGACGACGACAACCAGGATGAGCCTGCAGTTTCACCTAGAGGCGACGGTGACGTCTCCGATCCCAACGATGGCCCCGAGGAGTAGGCTAGTTGCCTTGCGCTAGTATCTAGGTCTTGTCGCGATGACCTTTCTTTTGTTGGCATGTAACCTATCGTGTGTTGCTTCGAACGTATGAGACTTGGCATGTGGTTGGAACTTGATTTTCGAATGCGATATCTGAACACATAAAAAGTCCAGTGTATGTATGCTGGCAATGTGATTGTATGGACGCGATGTTTGCCATTGGAGTAATTTGATTAGGTGCTGTTGTTTTAATTGGGATGCGATTGTTGTGCCTCTGTTTTATTGTATGAATTTATTCTCTCTAGTAAATTCAGTACGGCATAATTTTTCCTTCACTCGCAATTATTACAGCTTCACTCAATCGTTACTTGTTGCTGAAATATGCAGATGACAAACACTCACCGAACCACGTATGAAGCCGCTGAGCCCGGTGCTAACGGTGCGGGGACTGGTGGTGGTGGTGGAAACCACGGCAACAACAATGAACCTCCCCATGAACCACATTTGCCACCTCCTCCCCCGTTTACCCCCGAGATGTTTCTCGCACAGCTGCTCGGGAGTCAGCGCAATGCGGAACAATCCCAGAAAAACATGGAGGATTTTCTGCGCACCATCGCCAACAACGTTCAACGTGGAAACAATCAAGGTGGTGGCATGGGAGTGAACCAATATAGCAGCTTCAAAGATTTCATGGACACCAGGCCGCCAGTATTCAAGGAAGCGACTGAGCCACTCGATGCTGAGGAATGGATCAACACGATGGAGGATAAATTTCATGTGTTAAGGATGACGGAGGTTCTGAAAACGGAGTATGCTGCACTTCAATTGCAGGGACCGACGGGAATGTGGTGGAAGCACCATCGCACCACCTTCCCTCCAAATGCTCAGATTTCGTGGAGAGAGTTTGCTGAGGCCTTCCGTGGAGTCTATATTCCACCCGGGCTGACTGAAATGAAGTTGGGAGAGTTTCTGGCGTTGAACCAGGGCACCAAGACCGTGACGCAATACCTGCATGCCTTCAACAACTTGTGTCGCTATGCTCCCGACATGGTTGACACAGATGCTAAAAGAATAGCCAGTTTTAAGAGGGGTCTCAATCCAAAAATGATGAAGCATGTTGGTACCAACAACCGCGTCGATTCAATGACTTCATCGATCGTTCATGGGCAGAGAAGAATAACAACGCCAAGCACCGTAGCCAAGACACGCAAGAGAGCCTTTGAAGGTGGGCTGTCTCAAGCTAGAGCACCTATGGGAGGTCGTCCTCCATATCGCCCATCGGCACTGGGCGCTAGATTCCGCCACCTCACCAAGAAGTCGAATTTCCGTGGACCTCAAAAGCCATACAAGATGGCAAGATAAATAACAAAGCGGCCCAAGAATCGCAGTACAAGGCAATTCAAGGAGTCAGGGATCTGCTTGGACGATGAGAGGACCTCGCTATAACTGTGATCAACCCGGTCATTTCTCGAAGTTTTGTCCGTACTCGCCCAAGAAGAAGCAAAGCAGACTTATAATGCTAGAGTGCACAAAGACAACAAAGGATGAAATTCCAGAGGGAGAGCCCACATCACCGGTAAGTTTATCATTAATGAAAACCCTACATTTGTTCTATTTGATTCGGATCATCGCATTCTTTTATGAGTCAAGCATTTGCACGTAAACATGGACAACTATGCACGTAATTGGGGTATGGGTATCGTATAAGTTCAAATAGGGGGGTGATGTTTTGACCAACCGGATGGTTCGAGGGCAACCCTTGAATTAGGTAGCGAAAAGTTCCGAGTGAACTTGATAGTTATGCCTGGGTTAGTCTTGGATGTCATTATAGGGATGAATTGGATGAAGGATTGGGGAGCGAATCATAGATCTTTGGAAGTCGAGTACTTACCCTTAAGGATCCCTCAGGTGAGGGTACTTTCCAAGTACCATTGCCTCGAGAATGAACCTTATAAGTGTTACATGTGCTACGGCGATCATTCCTATTCATCGATTCCTAGTGTGTGAATTCCGGATGTATTCTCGGATGAGCTACCCGGTCTTCCGTCGAGATAGGGAGATTGAGTTTGGAATTGAGCTAGTCCCCGGAACAGCTCCGATTTCAAGGAGACCCTATCGGATGCCTCCAGATGAGTTAGCTGAGCTGAAGAAGCAATTAGAAGATTTGTCGAAAAAGGGGTTTATTCGGCCAAGCAAGTCTGAATGGGGATGTCCCGCTTTGTTTGTGAGAAAGAAGAAAGAGGGCACGTTGAGAATGTGCGTAGATTATAGGCCACTCAACGCTGTGACCATAAAGAATAAGTATCCCTTGCCACATATTGATGTTCTGTTTGACCAATTATCCAAGGCGAAGGTGTTCACAAAAATAGATTTGAGATCCGGTTATCATCAGATCAAGATTAGGCCACAGGATATACCAAAAACTGCATTTTTCACCAGATACGGGTTGTATGAGTATCTTGTCATGTCTTTTGGCTTGACAAATGCTCCTGCATACTTTATGTTTTTGATGAATACAGTTTTCATGCCAGAATTGGATAAATTTGTGGTAGTGTTCATCGATGACATTCTGGTGTACTCCGAGAACGAGAAAGATCACGAAGAGCATCTGAGAACTGTCTTGACCAGACTTAGAGATCATCAATTGTATGCTAAGTTTAGCAAATGCGAATTCTGGTTGAAGGAAGTTCCTTTCCTTGGTCACATTCTGTCAGAGAATGGAGTTTCAGTTGATCCAAGTAAGGTGCAAGAAGTTATGAATTGAAAAGCACCGACCACAGTTCCTGAGATTAGAAGTTTCTTAGGATTAGCCGGTTATTACCGTCGATTTATACCAGATTTCTCGAAGATTGCCAAACCGATGACAAGCCTCCTACAGAAGGATCACAAGTTTGTGTGGACAGAGGAGTGTGAAGCAGCTTTCCACACCTTGCGGAAACTGTTGACCACTGCTCCTGTTCTAGCACAACCAGATATCGAGAAACCATTTGATGTGTTTTGCGACGCATCGAAGACTGGATTGGGTTGTGTTCTTATGCAAGAAAGGAAAGTCATAGCTTATGCATCGCGTCAATTGAGAAAGCACGAGGTCAACTATCCAACACACGATCTTGAACTTGCTGCAGTTGTGCACACCCTAAAAATTTGGAGACATTACCTACTTGGTAATGTGTGCAATATTTTCACGGATCACAAGAGTCTTAAGTATATCTTTACCCAACCAGAGCTAAACATGAGACAGCGTAGATGGTTGGAATTGATCAAGGATTACAACTTGAATGTGCAATATCATCCTGGTAAAGCCAATGTAGTGGCAGATGCTTTGAGCAGAAAGTCACATTACTTGAATGTGCAGCCATTACTTGAAGATGGGTTCGATCTAATGCATCCTGCTGTGTTACATAGTATTCAGATTAGTTGTTCTTTGGAGAGTAAGATAATAGAAGGCCAGAAAACCGACAAGGGGATATTCCGCATCAAAGAGAAAATAAAAGAAAAGCCGTCTCAACACTTTAAAGTGGATGAACAAGGCGTGTTGTGGTTTGACGACCGTCTTGTGGTTCCCAAGGATCGAGAGCTTAGAAATAAACTCATGGATGAAGCTCACCTTTCTAAGATATCTATCCATCCTGGAAGTAGTAAGATGTATCAAGAACTAAGATCTCGTTATTGGTGGACCAAAATGAAGAAAGAAATTACAGCATATGTTGCCAGATGTGACACATGTTGTCGAGTGAAAGCCATTCACATGAAACCTGCCGGTATGTTGCAACCCTTGTCAGTCCCTAGTTGGAAGTGGGACGATATAAGCATGGATTTTATCACGGGTTTGCCCACTACTCCAAAAGGACATGATTCGATTTGGGTAATTGTGGACCGTCTTACCAAGACCGCTCATTTCTTGCCGGTCAAAAACAGATTATCGACCACCTCAATATTTAGAGAAGTATATCGCGAGAAATTGTGAGGTTGCATGGTATACCCAAGACCATAGTATCGATCGAGGCTCACAGTTCACGGCTCATTTTTGGGAACATTTACACAAAGGCTTAGGAACTAGTTTGATTCAAGCAGATCAGCTTATCATCCTCGCATGGATGGTCGGGGTGAACGAGTGAATGCTTTGTTTTGGAAGATATGTTAAGAGCACGTGTATTGTCTTCTAAGGGATCATGGGAGTCATGGTTACCGTTAATTGAGTTTTCTTATAATAATAGTTATCAAGAAAGCATCAAGATGGCCCCATTCGAAGCTTTATATGGCGAAAATGTAGAACACCATTGAATTGGGTCGAACACGGAGATAAAAGGTATTATGGCATTGACTTTGTAGAAGAAGCCAAGAAGAAAGTTCATATTATTCAAAGAGAATATGAAAAGCTGCCCAATCACGTCGTAAAAGCTATGCGATACAAAGAAGGAGACCCCTTGCGTTTGAAGTTGGTGACTATGTTTATCTGAAAGTCACGCCAATGAAAAAGAAAAGGTTTGGAGTCCGAAGAAAGCTTGCCGCGAGATTCGTAGGACCATACAAGATCTTGGAACAAAGAGGTCCGGTAGCCTACAAGTTAGAGTTACACGAGACAATGAGTACTGATTTTCCCGATTTTCCATGTATCCCATCTCAAGAAATGTTTATGTGTTCCGGAGGAAAGAATAGAACCTCGAGGTATTCAACTCAAATCAGATTTGGTGTATCGTGAGCAACCAAATCCGAGTGTTAGACACTAAGGAACGTGCTACTCGGAATAGTGTGGTGAAAACATACAAGATACAACGGTGGGATCATCATAATGAGGGAGATGCAACTTGGGAAACAGGAGAGTATCTACAAAAAGCTTATGAAGAATTTTATAACAAATGGTTCAGAACCCAAATCTCGGACGAGATTTTTATAAGGGGGAGGGTCAGTAACACCCGGTGTTATGCCTACATTTAGGCACTCGCAAATCAAGCATATCATGCATCATCAAGCATCCAAATCATACATGCTTAATCATGTGAATAACAATTGAAACATTGCTTTGAAACATCTGAAACATGCGTAAAACCTGAATGATGCATACACCTGTTTAAGAATAGTTTTGCCCTGAAATTTTCTTGCTAGGTTAGTAAAACATGTTTGGCTACTATTGTAAATCATCTAGCAATGATTAGTTCAATTTTTGGAGCAATGTTTGTATTCAAATTAATTCAAAATTTGGCTTCCAAAAATAAATTCCAAAAATTAGGGTTTTTGAGCTAAACGTGGACTTTGATGTTACAATTCAAAATCTAGAAAGAATTTGGCTTTAGTCATAAAAGAAAAGTTGTAGAGAATTAAATTCTAAACAACTTTCATTTTTGGTACATTTTCAAAAGAGGTCATTTTCTTGCTCAAAATAATATTTGAAAGATGGCATTTAAAAATTCCTTGAAAGTTTTATTTGGAAAAGGATTTTTCCTCCTTCGTGGGCCTTGCGCCTCATTTCTCGCCACTTTGCTTTTGCCCGGCCTGGCCGCGTCCCACCCAACCCACGCCTCCTCATGGCGTCTCCGTCTTGAAGCCCACCTCGCCTCGGCCCAGCCCAGCTCCGTGCGCTGACCCTTCTCCCGCGCTCCGCGCCGTTCCCCTGCTGGTCGCCGCGCCACGCCAGGACCGCGGCAGAAAACTTCCGCCGCGTGGCGACCACGTGCCGGCGTCGCCCACCGCGCGGCAACCGCGGCCTGGCACTGTGCCCACACGCCCGCCTTCACCTGCTGGTGCCCGCGCGCTCGCTCACTCCCGCCCGCGTTTCCTCTCCTCCCCTCCAGAGCCGAGAGCTCGAGCTCTACAGCTCGTCGCGCCCGCAGCTCCGCCGGCATCGAGCTCCCACACCACCGCGCCATTCTCCGATTGCTCGTGCCCGCAACTCCGCCTCACCTTCCTTCAAGTCGCGCTCGAGCTTGCTCCGCCTTCCGAGCCCAGGGTGAGCTTCCCCGCGCCTCGCCACCGACGGCCATGGCGCCGCCGTGCTCGGCCGCCATGGAAGCCGTCTTCCTTCTCCCCTCCAGCCTCGCCTAGCTACCCTACCGAACTCGCCTTCTCCTCGCTCATCTCCTGCGCTCGCTTGCTTGCGCTGCCGTGGCCGGAGATGGCCGCCACGACCGGTGGCCCAGAGCTGCATCAAGGCTAGCAGCGCCCGGCGAGGCACCCTGCCTCCGCCTGCAAGGCCGAAAGCAGCCGTGGGCCGAGGCCCTGCCAAGCCGCCGCGCTCCCCTTTTCGCTCGGTCCGCGTGGGCCAGTTGCGGCCATGGGCCAGCTGTTCTTCACGGGCCGGCCCAGTATTTCTTAAATGAATTGATTTCCATTTATTATTTGTTAATTGAAATCTGAAATGGTTTGAAAAATGTTTGGGTGATCAAACTTGCTCCAAATTTGTTGAAACAAAATTTGCTAGGTTCCTTATCACCAGATCTACTTGGGAAAATTATTGCATGTCATTTTTGGGATAATTTTCTGTAGGATTTTATTTGATCATGGATATTGCTGATAACTTGAAAAATGTGTAGAAAAATCTATAGTCTTCAGAAAAATATGATTCCAAGTTTGTTAATCTTATTATGTCATGTACTTCCTAGGAAAAATATGTTTCATGCATGTGCTGTGGGAAAAGTTTTAGGTGTAGTTCAAGTACCTTTAATGGCTGATTTTTGTTATTTTTGTTAGAGAGCAAACTTTGTATAAAACATGCATGTGATGATTTTTGTACAGTCATTATATGCTATGAAGAACCTAGGAAAAATATTAATTCTGTTGTTTGACACTTTTCATAGTTCAAAGTATTTTCATGTACAAAATCATGCCATGGCTTGTTATTTTTGTGTAGGCTAATCCACTCATTCAAACACCATGAAAATCTGATGGTAGTCTAATTAGAGTAGTACCTTGCTACTGTAATTTTCTCAGATTTTGATAAGCATCAGAAATATATGTTGCTATTCAAACCTATTATTAATTAGGGTTTAAGCAAGTGTTGCCTTAAGTGTGATTAAGAAATTAGTAAAGCTTTGGTGTATCTTTGAAGCATTTCATAAGATATGTTAACTTAACATATTAGTAGTAGAAGAGAATGCAGTAGATGACATGTGCTTGTAGTATAATTCCTTCGATGATGTTGACTACCTTGCATTTAAACATATCCATTGCATTCATCTCCTTCGATGCACCGTTTTCATAATCACTTACGCGCATTGCATCATACAGGATTGCAAACCGAGAACCCAGTCGTCATACCCGAGGAGCCCGAGGACCAGCTCGAGGTGCAGCAGCAGGAAGTGCCAGAAGCCGACGAGGAGGACGTTGAGGAACTTCCGGAGTGCCCCGATCACCGTCCGAGCTCCTTCGAGAGAGGCAAGCCCCGGAGTATTTTTTTCTCTCGGTTTGAAATTATTTAATTAAATACTTTACTTTAAATTGATGCATTACGTTCAGGAGTTGTTTGCAACCGTTGCTGCATTATACCTTGCTTACCTTTGTTATACTATATCCTTGTTACCCTGGTATCCGCAGTCGAGTCAATGCTTAGCTGGCTTAGACCGGTAGAAGTCAGGTGATTTCCTATCACCTGCGAGCTATAGGTGGTTACCTGGATCTGCTTGGATGACTATGAAGTCATGGTATAACTAAGTGTTAAATGAAGTTGAGACCGGATGGAGACTTGCAGAGTTTTGGACTGTAGTGTTTCCGTCTGTGTCAATTAAGGACCGACCGTTGTTGGGCCTCGAGTCATGTTGAACGCATGCCTTACATTTAGCTGGCCGGATAAAGTACCTTCCGACCGCGAAGCTGGGAGATTTTTCGGGCCGAGTAGATTGCCCGCAGCGCACTGTGCCGAAGCAGGTGTGGTAGGACACGGGGGCGGGATGATAAGACCAAAGTGCAGTCGGTCGGCCCCCGGGTACATGTGGTTCCTGGCAAACTCGAGATACCTGGAAAGTTGACTCGGTGATCAATATCTCACTTTAGCGGGTGAGTGAGATTTGTGTAAGGAATAAATCACCAGCTGGTTAGGAATCGATTCGAATCGCCATCGCTCCTGGATAGTGAGCACTTGACTTGAGTTACTTCATCGTAGTAAATGTTATGGAACACTTGGACAGTTATAGTAAATATGACAGTATGGAAGTTGTTGAATGATCATTGGTTATCATTATCTGCTTAATCACATGTTTACTCTAGTATAGGTGCAAATCTAGTCGACAGGTTCATAATAATTAACTTGGCAATAATGCTTTTAGAAAGGTTCTTGAAATGCTAAAAATGCTTCTTTCTGCAAATGAGTCAGCTACCCTACTATAAAGCCCTTCATAATCCTTGGTGTCATTCATTTTCGGTTATGTCGGGTAAGTCTAGCTGAGTACCTTCTCGTACTCAGGGTTTTATTCCCACTTGTTGCAGATGGGCAGATGTATTACGGCTATTGTATCAACTGCCTTTATCCTACGATGGGTGATGCTTAGGACCATGGGTATGGTCATTCCTTACGTCTCGTCTAATGCTTTTGTTGGAGATGATCATTCGCTGGCACTATATTTGAACTCTGCGTGAGTGTGTGTGGTTTGAACAAATGGCTTCCGCTACTTTTATTCGAACTGGTTTGTAATAACTATGTTTAAACTCTGATGTATCTGAGATTGCGAACTTTTATGTAATATGTGATGGTGACCGCTAAACTTATTACGATCATGGCTGGGACACGAGTTGGTTTGAAATCCTTTGCGATTTCACGGACTACCGGGTTATACGGGCTTAAGTTTGCTCAATCGTCTACTCTGGTGGATGATTTTCTTACTTAATTTCGTATAATTGGTCGGTTCTGTTACTACCACACAAGCATGGATATTGAAATTTAAAACTTGTGCCGTGCAAGCAAATATATGAAATGCACATTCAAATGCACCATACAAGTTCATGAGCTTGCTCCCCCTATTTGTGTGCTCAAAATTTTAATTGATCCCCTTTCTTTGTCATATCTCTCCCCCTATGTCAAATTCTCCCCCTATCACTTATATCTTTGTTTCTCTCCCCTTTTGTTGTCTTTTCACTATCTTTGTACACTATTTCTCCCCCTTTGTCATCAATGACCACAAAGGTTCAAAATGTAGATAGGTTGAGATTATCAATGTCAATCAATGGGGGTTGAGGATCATTTTCCCAAATTTGGTTCAATCTAGAATACTTGCCAAAGATATTTAACTCGGTTTGATCCAAGGACAAGCTTCTTCACACCTCCAAATAAGGGTTATCTTGTACTATATTGAGTTAAACACTTATAGCTCATTTTCTAGATCAAACACTAGGTCTACAAGCCCACAAACATGTAATATACTACCACTATACCAAATTAAGCATAGAAGCAATAGTGGTACCATACAAACATCAAAATCATTTGATTTTCATGAATGAGCCTATTAAATGTGAAAGATGACTATATGCACTAAACATGTCCTTAGCAAAGATGTATGCCATGCCAATCAACTTTTTCCTTGGATTGCTCAATGAGAGGCATGTCATATAAGTGGGGGGGTGCATCAACACATATTTGAGAAATCCAATATGTTCAACTCGTTGCTTAGCTTGGAAAACCTTTTCTCATCTAATGGCTTGGTGAATATGTTGGCAAGTTGATCTTCGGTGCCCACACTCTCAATGCAAATGTCCCCTTTTTATTGGTGATCTCTTATGAAATGATGGCGGACATCAATGTGCTTTGTTCTTGCATGTTGAATCAGGTTGTTGGTTAACTTGATTGCACTATCAATGTCACATAGCAATGGCACTTTCTTGAACTTGATTCTAAAGTCATTCAAGGTGGCCTTCATCCAAAGTATTTGTGCACAACAACTACCGGCGGATATGTATTCGGCTTTGGCGGTTGATAATGCAACACTATTTTGCTTCTTTGATGACCATGAAACAAGTGATCTTCCCAACAATTGACATGTGCCCAAGGTGCTCTTCCTTTCAACCTTGTATCCCGCATAATCCGAGTCAGAGTAACCAAGTAGCTCAAACTTTGCTCCTTTGGGATACCACAAACTAACATTTTGTGTATGCTTTAAGTACCTCAATATTCTCTTTGTAGCCTTCAAATGACTTTCTCTTGGTGAGGCTTGATATCTTACACACATGCATACACTAAACATGACATCCGGCTTTGATACGGTCACATAGAGTAGGCTTCCAATCATAGACCGATACAATTTTTGATCCACCATATTGCCACTTGCATCACTATCCAAGTTGCCATTTGTCCTCATTTGTGTGCTAATGGCTTTGCTATCACTCGTGCCAAACTTCTTGAGCATGTCTTTGATATACTTGCCTTGACTCATAAATGTACCATTCTTCAAGTGCTTGATTTGAAGACTAAGGAAGTAACTTAACTCTCCAATCATGAACATTTCAAACTCATTAGCCATCATCTTTCCAAACTCTTCACAAAAGTTTTGATTGGTTGATCCAAATATGATGTCATCAATATAGATTTGCAACACAAATAAGTTTTTGCCAATCTTCTTGGTGAAAAGAGTGGTGTCAACCTTGCCCATCATGTACCCTTTAGAGAGTAGGAAGCCCCTCAATCTCTCATACCATGCTCTAGGTGCTTGCTTCAAGCCATATAATGCCTTCTTCAACTTGTACACATGGTCGGGCTTTTTGTCATCTTTAAAACTGGGAGGTTGCTCAACATATACTTTTTCATTGATGTAACCATTGAGAAATGCACTCTTGACATCTAGTTGATAGAGCTTGATGTTGTGGGCATAAGCATAGGCTAATAAGATTCTAATTGCTTCCAATCTAGCAACCGGGGCATATGTTTCTCCAAAGTCAAGACCTTCAACTTGTGTGTAGCCTTGTGCGACCAATCTTGCTTTGTTCCTTACTACTATCCCAACTTGATATTGCTTGTTTCTAAAGACCCATTTGGTTCCAATCACATTATGTCCCTTTGGTCTCTCTACTAATTCTCATACTTGATTTCTTGTGAAGTTATTCAATTCTTTATGCATAGCATTCACCCAATCAACATCCTTCGATGCTTCATCTATCTTCTTTGGTTCCATGGATCACACAAATGAGAAATGCTCACAAAATAAAGCCAATCTTGATCTAGTTTGCACACCTCTTGAAATATCTCCAATTATAGTGTCCAATGGATGATCCCTTGCAATATTGGTTGGTTGGAGTATTGGAACTTGATTGCTTCCACTTGCTTGATCATTGGACTGAGATGATGCACTAGCCACTTAATCTTGTTCATTATCATGAGAGCCCGTTGTACTAGCTTGATTTGTATCATCTTGCATATTTGAGTTAGAGAGCACTAGCTCTTGATCATCTTCATCATCATTCACTTGCCTAGGCCTCAATTCACCAACATCCATGTTCTTTATGGCATTTGAAAGTTAAATGCCTCTAACATCTTTCAAGTTCTCATTCTCATCTTGGGAACCCTTGATTTCATGAAATTCAACATCATGAACTTCCTCAAGAGTACCGCTATCCAAATTGCAAACTCTATATGCTTTGCTAGTAGTTGAGTATCCAAGTTGGAATCCTTCATCACATTTCTTATCAAACTTGCCCAATCTAGTGCCTTCCTTCAAGATATAACATTTACAACCAAGGACAAAAAATATGCAATGTTGGGCTTTCTATCATTCAAGAGTACCACTATCCAAATTCCAAACTCTATACGCGTAGGTCGGGACGACCGGACGCACGTCACCCTAACACGACTTACCCGAATGCCGTATACTCTTGAAATTTTTCGATCGGGTAGCCCCCGAGTGCCTCGACAGACCAGTGTGATCTGCTAGGGTGCTTAGTTTAAGCCCAGGGACATACTAATTGTTGTTTTGATCAGAGCCTACTACCTTTATTATGGGTTGGTGGTCACATCGCCCGTGATTTGGACCCTAGTATAGGGCTGCTTTTTTACGCGTAGAACCATCGCAACAAATCGACGTTCTAGGCGTTCGTGTAGACTTGAACATTCATGTTTACCAGCTTATACGTTCCCGACTTTAGCACTTCGACCACGATAAACGGTCCTTCCCAAGGAAGTATGAAATTGTTTTCCCCCTTGGTTGTCTGCACTCGACACAGAACCAGATCGCCTTTCATGAAGTTTAGTGGCCGAACATGCTTGCTATGGTACTTGCGCAGCTGTTGCTGATATCTTGCAGAGCGGACGTGCCATTCCGCGATGCTCGTCAAGCGTATCAAGGGAATCCTGTAAGGCTTCCTCTGTTGTTTCCTCATCGTAGGCACGGACACGAGGAGAGGCGTAATCGATCTCCTCAGGTAGTACCGCGTCCATGCCATAGATAAGGAAGAAGGGAGTGAACCCCGTCGGCCTGGTAGGAGTGGTCCATTGGCCCCACAGGACTGGCTGAACCTCCTTGACCCATCTATCCTCGAACCTTTTCAGTTTCCTAAAGATTTGGGGTTTAAGACCTCGGAGGATGCAACCATTCGCCCTTTCTACCTGATCATTAGTCTAGGGGTGGGACACTGTGGCCCATCTTACATTGATCTATTGTTTGTCACAGAAGTTGACAAACGCGCTCCCTATGAATTTGGTGCCATTGTCAGTAATGATCGTGTTCATGACCCCATACCGGTTTATGACTTCCTTGATGAACTCGACTACCGCCTCTGAGCTACCTATAGCTATGGGCTTGGCCATGATCCACTTTGTGAATTTGTCGATCATGACAAACAAGTGGTCAAAGCCCCCGGGGGTAGGAGGGAGTTTCCCGACAAGGTCAAGTCCCTAGACGGCGAAGGGCCATGTGATTGGGATCATTTGGAGCTCTTGAGAGGGGACGTGTTTATGCTTAGCAAATACTGGCATCCCTCACAAGTCCTCATGATGTGTTGCGTGTCCTTAACTATGGTAGGCCAATAAAACCCTTATCAAAAGTTCTTACCCACCAAGGTGTTTGGCGCTGCATGGTGGCCACAAGCCCCCGAGTGTATATCTTGCAAGAGTCATTTCCCGTCTTCTGTGGGTATGCACCGTTGCAAAATTCCACTCGTGCTTTTATGATGGATTTCATCATCCCTCACAATGTAGGATTTAGCTCTTCGACATACTCGATCGGCCTCATCCCTGTTGATAGGGAGGATGCCGTGTCATAGATAGTTGATGAGTTCCTTCGCCTAGTTGGGGTTAGAGCCTGTGACCTTGGTGATGATGAGTACGCTCGGCTCACGGAGAGGTTGAGTTTCAACTTCCCAGCGTGCCGAGGGTCTCATGAGCTCATCACGAAACACGCCGCCTAGGTTCATGTCTTGGGTCGAGCCAATTTTGGCGATGCTATCAGCCTCCTCATTGTCCCTTCGAGGGATGTGGCGTAGCTCAAGTCCATCAAACTTTGCCTCAAGTTTTCTAACCTCAACACAATAGGCTTCCATCTTGTGGTCATGGCACACTGAGGCTTTCATTACTTGCCCAATGACAAGCTCAGAGTCTTCTGAGGAGACAAGTCTCCAGACCCCAAGGGTGACTGCGGTTCGCAGCCCATGGAATAGGGCCTCGTACTCTGCTTTGTTATTGGTAGCACCCTCAAAATTTAAATGGAGTACATACCTCATTCGGTTCCTGCTGGGGGAGACCAAGACAACTCTCATTCCCACTCCTTGTAGCATCAAAGACTCAAAGTACATGCTACAGTACTTCAGGTCGGCTGTAGTCGGTTCAACATGTGCTTCTGTCCATTCGGCAACAAAGTCCACCAGGGCCTAGGATTTTATAGACGTGCATGGCACATACGTGATACCATACGCCATAAGTTCTAGGGCCCATTTGTCTATCCGTCTGGTCATGTCCCGATTGTTGATGATCTCTCCTAGCGGAAAGGAGGTAACCACGGTAATCGGGTGCACGTCGAAGTAGTGAACTAGCTTCTTCTTTGCCAAGTACACCCCATAGATGTGCGGGTAGCGAGTTTTGCTCTCAGCCAGTATTTGACTGAGGAAGTATACCGGTTGCTGGATGGTCTAAATGTGGCCTTCTTCCTTTCTCTCTACAACTATAGCCACTTTAACCACCTGGGTGGTAGCTACGACGTACAGAAGTTGGGGCTCTTCTACGTGAGGAGCCACCAGAACGTGTGGTTTGGTGAGGAGGTCATTGATATTGTCGAAAGTTTTTTGAGCCTCTGGGTCCATTGCCAGTCTAGAGATAAAACTGGCTTAAGGAAGCCAGACATCCCATGAGATTCTAGGCGCCTCTCAACGCTCGAGGAGGTCCCATATCGAGGATGGCTTTGACCTTCATTGGATTGGTCTTAATCCCGTGAGCCGATACGATGTAGCCAAGTAGTTTGCCAGATGGTACCTCGAAGGTACACTTTTCTAGGTTGAGCTTGATCTTGAACTTTCAAAGATTTTTGAAGGTCTTCGAGAGATCTTGAATAAGATTCCCAACTTTTGATGATTTTACGACGATGTCATCAACATAAGCTTTGGTGTTTCTACCGATCTGCTCATGGAGGCAGCGCTTCATACAGTGCTAGTAGGTAGCCCCCGTGTTCTTCAACCTGAACGGCATGGTGACATAGCAGTATGCTCTGATCGGGGTGATGAACAAAGTAGCTTGTTGGTCAGAGTCTTTCATCTGGATCTGGTGATAACCGGAGTAAGCGTCGAGGAAATAGAGTAATTCTGATCCTATAGTGGAGTCAATGATCTGATCTATTTGGGGTAAAGGGTAAGGATCCTTTGGGCACGCCTTGTTAAGGCTCGTATAGTCGACACACATTCTCCACTTGTTGTTCTTTTTGAGTACCATAATGGGGTTTGCAAGCCAGTCTCGATGTAGGACCTATCTAATGAAGCCCGCATCGAGGAGCTTGGCTATTTCTTCTTCTATAGCCCTGGGCCTTTCGTCATCGAACCGTCTCAAGCATTGCTTCATTGGCTTGGCGTCGGCTCAGATTCTCAGGGAATGCTCGGCGATCTCCCTTGGGATTCCTAGCACGTCTGAGGGTTTCCAAGTGAATATGTCCTGATTGTTAATCAGGAATTTGATGAGTTCGTATTGTTGTGCTAGGTTCAGGCTCCTCCCGATATTTGTGGTCTTACTCGGGTCGGTTCTCTCCAAGCGGACCTTCCTCGAATCTTCCCCGGGCATGAATGATGGGCCACGGTTGGCTCCAAGGCCATGAACTGGGCTGGTGGCAGCCTTTTTTCTTCGAGAGGTGGAGACTGGAAATCGAGATGTGGTGGCGCTGTCATTGGAGCCCTCGAGCCCTGTCCTTGCATGAAGACATAGTCGAGCTCGCGCTGCGTCGGATCCAAGTTTTAGACCGCGTTCTTGATAGTGAGTAGGTCGCACTGATAGGCGTTTTGAAGATCTTCAGAGATCATGATGATACCGTTAGGTCCCGGCATCTTCATCTTTAGGTACGCATAGGAGGCACAACCATGAATTTAACAAAACACGATATGCCGAGGATGGCGTGATATGTGTCCTAAAAATCCACAACCTCAAAGGATAGTATCTCCTGGCAAAAGTTCACTGCCTCACCAAACGTAACCCGTAGATCTATGATGCCGAGAGACATCACCTGTCTCCCTGGTACTATCCTGGTGATCGGGCCCATCGGTGGGCACAATTTATTTGTGCCGATCTTTAGTTTTTTGAAACTATCCTAATATATCAGATTGGAATCACTTCCTCCATCCATGAAGACCTTAGTGGCACGAACAGTTTCAAGCACTGCGCTAACGACCAGGGGGAACCTGCCGATGTCGACCGAGCGTTCAGGTTGGTCACTTTCATCGAAAGTGATCGGGTGCTGTAACCAGGGTAGCTAGGTCATTGCTGTAGGTACCGCAACATGAGCCTCTAGAACAGTAGGCGTATGTCCCGAATCTAACTGGGTCCCATTGTGGGCATGAATGGTCATCACTCGTTTGAGGGTTTGTTTCGAGTGTCCCTTATGCCATCGATTGTCCCCTCGAGGGGTGCTCCGTGAGAGAGTCGCCACAGCGGCCGTTGCATGGTGCATCTTATAATCTTTGGGGAGGTGAGCTACATGGTATCCATGGTTCTAGCACAGAAGGTTCATGTCGTAGCCAAGATTTACCAGATAACTCAGCTTTTGGCTTCGCTTGATGCTTAGCCAGTTAGTTCCACGATTTCTCTTCTCTATCCAGGGTGTCTTGGCCCTGTTAGGGTTGGTCATGGGCGTTGGGCAGAGTTCCTAGGCATGTGCCATCGCAGCGCTCTTGAGCCTATCAAAGAATCTAGGCAAGGCAGCATCCAACGATGGGGATAGTAGTGCATCATCTGGGAGGTGTGATTCCCACCAGATCGTGTGTGTGATGTCAAGGAGGTACTCCTGATAGAATTGAGAAAAGGTAGACTTGGCAAAGCGACTTACGTGATGTGCTAACTGGAGCAGTCCTACGGCAATCGCGTCTCTGAGCCCGGCAAGGTAGAGCTAATTGGGCGATGATGACGTCGAAGTAGGCGTGTGTTGACGGTAGTTATCGTCCAACTTAAACAGTCAACTTTACTTGTATAAATGCATAAACAAGATCACCAACAAAGACTTAGAGGTTTAAACTAACAATTTCCACAAGTTTTAGTAAATCTATGTTTTCAGTAGGGCTTATCCAGAAAACCATCAAGGAGGATTAAATCGTCAAATAAAATCACGCTTATCCGCAGTGAAATCAATTCTAGAAGGTTCTAGAAGACTCAAGAGGACTCCACACCGAAGCGGCGACAAAGCCACTACCAGGTGGGGCCAGCCGGTCCCACCTAGAGGCCACTCGGCCCCTAGGGGACCCACCTGTCAGGCTCCTTCATATGTCGGTTTTCCACCACCTCCAAGGATGCATCTACGCCGTCCTTTAAGTCGATTTGATCTAAGGGCTCATGTTGGACGCTTCGGCCTATATAACCAGCCCCTGCCCCCCACTCTAGGACACGCTGCCTTAAGTGAAGAGAAGACCAGAAATTAGGGTTTCCAGAGAGAAGAGAATAGAGCTCCAATTCTTCAAATTTCTAGTATAGACTAGCTAGCAAGGTTCAAGTAGAGTTTGGGCTATCGCTTAGGATTCTGGATCTACCGTCTAGAGACTGGTATAGCCATCGTATCTCTTTATTTATGACTTTGTGCTACTTCAATATTATGTTGCTATTTATTGTGTTCCTAGTTTGCTCTAGTAATATGCTTGATATAGTTATGATTGATGACGAATATATGCATATGTTCGTAAAGCTCTTAGCTTACTTCTCGAGAGAGTTAAGTGATCGACATTATGTAAGCATGGTGCTTAGATTTTGTTTGCCTGCGGATGTATTCTACACTCTGGGTCATATGGTAGATCGCGGATGTGACACTCCCGTTGAGTCCTTTGTAGTCCACTCCCTGTTTGTAGAGCACGTAGAACATGATTGTGAAGGAAGATAAGCTCTATTCTTAATCTTCCTTAGTAATGTTCCTTATGCATTGATCCAAAGTTAGTTATACTATAGATAAGAGTGTATATACTTGGGTGTGTAAAAGACTTAGTAGATAAGTAATGACTTAGGAATCTTTTGCTCTTAATGAATCTCCTGCTTAGCCTTACTACATTTTATGAGTATCTATTTCTATCTCTGGAATACCATTATTACCTTATACTTATCATTTATTTATCACTTGACTTACCCCTGCCATAGCATGAGAGTGGTTTTATCATAAGTATACATATTTGTCAATATCTCTATGCCAACACAACCCCATAGTTCCTCCCTATGGATAAAATATAAATAACGATACTCGGTATACTCCTGGGTGAAATGCTACAATGGTATATTATCTGTGCGCTTGCGGATACCTTATATATATAGTTTACAAGTGTTCTCATAATTACCAACAATGCATTTCTAGCATCATCCTAGGGACGACAACTTAGTTAAGAGTGATGCTAAGAAATATCAACAAGCATTTCTGGTGCCATTGCCAGGGAGGGGCACATGGCTAGAGAATTGACCAAATAGATACTTATTGATAAAATCATAACCTCTACTTTAGCAGGCTTACTCTTGTTTGTCTTTGTGCATATCTTATATAGGGTATTGTAGGATAGGTTGTGATTCAACAAATTCCATCAATCAGAATCAACCAAATCAAGAGGAAGCTCAACACCGGTTTACGGCGCTATGGTTTGAAAAAGACTCTGCGTGAATTCTCTTGCTCCAAGCAACGAACGCGTTACCTTGAACCAACACTCAAAACCGATAATCTTGAGTTCGAGCTCAAGCCAAGCCTCATCAACATGGTGCAAGCTACCCCATTCAGCGAAAAGGCACATGAAGATGCTAGTGCTCATCTTCATAATTTCTTAGAGATAAGTAGCACGGTCATCATCAAGGACGTTGTTCAAGACATCATACTACTTCATTTGTTCCCATTGTCACTTGTGGGAAGAAGCGAAGTAATGGTTCTATACCAACAAAGATCACATCAATACATGGGCAAAGTGTTCAAAGGCCTTCCTAGAAAAGTTTTTTCCTATAGGCAAGACTAATGCCTTAAGAGGAAAGATTTCAAACTTCCAACAATGAAAAGGAGAGACCATTCTAGAAGCATGGGAACGTTTTCAAGAATATGTTTGATTGCCCTCATCATGGAATGGAAGATTGGTTGCTCATGCAAAGTTTCTACCATGGATTAACTCGAAAAGCCCATGAACAACTCGATGCCACTGCTAGAGGATCATTTATGTCACTCACCCTTGGAAAAGCTGAGACTCTTATGGAAAAGATAGCCTCTAATCAAAGCTGGTCATCATGCAATATTCAATCATGTAATAAGAGTGAAGAAGTACCAGAAGAGGTGTGTGCACTGTCAACCAAGATGGACGTACTGTTGAATTGGCTCGAACAGCGAGACAATTACAAGAGAGATTGTCAGGCTATTCAAGATGCATTCAATGCTCAAAATATGTGGGGAATATTTGGGGGTTGAATTCCCTGAATATCAAGAGGGTGTAAACATCATTGGCAACAATTCTGGTTCACAACAACAGAGACAAGGATGGGGATCACAACAACGACGGTCAAATTAGCAAGGTAAGTACCCAGGTAATTACAACAATTCTTCTAATCCCCAACAACCGTCCTTAAGAGACTTAATCTTAGAACAAGCTAGGATTAATGAGAGTATTTCTAAAAAGCTTGCTTTTAATGACAAGGTGCTAGAAAATATAAATACTAAAATGGATAGTTTTTCTTACGCCCATACAAGACCAACTTAACTATAATAAAAGATAGAATCTCAATTAGCCTAGTTGGCCGCTTCTCTGCCTTTTGCCACTAACCTTGAGAAGGTCAATGCCATAACCACAAGAGGTGGCAAATCTACTCATGATCCACCATATCCGACAAGGACAGGTAAGACACCAGTGGAAATACAGGAAGAGGAGAAGAAGGACGACGAAGAAGTTGGGCCATAAGAGCAAGAGGTACAACAAGATTTTCATGACATGACCCTCCTACCATTTCCACGTAGAAATAGAAAAGCTAAAATGGATGAGCAGTTTGATAAGTTTATAGAGGTAATTCAAAAGCTATATATCAATATTCCATTGCTAGATGCCATACAGGTGCCTACCTACGCGAAGTATCTTAGAGACATCCTCAACAACAAAAGACCACTACCCTCCACTGAGGTAATCAAGTTAATGGAGGAGTGCAATGCAGCCATCCTAAACACATCACCTATCAAGAAGAAGGATCCAGGATGTCCCACTATCGATTGTTCGATTGGGAGCTAGAATTTTGGGAATGTGTTATGCGATCTTGGAGCAAGTGTCAGTGTTATGCCCAAGAAGATCTTCGACAAGCTCAACCATTCAACACTAACACCAACATCGATGTGCTTGCAACTAGTCGACCAATGGGTCCACTACCCTGCAGGAATCGCTGAGAATATTCCGATAAAAATATGAAATTTCTTTGTTCCTGTAGATTTTGTGGTACTTGACATGTAAGAGGACATGAAGACATCACTCATTTCTAGGAGACCCTTCCTGAGCACTACAAATGCGCACATTGATGTCGGAGCTGGAGAGATCAAATTCCGTATTAACAGAAAGGAAGAGCGGTTCGCTTTCAAGCCAAGACCAAAACAATGCTCCAATTTGGAATAGCATGAGAAGCATGTATCAGGGTCTCCATCTCCGGGACCGAAGGATGCACCTGAAGAATGAACCCGAACGGAGAAGTCTAGTTTGGTGGACTTAAAATTCTGAACCCTCGCCGGAAGGTAACTCGGTAGTTATCCATATTTACTTTTCGCATTATATTTTTACGTCGGCATATCTACTTCTTAAAACATGCATTAGAAAAATGAAATAAACAATTCTCATCATGACATACTAAAAATTTAAGTCCCACGAAAATAATTTTTACGGAGTAAAAACCCGTAAGAAATATTTACCGTGGAGGCATAAAAATTTAAAAATACCATCATTCATCCTGTTATATTTCATAGTATCATAAAATATTTTTGCATTGCATTTTTATACATATATATGGTAGAAATACGGGAGACACATGGGACCCACTCAACCACCACCCATCACCTCCATCTCCACTCAACCTCCATTATTCACTTCCATTCCCACTCAACTCCATTCTGTCATATCTCCACCGAAAGAAGCACTGACGGAGCTGATATTTTGCATAAGGGTGAAGTAAAGATCCACCAGGAAAATGGAGAGGCCATTTGGCCATGATGTGGGGCCAGACGGCCCCACCACTAGGCCGGCCGGCCTGCTGCTTCCCCCTCTATAAATCCCACTCCTTCCTTGCTGCTCTCGGCCTCCAACACAACACAAGGCAACCACCTGAGTTCAAAATTCTAGAAGCAAAATTTCATAGTTGAATTTCCTTTGGTAGAAGTAGTGTTGGAGAAAGAAAGAGTGTGGGAAAGATTGAGTGTGAAAGTAGTGCTAAAATCTTAAGAAAGAGAGGAAGAGGTGCTGCTGAAATTTGAGCAAGAAAAATAGAATTTAAGAGTGGTAGTGCTGTCCAAATCAAGAGAGGAAATTAAAAAGAATTAGGGTGAAAGACATGCCAAAATCTTAATTAGAATATTCACTAGGCAATCTTGGACGGCTAACCACTAACATTTTTATTTCCTAATCCCGCTCCACGAGTTGTGTTGTTTTTGTCTATTTTGCAAGAAAATAAGCAAAATCGCCGGCAAGCTCAAGCGGGCGATATCGTTCTATTCAACAAGTTCTTTGTCCCGAGCAAGCACCGACATGGAGGTTGATCTTCCATCTCCTGCTATTGGAGCACCGTCCCGATCAGCCCCTGTGGAGAGGAACTTTCTTCTACAAGAAAAGCAGCTCAAGCTCCGGGATGATAGGGAGAAGAACATCTACAAGAAGCTGAAGGACCAAGATTTCATCCTCACCCCTGCCTTTGATCCAGCCCTGCTTCAGTCCACAGGTATGGACTCCAAATTTGAACTCATTTTCAAGGCCGTAGGATGGGAGGATGCATGGGAAATAGATGAGTCAGGGTGCAAGCTTTTGACTATTGAATTTTTATGTACTTTACAAACCACCGATTCGGAAGTCTCATTTAGGTTTTTTGGGAAATAATTTCCTTTTCCTTGGAAGAACTTCAGTGAGCTTCTAGGATTCCCTACTTAGTGCACAATTGATGTAGACTCAGCTATACAAGACTTTGATAGGAATAAGTTTTGGAGGGAGATATCGAAAGAAATTGTTTGCTACCACCCTCGCACCAATAACATTCACCACCCTACTTTGCGGTTCATGCACAAGTGGCTAGGATTTTCTCTTTTTCCTAGAAATGATTTCCGCACAGTTAGGAATGATGAACTAAAGTTATTATATGCCATGGTTAAAAGAAAGAAGGTTTCACCTATAAAATTCGTGATGACACAATGGGCAGAAATTTCTGGACTTAAGGGAGATGTTGGGTGCACTTCTTTGGTCACTCGCATAGCTAGAAATTTGGGTTTACTAGCAAATGGTTCTATTACATACATTAACAGTCCCCGATGGATTATTGATTATGGCTATTTTAATCATGCACACATGTTAAAAAAGGGCAAGGATGGGAAAATAGTCATGATGTATATGGACTACATAAATGAATTTCTGTTACCAGACCGAAACCTTAGTCTGTATGTGGTAGATTCATTTGTCTTTGATTTGCATAAAATAGAGCAAGCACCTCGCAGGAGGGCCTCTGCAAGGATCACTCACAACCCGCAGCCTCGGTACCATGGAGACGACCCCATTCCAGAAGGCTCTGCCTTCACCGGGTACACAGGATTTGATCAAATAGGACCTTCCCAGGTGCACCTTCCTCAGCATGCAGGCTGGGACCAGCTAGGATCTTCCCGTATGCACCAACCTGAGCATGCTGAGTGGGAGCAGCCTTCTTCGCATTATTCAGAGAGTTCTTGGCAACAGGGCCCAAGTGGGCAACGCCTCATCGCCATCCAGCAACAACAGCAACAAGAGAATGACAACTGGAACTACTTGTTTGGCCATCTCCACATTGATCACCCGCCTCGTCGAAGGACCATAGCAACACCTAGCTTGGAGGAGGAGCCCCATTTACCTAAGGTAAGTTTTCTTTCTAGTATTTTATTATTTTGTTTAGTTTATTTAATTTTTGAATTTGTATTAGTAAAAAAAATGCAAAACTAAGAAAACAAAATAAAAAATTTGCCTTTATCTTATATATATATTACTATGGTATGATCTAAAAAAATGATGGAAACCAAATAAAAAGAGTGTGTATATAGTTTGCTTAAGGTGTGCTTTAGTTTATTTTTAAGAGTCAATAAATAAATAGAACTTGAAGATAATCGCACATGATAGAAATGATGAATAGTTGCCCTGTTATAATTCCTTTCAAGTACCTAGTTTTCAGTCTTGAATTCTCTCGAGTTTTGGATGAGACTGATTTGAGATGAGAATTTGCTCTGAACTTGAAACTCATGGGTAGCATATGCTTGATAAGTCTAGGTAATTGACATATATGATATGAAAAGGTTTGAGCTGCTATTTATCTTGTTCTAAGTGATACTGAATTCTGGAGATTTCTTTTGAAAAACATAAAAAAATTACATGATGAGATCCTGTATGACAAAGCTTGAATTCCTACTAGAGCCAAATATGTTTATCTAGGCTAGGAAAACTTTCACTTATATACTACTTGTTTTGCATTGAGTTTAGTCAAGCTTTGTTGATACCTTATGAGAGGTTTGTCATACTCTTAAAATCAAGGTCACGTACACGCCACCGACATATGCACTACCCCTACACTTGGGATAAGCGCAAAAACATGCATTCCATTTAGATCCACCCAAAAATGTTTTACTCCTACACTGGGAGAAAACACCAAAAATATGCTTCATAGGTTTCAACCAAATAAATGCTCCAAGTTCCTATTGCTATCTCTCAAAAGTTTGCTGTAGAAAAGAGATATGGGCTATGCAAAAGTTTGCTATCTCCTTTCACCGGCTTCTACCCAGTTCAACGGGGTTCTACACTTTCGGCCATACAAAGCTTCAAACGGTGCCATCTTTATACTCTCTTGATAACTGTTATTGTTCGAGAATTCAGCTAGGGGCAACCATTTTTCCCATGAGCCCTTAGCCGAGATGACACATGCTCTCAACATATCTTCTAAGATTTGATTCACTCGCTCAGTTTGCCCATTGGTTTGCGGATGATAAGCAGAACTTCTTACTAGCTTAGTTCCTAATAATCCGTGTAAGTGCTCCCAAAAGCGAGCAGTGAACTGTGGTCCTCTATCCGAGACAATAGTATGAGGGATCCCATGAAGTCGGACTATCTGGTTGAAGTACAACTCCGCATAGTCGGTTGGACGAAAGTCTATGCGGACAGGAATGAAGTGTGCTGACTTGGTCAAACGGTCTACAATCACCCAAATAGAGTTAAAGTTCCTCTGAGTAGTAGGGAGTCCAACAATAAAATCCATACTTATCTCCTCCCATTTCCAACCTGGAATAGAGAGTGGCTGAAGTAATCCAGCTTTCATCTGCATAGCCTTGACCCGACAACAAGTGTCACACCTAGCCACATAAGCGGCTATCTCTTTCTTCATTTTGGTCCACCAAAATCGAGGCTTCAAATCATGATACATTTTGCTACTACTAGGATGAATAGATAATTTAGAGGAATGAGCTTCGGATATGATTTGATTTCTAAGCTCTCTATCCTTTGGAACTACCAACCTATCCTTGAACCATAACACGCCTTCCTCATCAACTCGAAAATGTTTGGTCTCTTGCTCTTTCATCTTGCGCTTGATGTGAAACACACCTGCATCTGTCTTCTGTAGCTCAATAATTCGACTCTGTAGAGTACAACTGACAGTGATGTTGTGAAGGACTACAGGATGAAGGAGCTTCGACAAATGGACATCACTCTCAATCAAAGAGTGGCAATGAGACTTCCTTCTTAAGGCATCTGCTACGACGTTTGCCTTGCCAGGGTGATAGTGCACTTGGAGGTTATAATCCTTGATCAACTCAAGCCATCTTCTCTGACGCATATTCAACTTAGGTTGAGTGAAGATGTAGTTGAGACTTTTATGATCAGTGTAGATGTTGCACACATTGCCAAGTAAATAATGTCTCCAGGCCTTCAAAGCATGAACAACAGCAGCGAGTTCCAAGTCATGCGTTGGATAATTCACTTCATGCTTTCGAAGTTGGCGAGAGGTATAAGCAATGACTCTACCCTCTTGCATAAGAACACCTCCTAGCCCAATACCTGATGCATCGCAAAACACATCAAAAGGTTTATCGATATTCGGTTGTGCCAAAACCGGAGCCGAAGTTAGAAGAGTTCATAGGGTATGGAAAGCCGCATCACATTCAGGAGTCCAGACAAACTTCATGTCTTTTTGCAGCAATCGAGTCATAGGATTGGCTATTTTAGAGAAATCCGGGATGAAGCGACGATAATAGCCAGCCAACCCCAGAAAACTCCGAACCTGCATCGAGATTGGAGCCTTCCAGTTCAACACTTCTTGCACCTTGGTGGGATCAACCATAATTCCACCATCGGACAACATGTGTCCAAGAAAAGGTACCTCACGAAGCCAAAATTCACATTTGCTGAACTTTGCATACAGCTGGTGTTCCCGCAATCTAGTGAGAACCACCCGCAAATGTTCAACATGATCTTCTTTATTCTCAGAATAGACCAGGATATCATCTATAAATACCACCACAAATTTGTCCAACTCGGGCATAAACACTGAATTCATCAGATACATAAAATGTGCGGGGGCATTGGTCAATCTAAAAGACATAACCAGATACTCGTATAGACCATATCTTGTAGAGAATGCGGTTTTTGGGACATCCTCAGGCCGAATTTTGATTTGATGATACCCAGATCTCAAATCAATCTTGGAAAAGACCTTTGCTTTAGACAACTGATCAAATAAGATATCTATGCGTGGCAGAGGGTACTTATTCTTGATTGTAACTGCATTCAAGGGTCTATAATCTACACACATGCGTAGGGATTGATCCTTCTTCTTCACAAAGATAGCTGGGCACCCCCACGGAGATGAACTAGGATGGATAAGGCCTTTCTTTAGAAGTTCATTCAACTGGGTCTTAAGTTCAGCTAGTTCATTGGGAGGCATTCTATATGGCCTTCTAGAGATAGGAGCTGTGCCAGGAAGCAACTCTATCTTGAACTCCACTTCCCGATCCGGGGGTAATCCAGGCAAATCATCAGGAAAAACATCCGGAAAGTCATACACTACAGGGATATCTGCAATAGCCTTTGCTTGCACCGCATTAGCCGCACAAGAAAGATTGATGTCCTTGGGTAGTTGCACCAGAAAACCTTCCTGATTACTAGGATCTCTGAGCATGACTATTCTAGTCGATGTATCAATAAGCACCCCGTGCCTACTCATCCAATTCATTCCTAATATCACATCGATACCCAGCCCCGGTAAAACTATCAGATCAACCTGATAACTTCGCCCCTCTATCTCAAATTGTACGTCCCCAACTACCAGCTTGGTTGGGATAATACCACTGGCAGCCCTAATACAATAACCCTCACCCTCAACAGTATATGTTTTCTGCATAAACTTGGATACAAATGCTGGACTAATAAAGGAATGCGAAGCACCTAAATCAAATAGTACAACTACGGGGTGTTGATCAATCAGAAACTTACCAGCAGTCACTACCTCTCCTAAAGGAATCTTAGTAATATTAGTGTGGTTCACCTGCCCCTGACGACCACCTTGGTAGTTATTCTTCTTAGGGTAAGGGCACTCCCTTGCCCAGTGGCCTGTCTTGTTTCAGTTCTAGCATGGCATGTTGCTTGGAGGAGCCCTGGAACTGCCCTGACTGGTAGTGCCCTTGGGAAGAGCAACTGTAAATGCCTTGCGAAACCCAGTCTTGGCGGGATTCTTCTTCTGCGGTGGGCGAAACTTAGCGGCTGACGCTGGAGGACGGAATGGAGCCCTCTGTGTGACAAGAGCCTTGGATTGTGAGGCACCCGCCTCATAGGCTCTCTTACGACTTTTTGAAGCAGCATACACAACATTGTTGTTCTCTTGCGATAAAGCATCACCCACAAACTCATTAAAATGAGCACACTTGCAATTTCCCATGGTCTTCATAAGTTTAGGGCTAAGTCCCAGCTTGAAGCTAGCAATCTTCTTGGCATCGGTGTCCATAAACTCGGTAGCATACCTTGCAAGGTTGTTGAAAGCTTGCAGGTATTCATTCAGGCTCTTGTTCCCCTGGGTTAGCTTCATGAACTCTGTATGCTTGATCGCCATGAGACTAGGAGGAATATAATTTCCCCTGAAAGGACTTGAATCGATCCCAGGTGATTTGAGCATTAGCGGGCATAGTGGACCGATGATGACTCCACCAAGTGCCAGTGGCCCATGCAGATTAGTGAGATCATTACTCGGTCTTGAAGACCTCGGTCAAGCGAGAGCAGATGGAACTTATGCTCAAGAGTATTCAATCACTCATCAGCTTGTAGAGGCTCCTCAGCCTCCTTGAAGATCAGGGGTTTCGTGTCAAGGAAATCCTTGAAATCACTGTATTGATTTGGTTCCGGTCCTTGGCGTGGACCACGGCCATCACGATTCGCAATCGTCGTACGGAGGGCCTCGGCCATAGTCAGCTGTCCTTCCGCAAAGCATTGCTATCAATTCCGTTGGTGTGGGTGGTGGTGGCGGTGGAAGATCATCATCATCATCACCCTTGCACGGTGGAGCGAGTACGAGCATCTGCTGACAATGCGCAACCAAAGTGGTATTGATGATGTCGGCACATTGGAGAGGAACAATGTAATTGTGCCAAACTAAATTCTTGACGAGAATGAAAAATTCATACAATAAACAGAGGCAATAATTCATTCTCCAATCACCACATCATCAAGTAGATTACTAGCGCCATCGCGATTGCATTCCAACATGACAAGTTTTAAACTTAACCATTACGATCGCATCCCGAAGGGCGAATTAAAAATACATTACATGCCAAGTTCGAATTAAAAAGGTACATCCAACATCAGTCATCGTACTTAAGTCCATTACATCAATGACTACAAAAGCTTAAACTAGCGAGACTTGCTAACGAACTACTCGTTGAAGTGATTGCTGTCCACATCGGAGACACCTTGGACTTCTTCTAGGTCTTCCTCTTCTTCTTCATTTGTCGGCTCAGCTGCATTGTCAACCATCTGCACGTCCTCTTCTTCCTCATCGGCCTCAATCACTTGAGGTCCACCCACATTGGATACCTTGGTATGGGGCGAGGATAGGAAGCAGATGGTTGTGCGATTGATGGTGCTCAACACAAGCTCTTCAAGCTTTGTTCTTGTAGTGCTTGCTCCCTTTGAAAGGCGTTGTGGTTGGCCAAAATCCAACCCCGACGCGTCTTTCTTCTGCTAACTCTAAAGCTGCATCCCGGTGACGTGTCACACGATCCAACTCTTGTGTAGCCTCATCTCTCTCAATAGTGAGGTTCATCAGCTGGTTATGAAGCTCGTCTCTCTCGCGTGCGGTTTGACCCCACTATTGCAAGCGATAATTTGCAATACCATGAATCTCATCAACTTCTTGCTGAGCTCTCCCACATGCATTCGCCTTACGGCGATACTTGCGGGCACGCAACCGGAACTTGTGCTGAGCTTCCATTGCCTTGCCGGCTTCATCAAGCACACGGGAAAGGGTGTTTTGCCTGACTCGACAAAGCTTCAAGACTGCCATCATAGCACTCATTCCAGCGTTGTCGCTCTGCACCCGTTCGCCACGGCCTCGAACCAAGGCCTGACCAACGTCCTGAGTCCACTCGACCTCGATGGGAGACACTTTCGGGGAATGGATGAAGCGGGTCCACCCACTAACTCATCCTGAAGCTCGTGCTATATCCATCGGCATCAAGGGCAGCAACTTGGCGGCTTCCATGGGCTTTGCCCATCGGTCTCAATCTTGCACCCATGCCACAACGGTCTTGTGGGGTTTTGCGGCACGATGAAGGTCCACGACGTACCATGGTACATCTCCCAATGGCACCTTTTGCCTCCACGTGTGGTGGGTGCCTCGGGTACCCAACTGAACTAAGCACCCTCCAGAGCAATGTGGGAGTACCGAACTGGTCCAAAAAGGTGCTGCTACTAGTAGGAAACACGGGTGTGGCCATCTGTATCAAAAAGGGATGCAATTCATGTGAGAGGATTATTTTGCTGAGAGATTACACTTTACACCTGGGATAAGCAATTATAAGGGAGGGAGTAATGCAATATGAATGACATGAGTGAATATGGTGCATGCGTGTTCCGTACGTCCTCACAAACCTATGAAAAATTTAAGCTTTAGCGGAATATACGGTGGCATACATACATTCTCTCAATTAGTGGTAACTAGTCGATCTACACGGTGCGTTGTTAGCGTACCTGCAGAAAACTTCATTGCAGCCCAACCCAACAAGATATAATGCTAATTACACAAGCAGTAACTAAGATACTCTCCATATATACATCCCCCGATATATATACTTCGATATCCAAACTACCCGAACAAATGTACCCACAATTAAGTACCTTCATATATACATGTATGCAACATGTAAATACTCCAAGATAACCACAACTAGCTCTCCCCTAGACCGACGGTTGGACGGTCATGCTCTCACAACTCACTCTTACCTTAGCGTGAGAGGCAATTGATCCATACATTACCATTCAAACGAATGACATCCATGCAATATCACGCCGCATGGACGACATTTAATAGAAACAATCAATTCCCCCAAGTTAGTAATTATATATAAGCCACCTAGAAGTCCTTAAGTGGGCTATAAAGGATGTGATCACCAATTATACCATAAAAATTTTGATTTTGAACACTTATATATAACTATAAGTTGGAAAACCGTTTTTACAACAAAAGCTTTTGTTTTAAAAAGCCGTAAGACATGCTTAATGTTGAATCTAGCTCGATGCCACCATCACAGAAACCGACCAATTTATAAGAGCACAAGTACAAAAACAATCGCGAAACGATCAAATTCTCAAACTTGAGCCCATATAAACCCGGTAGTCAACTGAAATCTCGAAGGATTTCAAACCAACTTGCATACAACCAAGATCACGGTAATTCAACATAACATATCGTGCGTTACAACATTTCAGTAGAGCGTTAGCAATTAGATTACATCATCACAGAGTCATCGTTATTACAAAACCAGTCTTGTAAAACATGCGAAAGCAAATAGTTTAACTTACACACCCGAGTTCAAATACACACATCTTGGTTCGTTGATCACGACCATAAAAGCATTCAGATAAGAGAATGAGATCATGCCCATGATCTAGTCTTCATCACCACGGGGTGGAGACAATACTTACGAATCCACGATATAGAAGGTCATCTGCAACAAGAGGGAATAAACCACGAGTGCACGGGAATGTACTCAGCTAGACTTACATCGAAAAAACCAAAATAAATGACACCAAGGATTATGCATAGCTCAATGTAGTGGATCTAGCTAACACTTTCTTTTTGCAGAAAGGCATAAGTAATAATGATCAACTCTTAGCCTGAACTAGCAGTGACTTTTTAGCCATTAACCTGTCATCTATATTAGCACCTGTACTAAGCAATCATTTTATTAGGGTGCAAACATTAATAACCATATCAGGTATTTATTGTGGCAACCTTATCATGATCATCCATTTAACCATATCGTTAAATTAAGTGAATCTACGTTGCCGCTGCTCAGTCAAGTTCTCACTATCCGGGAGAGACGGCGATTCGAATCGATTCCTATCCAGCTGGAGGGGTATTCCTAAACACAAACCCTGCTTCCCCCGTCAGGGTCGCAAACAAGTCACCTTTGGTACGATTCAGGAGTCGTGAGTCCGAACAGATCGACATTCTCAGAGAACCACTCTGCCAAGGTTGTTCGGGACTCTAACCCGCCTTGGACTTATGCCAATGGCTCTCCGCACATCCTTACTACCTCTAGAATGCCGCCACTGCTCGCGTCCCCGGCCTGAGTCGAGCTACTAGGCTTCGCGGTCGGAATGACTTATCCGGCCAGCTAAGTGTTAGGCTGCGTTCAACATGACATGAGGACGTACAGCGTATCGGTCCTTAAACGACTCAGACGGAGTCACTATGTTCAAACCTACACAAGACCTCGCCCGGTCTTAATTCATTATTCACATGGTTCTTTTCCACGATAGCAAATATAGCCAACCGTGATCCACGTCATCCTAAAGCTCGCAGGTGACAGGAAATCACTTGACTTCTACCGCACTAAGCATGGCTAAGCATTTAACCCGTTCCTGAACTTAATTAGGATTCCAGTGCGATATCTGGACAAGGAAGGATATATAATGCAGCAATTGGTTCCAACCAATTCCTATACTTAATGCATCATCAACAATAAAAGATACTCAATGTATTTGTAAAAACATGGGAGGCTTAATATGCTCTGGGGCTTGCCTTTTCGAGAACGCGTAGGTAGGTGGTGGTCGTGGCACTCGGGCAATTCCTCCATGGCATGACGCTTTGTCGGCTTCCTGCACCTCGGGTTCCTCCTCCTGGTTGGCTCCCTCGAACTCTAGCAACGCTCCTCCCTCCGCACACCTATTGCATGAATGCGCAAGATAAATATCATGGATGCACATGAACGAATGTCAGGGATGCTCAGGGAATGCACATGTTCGCTATAGTTTGCATATTCCAACTTAAGCCCTATTCAAATCACTTTACTTACCAAGTTTATACAACCTAATGTATAATTGCTCATCTTCAGTTAATGACCTAGCACCTGCACCTAAGCATATTCTCAAGTTAGGCTAACCCCTAACAATCAACGGAAACATTGCATCAAGCATACACTCAAGCATTTGTATTTCAGCAAAATGAAGACTATGTAGCGGTGCAGTAAACTAGCCATAACTGGAGATTTATAATTCGAAATGACATGCAACAAGACAATCTGGAAAGCTTATGAAATTGTCTATAATTCATTTTCAGACCTGAAAGTATGATTCAATACTTTACCAAGTCGAATTCTTTAATCAACAGAACTCTGTCCTCACAAGGCAGAGAGTAAGCAAAACTGGAACCTAACTTTAAACAGTTGTAGTTTCTAAACTATTGGGCCAAATGCCCTCAAATTTTGACAGGAGCTAGATACATAAATTATCTACAACTTTTGTATTCATCCCATTCATAGCAAGTCAAAATATCATGGGGAACTTTCCAAAGTCCCCAGATCTGTCCAGAAGGACATAATGCAAACACATAATTATTAACTTATGATATAAACACTTAATTGGACAAAACCAACTTTACTCATATATCACACATATCACAAGAACACCAGAAAGTAGGGTGTTCATCCCCAAAATATTTCTTTTAATACATTTCTTAATTTATTTAATTAATTAGAGGAAATAGTAAACATATATGAAAACTACACTATTAAATCTACAAATATTACAGTAGACACTACATAGCCTAAGTAGACTACCATAAAAATTTCACACCATTTGAGTAAGTATAACAACCTACACAAAAATGGTAAGGCAGAATGGCTTAAAATGGCATAATTAGGAAACCTTAGTGAAAAGTGTCAAGCAACAGATTTCATATTTTTCCTAGCATCCTTAAGGTACTAAGATACTACCTACCGAGTTTCATGGCCATAGGATTCCTAGATAATTTACAAAAATTCACTCAAGTATCCACCAATGATAAAAGAAAAATCTATAACTCAAAAACTACACATGCAATAACTCTCAAATTTTAACCAGAGCTTCTACTAATCAATACTAGCTCACCCACAAAATTTCACAATTTTTGGATCAAAGAAACTCAAGATATGATTTAAACAAGTTTGCATGCATTCAAAAACACTTTTCAAGTTCCTATTTAATTCATCCAAATTTTCCACTACAAGTGTTCATGTTATATTTTTCTTAAATACTAGACCTCCCTGTGAGTCTAACAAAATTAGAAGTACTCAATTTGGATCTACCAATTTGGAGTTATGAAATTTACAAAACAGCACTAAAACTGGAATTTTTTAACTATCATATGAATACACAGCCACTGACGTGTGGGACCCGGGTGTCAGCCGACCCCACCCGTCAGCGAGACGAAAACAGAGGAGGCAGCATTTGATGGTGCGGCGGTGGTCTTGCTCGCCGACGACGAGGACTCTGGCGACAACAAAGCTACCTACATGATCCCTGTGACGAGAGGAACCGATTGGTGCAAGTGGCGCGACCTAAGACCTAGCGAAGGTGGCTTGTCGCCGGTGATGGCGGCACGACAGAGCTCCGGCGCGGTGTACTAATGACGGCGAGCCCTTGCTGCCTCATCCAAGCTCGGTATGAGTTCCACGAGGTCACTACGGAGCTGTCCAAGCCGAGATAGGAGGACGAGGAGGTCTCGGTGGTGGGTGGCCGCGGTGAGCTCGGCTCCGGCGAGACGCGGCCACGGAGGCGGCGGCGGATAAATGGCCAAGGGCCCTCACGGCGGAGCTTTGGTCGAGCTGTGGTTCACGTTTTTGCGGCGGTGTGCGAGCTTGGCGACGGCGAAGTTGGAACGGCAATGGCGGAGTGGCTTGAGCTCGCTGGCTACGCGCGGTGGAGGCGAAGAAATGAAAAATGGGCTGACGAGCTGGTCGGGTAGGCGCGCGGGGGTGTGCACATCGTGGTTGGCCGTGCTAGGACGCCCGTGGCGCATGGCCTGCGCGTCAGGCGACCGGCGATGAGTGTCACCCACGCATTGGACGTTTTCTGAAACGGTGATCACTGTAGCTAACCTAAACTTCTGATTCAGTGATCCATCACCCGACTGACAGGCGATGTTTGACAGTGATTAGCTCCTAAACCGTGACGTATAAATGGAAACAATGAACATGAAAGTTGTAGAGCTATAGTAGGGCTACAACTTTGATTTAGAAATCAACAGCTAACTCTCAACGGATCACGAGTTATATCAAGACAAAGTTGAGGTCATGAAACTGAAACTCAGTTACAACACTTAGAAAATTTCAGAGTTTCTAAATAGATCTCAAAACTGACTTGTGGGCCATTTTTGAGCATGTTCTGCACATTTTCATGAGATGGTCATAAAATAACTTTTGTTCCTTATATAATATTCTACAACTTTTCTTTAGGTTGCTCAGACATGCAAACATCCTAAGCTGTACTTTTTAAACAGTCAAACACAAGAGCTCTAGGGGTCCATAATGGTCAAACCATGACTTGGGAACCTAATTAGGCAAAATGATCAACATGAACCTTGTTCCTAATGACATTCTAAGTATAACTAAGTTGCTTAAGAGCATTATCAGCCACACCACACATTGGTCACACAAGAATCAAGCAAGGTATGTACTGAAACAATGAAAAACACATGAAATGTTACACTGGTTTCATAGTCATGTTTCACATGTTTCATGATCTTGTTGCATAATATTAACTAACCTTGTTTCACTAAGTGAGTGGCACATGTTGCACTTAAGTGTTGCACACTTTACATTTCATAAAAGAAACAACACACATGAAATATACAACATGTTGCAATGTTTCGAAATCATGTTTCGTGTGATATAAGTTCACGAATGGATGCATGATGCTCATATTCATGAAATGCAAGTGCAAATGTGGAAGCCAAACATATGCATTGCAAAGCATTCATGAAGTAGAAAATTTTGAATGCATTCACTAAATAAGCTTTATTTCATAATGTTGTTACTTCATGTGATGTGTTTCAAAACCCTAAATAAAGATCATGACCACAAGGGTCAAATTTCATGTGATCATGTGAGGCCATATGTCATTTGACTCAAATAACCCTAATGGGCCATGTTACTGGTCAAAAATCAAAGTTAAAGTAAAAGGAAGACAAATCAAATTTGAATTCAAATTCAAATTATAAAAGTCCTTTTTGACCCTTTTGACTAATTCAAAATCCATGTGGAATTTGGGGTTGCGGCAAAAAGCAAAGTTGAAGATTATTTTATAAGGGTCAACTTTGGTATTCAAAGTTTTTCAAGTTTACATATAAAATTTGGAGTAATTTTGAAATGATTCAAATACTCAAATGCACCCCAAATTCAAATTTCAAAATGGAGGCAGAATTTGAAAATATTCCTTGAAGCAAAGTTGTAGAGTTTGAAAAGTTGAGCAACTTTTATTTTTGGATAATTTCAACTTCTTTAGAAAATTTGTGAGTAATTTAAAAAATAGACACAATGGCAATTCTGTAAATACTTCAAAATTGAAATTCGGCCGAGCGCCACCTCTCTGCTTGCCACCGGTGCCACGCGGATGTCGTCGTCGATCAGATTTGTGCCACTTGCTCGCGCATTGACACGCAGCTGGTGCCGTGGCGGGTCCGTTCATGCGCTGTCGACGCCGGGCAACCCCTTCCCGGCTATAAATAGCAGTAGCCGCCGTCGTTGTCCCTGTTTTCCCCTTCTGCTCTGCTCCGCCGCCAGCTAGCTCCACCGCTACCGCAGCCATCGTAGAGCCACGTCTGTCGTGCCCAGCTACACCAACGCGATCGCCTCGGTCTTGCGCTTCTCTGCGGCTTGCTCACGTCGCTTGGGTTGGCCGGAATCGCCCGACGCAACGTCTTCTTCCCCGAGCCCGGCCGGAGCTCCGCCACCATCGACTCGACGTGGCCAGGTCGTTCCAGACCGTCTCTGTCTTCACCAAACGTACCGGCGTGACCGTGGTGAGCTACTGAACGCGATACTCACTTTGTTTTAGACTCTACTACGCCATTGCCGGGGTTACGCCGGGAGCCGTCGTGCTCAAGCCGCCATGGCCAGCGTGGAGTCTTCTCTGGTGCGCCTTCTGCCATTCAAAGGGCGGGGATGGGTTCGTAGGAGTGTGTAGATCACTTGGGTGCGGTCTGCCTCACCGGAGCGTCACCATCAGTGCATTTTGGGCCAGGATGGCAGCGCTGCCGTGACCTGTATGAGTCACTGACGAGTGGGGTCGGGCTATCAGTGAGAAGGAAGGAGAAGAACAGTGAGGTTTTATTATTTTCTGATTTTGAATAGTGCTGAAACTTTGGGAATTTGTAGGAAAATAATCATAGCTCCAAAAATTCTAAAAATTTGTGTGTAGCTTCTGTACATGTTCTATTATGGTTTAAAAATTTGAAACTTGAAATTTGAATAAATTTAAAATGTTCAAATATTCAGTCCATTAATTAATAAATGCAATTTCCATGATTTTTGTTGGCCACTGTATAATTCCAAAAATTATGAAATTTGTTTTGGTACACTAATTTGACATAAGGAAGCTTACATAAATTTTTGAGGTCATTTGGAACAAGTTCATTTTTGGACTTAATTCCAAATTTATTCAAAAATAAATAAAGGCAAACCCTAAGTGTTTGATTAGTGTTGGATCTTGTTTTGGTCTTGTTTTGTGACTAGTAGGGTTTCAAGATCCATTTGGTCAAATTACATGTGTGGTTCTTGAAGGTAGAATTGCCAGTTGGTTTTGTTGGCTTGCAACTGTACCGTGAAGGAAAATCGTTTTCGAGGTGTTTTTACATTTCATGTACCATGGAAGCATCATGTTTACATCATATTGAAGCATATGTTATTATTTCGTGTAGAATCCAAGAGTGAAACGATTCTAGTTGAGCAAGTTGTGGAAGAATCCCCGGTTGTCATGGGATTCTATAATTGTGGTACTGATCCGGAACCCGAGATCGTCAACGAAGGCAAGCCCCGGTTTATGCATTAAACCATTACCTTGTTTACTTTGAAAAGTTTATCACCTATGTTACTTATTGCATTAAGTTGATTTATTCAAATGTTACCTACTTGATGCATTGCCTACCTTGTTGATTGTTTACCATCCTTGAAGATGATTTCATTTACAAAGGCGTAGAATTGCTTAGTATGCTTTATGGTAGGTTTTCAAAGTAAAAGTTTCGATACAATCAAAGATGGCATACTGGCCAAAGAAAGAAAGAAAGAAAGAAGATAGAATGAACTAGAGACTAGTTGGGTGGCTTATCTTGAATGTTGGGTAATGTTGCCGACTATGTCGCTTAAAGGCCACTTATTGTGGATCTTCTGAACGAGACACTTTGTAGTACTGGTCACATACTTCGATAAGCCTACTTCGGCTAATCCGATACTAAGACGAATGCCCACGCACTAGGAGTGGTGAGATGGCGGGAGTAGCGTTACCCTCGTGGCTTGAATGTGGCCGGATTTGAGGCGTGCTGTGCTCTCGGGTGGCGTGGAGACGACTTAGTATGGGAGAATCCGGTAGCGAGGTTGATGTATGCAAGATTAAGTTCTACATATGTCGTGTGATAAGGAATCCCCAGCTAGGACTTGAATCAATTCGAATTGTCGGTGCTCCGTGGATATGGAGACTCGATTCATTACAGAAGCAATGCAGGACTGGTGAATTACTAAAACATGAGAAAAAGAATGGAATGAGAAGGATTGGAATATGGGATATGAACACTTAGTTGGAGATAATGAACTAAAGTACTTAGGAGTAAAACTCAAAAATAGGATCAAGAATAGAAAGCTTTTGGCAAAGAACTTTTGAATCTTGCTACATCCTTACCTTGACCCAACACCTGCATTCCTAAGACCTTCGCCCCTTTTTCGTCGGGTCAGTCTTGTTGAGTACTTTTGTATTCAGGGTTTGTTAACCCTTGTTGCGGGTGAGTCGCATGCGCAGGCTTGTTTTGGTCCCTGTTGCATGTCAGTGTTTGACGTCGATGACGATGAGGAATGATGAATGGCCTTTGGACAAGGCACTAGTTTATTTGAAATAAATAATGTTAATGTAATATTATCCTGCTACTATGGTTGTATGACACTTATGGTTTTGTAAGTTTGAAACAACTGGTTTGTAATATTAAAACTTAAGTCTTCCGCTTTATAATCTCTGGTATGTATATTGAAAACTGTTGTAATCTGCAATGACTGTGATTGGGATCCTGTTTGAAAAAGATTCGTGGATGATTTGGGTTTCCCGAGGACACCCGACAGACCTGTTAAGTTGTTGGGAACTTGTGTACGCTATCTAAGGTCTGTTGAGACATCGATAGGTGCACGTGGGCCTGATTTTCTTAGGAGGTTCTGCCACAACTGGTATCAGAGAAGGTCCTATCTAAGATCATTGTAGGTTACTTTTGAAAACCTTCAAACGGATTTGGATTAAAGTAATTAAACTGGATATTTTAAAGTTCAAATTTCTTTCTTCTTACCTCTGATCTAGCCTCAATCTCATCTTATTTGAAAGTTTGTGGCGGATAATATGATTAGGTTTGTCCTATGTATTAAAAATCTAGTACTTTTGATTGTATAAATCTTTTGTACTCGGATTCGTAAGATCGATTCATGCATCATGCTTGAACACCTTGCATAATAATTCCTCTTAAAAGTGGTTGGGTAAGTAATGTCAATCCCATTCTTGCTAACCTCTATTATCCTCAAGCTATCCTTATAGTCCTACCCTAACTTCTACAGGCTATGGCAAAGACCAAGATAATCGCACGCAAGTCCATTGGACCTCACGGAGTCCCTCGTCACCAGTTGGCACCGCGTAACCATGAGCTTGGTGAAGGAAGTTCCAAGACCCTAGGAGATGAAGGATCTTCAAGCAATCCTACCAACATTGAGAACCTTACCAAGGAGCTCAACACTCTTCGTCGAGCTCATGGCAAAGATCAAGAGAAGCTGGCGGAAATGGAAAGGGACATCACCAAGAATACCGAGTTGCGGAATGAAGCCTGGACACGAGAGGATGCGGCCAATGAACGCGTCCATGAGTTGGAGTTCTACGTAGAGGACCTGGAGATGGACAATGCCATTCTTCATGAGAATGTCCACATGTTGTACGCTCAACTTCATCCTCCTAATGGGGATGGTGAAGTTATAGAAGAAGAAATGATTGTAGATCCAGGAGAAGTCGAGAATGAAGAAGATGAGGAGGATCCTGAGGAGTTAGTGTACTTTTCCGATGAAGATGAGGTTGAGTCCGATATGGACACAAACGCCGATGACTGAGAGTTTGGAGTAGAAATAGTTCCTTTACTGCTTTTCTAGTAAACTAGGGTTGTCTTGTGGGATACAAGACATGTAACATAAATAAGAAACCCTTTGTAGCATGAAACCTTTTAACTGCTTTCAATAAAAATAATAATCTAAATAAACATGTCTCTCTGACAATGCCTCGTATTAACACCCGAACTGGTGCAAGTACTTCGCAAGAAAATGATGAAGTCCCAAATCCTCCACCAATGCCTCCGAGTATGGCAGATGCCATAACTGCACTCGTCTATGCAACGGCCGAAAATGCTAGGTTGTTAAGGGAAATGGCTCAGAACCAACAAGCACCACACCCTAATCATGGCCGCCGTAATAATGGAAATGACGAGACAACCTATATTGATTTTACTGACACACGTCCGCCTATGTTCTCTAAGGCAGAAGAGCCTTTAGAAGCTGACGATTGGCTCCGGACAATGGAGCAAAAGTTTGAGCTGATTCGCTGTACCGAGATTCAGAAACCAAGGTTTGCGGCACAGCAACTCCGAGGAGCTGCTGGTGCCTGGTGGGCAAATTTGGTAGTTGTACAGCTCGCTGGTCACCAAATCACCTGGATGGAGTTTAAGGATGCCTTCAGGGCACACTATATTCCAGATGGTGTGATGACCATGAAGTTAGAAGAGTTTCTAGCTCTTAAGCAAGGGGAGCACCCGATGATGCACTATGTTGGGCGTTTCAATCACCTGTCGTAGTATGCTATAGAGTATGTGAATACTGACAGGAAGAAGAAGAATCATTTCATGAGAGGTCTGAACACCAAACTTCAGACCATGATGGCAACTTGTGGCAACGCAACTTATCATGAGACTGTCAACATTGCTATCGCTTCAGAGGAGAATTACCGCCGACACAAGGAGGCAAAGAAAAAGAGAGCATTTGTTTCCAGATCGTCAAGTGGAAAGCGTCAAAAGGTGGTCTACCATCCTCAGAATCATGGCCGTGCACCATTTCGCCCACAACAAAGCCAAAGCAGGCAGCAAATCTTTATTCGCCCTGCAACTAATACGCCTTATACTCATCAAGCACCGCAGCAGCAAAACAATACAAATAATGCAAACCGCAATGCTACTCCCCAGAATCACAATTATCCATGCTATAATTATGGTAAACCCGGACACTTTTCCCAAGAATGTCCGTATCCTAGGAAGAACAATCCTGATGCACCCAAAGCCCCTGTTACTCAAGCTCAGAATCAGTACAAGGGCAATGCTCAGAATAGTCAGAAAGGTCAGGCTGAGAAGAAATCTAGATGGGTCTTCTATACTTAGGTGGAATCTATTCCAGAAGGAGAACTAGTAATGATTGGTATGTTTCCCGTTGCTAAGCACCCTGCAATTACCTTATTTGATTCCGGTGCATCCCATACATTCATCAATCGTACATTTGTTGTGAAGCATGGGATAACTATTGGAGAAACAAAAGAACCATATCATATACAGTCACCCGGGGGATGACTCTGTACAAGGGAGATAGTTCAGCATGTACCTATTGATTTGGGAGGGCATGAGTTCCCTACCAGCATGCTGATATTAAAGGATCAAGATATAGATGTGATCCTTGGAATAAACTAGTTAACTCAACACGGGGCTGTCATAGATGTCCCGCGTAGAACCATAAGAGTAAATGTACCTGGCAGCAAAACCCAACTTCTCATCCAACTTCCCTTTCCTAAGAGTACAGTTGGAATAGTCTGTGCAACTACGGTTGAAGAAGCCGAGAACATTCCTGTGGTATGTGAATTTATGGATGTTTTTCCCAATGATCTGCCTGGACTGCCACCAGACCGAGATGTGGAGTTTAGAATTGACCTGAAACCAGGAACGGCACCTGTGTCTAGAAGAGCATATAGGATGCCACCCAAAGAACTAGCAGAATTAAAAATGCAACTACAAGAGTTGTTAGACAAGGGTTTCATTCAACCCATTTCATCACCTTGGGGATGCCCTGCTATCTTCGTGAAGAAGGACCAAACCTTAAGGTTATGTGTTGACTATCAGCCGTTAAATGAAGTCACCATAAAGAACAAATACCCCTTACCCCAAATTGATTTGCTTTTTGATCAACTTGCGGGAGCTAAGGTGTTCTTGAAGATAGACTTGAGATCAGGCTATCACCAGATTAAGATCAAACGAGAAGATGTGCCAAAGACAGCGTTTACTACCCGATATGGTCTATATGAGTATTTAGTCATGTCTTTTGGGCTAACCAATGCCCCGGCTCATTTCATGTACCTGATGAACTCAGTTTTCATGCCTGAGTTGGATAAGTTTGTAGTGGTGTTCATTGACGACATTCTTATCTATTCTAAGAGCAAAGAGGAACATGCGGAACATCTCCGCATTGTTCTACAACGATTAAAAGATCACCAATTATATGCCAAATTCAGCAAATGTGAATTCTGGTTAGAGGAAGTACAATTTTTAGGTCATGTGTTATCTGCTGAAGGTATAGCTATTGATCCGAGCAAGGTAGAAGAAGTCCTTAACTGAAAAGCACCTACCACTGTTCATCAAGTTCGTAGTTTTCTGGGGTTGGCAGGTTATTACCGTCGGTTCATCCCTGACTTCTCTAGAATTGCGAAGCCAATTACTGGATTGCTGAAAAATCAAACTAAGTTTGTATGGTCAACTGGATGTGAGGAGGCCTTTTAGACATTGAAGAAGTTGCTGACAACTGCACCAGTATTAGCACAACCTGATATCGAGAGGCCATTTGATATCTATTGTGATGCGTCTGGAATTGGTATTGGCTGTGTTCTTATGCAAGAAGGCAGAGTCATAGCATACGCTTCCAGACAACTCAAGAAGCATGAAGAACATTATCCCACCCATGACCTTGAATTAGCTGTTGTTGTTCATGCACTCAAGATTTGGCGACATTATTTATTGGGCAATATATGTCATATCTATACGGATCACAAAAGTTTAAAATATATCTTCACTCGATCGAGGAGCTAAATATGAGGCAAAGAAGATGGTTAGAACTTATCAAAGATTATGACTTAGAAGTGCATTATCATCCGGGCAAGGCTAATGTGGTTGCCGATGCCCGAGTCATAAGAGTCATTGCCATTGTCATTTGTGAAACCTATGCAACGAATATTGTGTCAAGAGATGGAGCATCTGAATTTACAAATCATAGAACAAGGTTCCTGTCCAATATTGCGATTGAGTCCACTATCAAAGATCGGATCATTGTTTGCTCAACGAAAAAGTAAGGGCATAGCCCATATCAAGGATAAAGTCGGATCTAGAAGATCAACATGTTTCAAGATTGATGAATCGGATGTCGTATGGTTCAAGGATAGATTGGTAGTACCCAAAAATGCTGGAGTCAGAAAGCAGATTCTTGATGAAGCTCATTCTACAAGATACTCCATTCATCCAGTAGCAACAAAAAATGTATCATGATCCGAGAACGAGATATTGGTGGACCAAAATGAAAATAGAAATAGCTCAATATGTGGCCAAATGTGATACTTGTCGAGAGTCAAAGCAATTCACATGAAGACTGCTGGTCCATTACATTCCTTGCCAGTTCCATCTTGGAAGTGGGAAGATATCTGTATGGACTTCATAGTAGGGTTGCCTAGGACATCTGCAGGCTACAATTCAATATGGGTTATTATTGATCGCCTAACCAAGATAGCTCATTTCTTACCAGTCAGAGATAAATATCGAGCGGAGCAGTATGCAAAGCTTTATCTTGATAGAATCTTCAGTCTGCATGGGGCACCCAAGACCATTGTCTCTGACAGAGGGTCATTGTTCATATCCAAGTTTTGGAAAAGTCTACATGAGTCTTTGGGAACTAAACTTATTCGTAGTTCTCGCTTATCATCACAAAACAGATGGATGAATTTGAAAGGTAAATCAAATTCTTGAAGATATGTTAAGAGCATGTGTTCTCTCCTATGGTGCTATATGGGATGAATGCCTTCCCTTAGCTGAATTCTCATATAACAATAGCTATCAAGAGAGCATTAAAATGACACCATTTGAAGCATTGTATGGCCGTAGATGCCAGACACCTTTACATTGGTTAGATGTTGGAGAACGTTGGTTCTTTGGACCGGATGTGGTCAAGGAAGCAGAAGAAAAAGTTAAACTCATACAAGCTAATATGAAGGTAGCTCAATCCCGATAGAAAAGCTATGCTGATAAGAGGAGGCGACCGCTAGAATTCATAGTGGGAGATCATGTCTACCTCAAGGTATCGCCAATGAAAGGAGTTCATCGTTTTGGCATTCGGGGAAAGTTGACGCCCCGTTATGTCGGTCTGTTTCAAATCCAACAAAGATGTGGACTAGTCGCCGATCGCGTCAAGCTACCAGATCACATGTCAGTTGTGCATGATATTTTCCATGTATCCCAGTTGAAGAAGTGTCTTCAAGTACCTGACCAAGTGATCGACTTTGGTGATGTAGAACTAGCACCTGATTTGACTTATGCTGAGTACCCCATTAGAGTCTTAGATCAGAAAGATCGAGTCACTCGAAGGCGTACAATCAAGTTCTACAAAGTACAATGGAACCAGCACACTGAAGAAGCTACTTGGGAGTCCGAGGATTACTTAGAAGAAAACTTTCCTGACTTCTTTGCTTCTCTCTAGTTGCAATACCTTGTCTATATTGTAACTTGTCTCTTTTGTCAAAAGAATGGAAAACCCCCTCACTAGTCTTTTGAATAAAGTTATGATGTGTTAGCTTGACACATTTCCTTTCCCATTACTTAATCCTAAGTTTAAATTTTGGGACGAGATTTCTTTAAGGGGGAAGGGTTGTAACACCTCTAGTGTTTTGACCAAGCACTAAAATTTGACATGTCATTATATGCATTGCAAAGCATTCACGAAGTAGAAAATTTTGAATGCATTCACTAAATAAGCTTTATTTCATAATGTTGTTATTTCATGTGATGTGTTTCAAAACCCTAAATAAAGATCATGACCACAAAGGTCAAATTTCATGTGATCATGTGAGGCCATGTGTCATTTGACTCAAATAACCCTAATGGGCCATGTTACTGGTCAAAAATCAAAGATAAAGTAAAAGGAAGACAAATCAAATTTGAATTCAAATTCAAATTATAAAAGTCCTTTTTGACCCTTTTGACTAATTCAAAATCCATGTGGAATTTGGGGTTGACGCAAAAAGCAAAGTTGAAGATTATTTTATAAGGGTCCACTTAAGTATTCAAAGTTTTTCAAGTTTACATATAAAATTTGGAGTAATTTTGAAATGATTCAAATACTCAAATGCACCCCAAATTCAAATTTCAAAATGGAGGCAGAATTTGAAAATATTCCTTGAAGCAAAGTTGTAGAGTTTAAAAAGTTGAGCAACTTTTATTTTTGGATAATTTCAACTTCTTTAGAAAATTTGTGAGTAATTTGAAAAATAGACGCAGTGGCAATTCTGTAAATACTTCAAAATTGAAATTCGTCTGAGCGCCACCTCTCTGCTTGCCGCCGGTGCGACGCGGATGTCGCCACCGATCAGATTGCGCCGCTTCCTCGCGCATTGACACGCAGCTGGTGCCGTGGCGGGTCTGTTCGTGCGCTGTCGACGTCGGGCAACCCCTTCGCGGCTATAAATAGCAGTAGCCGCCGCCGTCGTCCCCGTTTTCCCCTTCTGCCCTGCTCCACCGCCAGCTAGCTCCACCGCTCGCCGTAGCCATCGTAGAGCCGCGTCTGTCGTGCCCATCTACGCCAACGCGATCGCCTCGATCTTGCGCTTCTCTGCGGCTTGCTCATGTCGCTTGGGTTGGCCGAAATCACCCGGCGCAACGTCTTCTTCCCCGAGCCTGGCCGGAGCTCCGCCACCATCGACTCGACGTGGCCAGGTCATTCCAGACCGTCTCCGTCTTCACCAAACGTACCGGCGTGACTGTGGTGAGCTACTAAACGCGATACTCACTTTGTTTTAGACTCTACTACACCATTGCCGGGGTTACGCCGGGAGCCGTCGTGCTCAAGCCTCCATGACCGGCGTGGAGTCTTCTCCGGTGCGCCTTCTGCCATTCAAAGGGCGGGGATGGGTTCGTAGGAGTGTGTAGATCACTTGGGTGCGGTCTGCCTCGCCGGAGCGTCACCGTCGGTGCATTTTGGGCCGGCCAGTGATGGCAGCGCCACCGTGACCTGTATGAGTCACTGACGAGTGGGGTCGGGCTGTCAGTGAGAAGGAAGGAGAAGAACAGTGAGGTTTTATTATTTTCTGATTTTGAATAGTGCTAAAACTTTGGGAATTTGTAGGAAAATAATCATAGCTCCAAAAATTCTGAAAATTTGTGTGTAGCTTCTGTACATGTTTTATTATGGTTTAAAAATTTGAAACTTGAAATTTGAATAAATTTTAAATGTTCAAATATTCAGTCCATTAATTAATAAATGCAATTTCCATGATTTTTGTAGGCCACTGTATAATTCCAAAAATTATGAAATTTGTTTTGGTACACTAATTTGACATAAGGAAGCTTACATAAATTTTTGAGGTCATTTGGAGGACTTAATTCCAAATTTATTCAAAAATAAATAAAGGCAAACCCTAAGTGTTTGATTAGTGGTGGATCTTGTTTTGGTCATGTTTTGTGACTAGTAGGGTTTCAAGATCCATTTGGTCAAATTACATGTGTGGTTCTTGATGGTAGAATTGTCAGTTGGTTTTGTTGGCTTGCAACTGTACCGTGAAGGAAAATCGTTTTCGAGGTGTTTTTACATTTCATGTACCATGAAAGCATCATGTTTACATTATCATCATATTGAAGCATATGTTATTATTTCGTGTAGAATCCGAGAGTGAAATGATTCTAGTTGAGCAAGTTGTGGAAGAATCCTCGGTTGTCACGGGATTCGATAATTGTGGTACTGATCCGGAACCCGAGATCGTCAACGAAGGCAAGCCCCGGTTTATGCATTAAACCATTACCTTGTTTACTTTGAAAAGTTTATCACCTATGTTACTTATTGCATTAAGTTGATTTATTCAAATGTTACCTACTTGATGCATTGCCTACCTTGTTGATTGTTTACCATCCTTGAAGATGATTTCATTTACAAAGGCGTAGAATTGCTTAGTATGCTTTATGGTAGGTTTTCAAAGTAAAAGTTTCGATACAATCAAAGATGGCATACTGGCCAAAGAAAGAAAGAAAGAAGATAGAATGAACTAGAGACTAGTTGGGTGGCTTATCTTGAATGTTGGGTAATGTTGCTGACTATGTCGCTTAAAGGCCACTCATTGTGGATCTTCTGAACGAGACACTTTGTAGCATACTCCGGTAAGCCTACTTCGGCTAATCCGATACTAAGACGAATGCCCACGACCGGGAGTGGTGAGATGGCGGAGTAAGCGTGTACCCTCGTGGCTTGAATGTGGCGGGATTTGAGGCGTCTTTGTGCTCTCGGGTGGCGTGGAGACGGCTTAGTATGGGAGAATCCGAGAGCGAGGTTGATATATGCAAGATTAAGTTCTACATATGTCGTGTGATAAGGAATCCTAACTGGGACTTGAATCAATTGAATTGCCGGTGCTCATGGATATGGAGACTCGATTCATTAAGCAATGCAATGCAGGATGGTGAATTACTAAAACATGAGAAAAAGAATGGAATGAGAAGGATTGGAATATGGGATATGAACACTTAGTTGGAGATAATGAACTAAAGTACTTAGGAGTAAAACTCAAAAATAGGATCAAGAATAGTAAGCTTTTGGCAAAGAACTTTTGAATCTTGCTACATCCTTACCTTGACTCAACACCTGCATTCCTAAGACCTTCGCCCCTTTTTCGTCGGGTCAGTCTTGTTGAGTACTTTTGTACTCAGGGTTTGTTAACCCTTGTTGCAGGTGAGTCGCATGCGCAGGCTTGTTTTGGTCCCTGTTGCATGTTAGTGTTTGAAGTCGATGACGATGAGGAATGATGAATGGCCTTTGGACAAGGCACTAGTTTGTGTGAAATAAATAATGTTAATGTAATATTATCCCGCTACTATGGTTGTATGACACTTATGGTTTTATAAGTTTGAAACAACTGGTTTGTAATATTAAAACTTAAGTCTTCCGCTTTATAATCTCTGGTATGTATATTGAAAACTGTTGTAATCTGCAATGACTATGATTGAGATCCTGTTTGGAAAAGATTCGTGGATGATTCGGGTTTCCCGAGGACACCCGACAGACCTGTTAAGTTGTTGGGAACTTGTGTACGCTATCTAAGGTCTGTTGAGACATCGATAGGTGCACATGGGCCTGATTTTCTTAGGAGGTTCTGCCACATATACTATCATTGTGACCGGCAACACCAACATGAGAATTCATGGAACTTGCAAAATAAGAATTAAAATCATATGAAGTATTTGCAAGCCATACCTCAAGGTAGTTGTAGCAATATTGCGATGCAGCATGTTGGTACTCCATGATCAAGAATTCGACCACCTTGCTGATTTTTACAATAGAAACACATTGCACACCAGCAAGCAATATCAAAAGGGGCCAAAACCAGATGCAATCGGCCTTTTAGGCTACTTGCAACGGTGATGGCGAGCACAAGAAGACAAATCAATTAAGAATATGGCTAGGGCAGAGAGATTCAGCTACAAAGGTAGAGCCAAAGCAATCGTCCCCAGTGGAATCACAAAAAAGTGTGTTGACACAAAGATTGGTCACACAACATATATAAGTGCTAAATCGCATGGGTTGCAAACTAACTGAGGCAGCACGACTCTGCCAAAATCAGCCTAGCTAGTTTTGGGAATCGACCTAACCGATTTTCTCAGGTTTCGTCCGAGAACGCCCTGGGGTGGTGAAGATCACAATTACATGGTGAAGAACGACGACATTTATGAGCAAACCACCAAAGGATAACCAATCGTGTTTACATGAGGATAACCATCGAAGCTCTCGTCCGGGAGGGACCCTGTCGGGGTAAGGACGTCGCCGGATTGGCCTAGGTTGGCCACCAAGTATAAGGCACCGTCCTTGGTCATCGAATCAAACGAACAATATGAGATTGGAAGAGATTAGGACAAATGAGAGATAGAAGTAGATTGCTTTTTGACTGATTGTGTGTGTTGGGCTCTTGAATTAGCCGTGCCCCTTGTATTTATAATTAATAAGGTTGGGGTGGTCTTTCCCATAAGAAATCAAAAACTATCCTTGCAAAACACGTCCAAATACAATTTAGATCCATTTCTATCCCATCAAAACCGGCCTGGCCGGCGAATTGATCATAGATCAGTTGGTTGGGTTCATTATGGTGGAACCTGTCCACCAGGGTTCAAGTCCTCGGCTTGGTACGGGTGTTCGCATTTTCCTGGATTTATTCCATGATTTAACGACACTATGTTTTCAGTGGTAGGCGACGTCCCCGTCGACAGCGAGGCGCCAGTGGTGACTTTGTGAATCTTGAGATCTGCCGGCTCAGTCCTTCGGAGATGCTCATAGGGGTAGGTTTTGCATACGTGTGTTCATAGTGGGTGAGTGTGCGTGTGTGTCATGGGTGTCTGTATTATAGTGTGTAATTCTAAAAAAAAAACCGTCCTGGCTGGTTTGTACAGGTCGAGGTAGAAAATCTTTCGAAAATCATCATTAATTAATCTGGACTCCAAACAAGACGATCCATATATGTTTTTTGGATCACCTCGACGAGATGAATGCAATTGTGCAATCCCTTTTTTCATTTGAGGAAGTTTGAAAATCCCGATTGGGTCAGCCCTCGAGAAGTTGTTTTCTTTGTCCGGGCTCGAAACGAGATGATCGAAGTATGCTTTCTGACCGTCTCGGTGATAGAAATATCAAATATGATAGCAGAGTCTGTTACGTACTCTAGATAAATTTGGTTGTCAACACCATGGTGATGTGGGATAGTAAAATCATAGCTACCAATTGGATTTCTGCATTTGTATGTGAATACATATCGATGTACTGGAGTAATTGATAGGTCATGCTTCAGTATTGAACTGAGGGGCAATACGGCGTTCTCATACATTCTCTGGAATCCAGCAGCCGTGGAAGCCGTATGGTAGGCCGTAGGGGAGCCTTACTCGAGCAATTTCTTCAAAAGTCACGGCGTCCAGCAGTAGCGCATACCCATCACCTTCCATGGTGCTCACGATGGAGAATTGGAGATCACAACCCCTCCAAACATTCTTATGGTCCAAATGAATCACAAATCATGACCCCAAGAAACTATTTCAGCAATAATACTTACCGTCATCTTCATCAGCCCCCCTGGCCTCGCCACAAAAAAGGGCTCCGATGGCACAGAGCCCAGCTCCTGCCAGTTCTTGGCCTCTTTCTCCACAAGGTCGATCTTGGTGAGGGAGTTCAAGAAATTGCATGGCCTTCGCGCGCCACAGGCATACACATAACGGTATTCCTTACCCTGGTAAGCCGGATTGATGGAAGGCATCTCCACTCCCCAGCTATGCACCACAGGGTCCAGCACAGTCTCCAGCTCGCCCATGGGGGGTCTATTTCCATCCTGTGGTATCCTGAATCGGGCAACCCTGCACATGCATACCGGATATAAAAATTACTTGTCAAATAATAAATTCTTGTAGCTCAGGCTGCACATGCATACCTAGCATCAGGGAATGCATCCTTGTTCATTGCGGGAGATCTTAGTCTATGCAGTGCAAGTGCCTTGATGACAGAAGGATCAGCATAGTACTCGCAACAGTCAGCAATGATCGCATCTCCTTGTTCGTATGCGTTAATGAAGTGTAATGCCATGAACGGAGGAATCTCCACGCTCGCCACCTAAGAGGTACATGTAAACATCAAGAACATCATCCGCGAAAGATCAACATTAGTAAATACGTAATGGTGATGTTAATAGTGCTTACAGTCTTTCCACTGAACCTGCATATGATGTGCATGTAGCTCCCAGACTCCGGCAGCCAGTCGAAGAGATACCAAGGTGTCAGCTGAGACTTGAGAACGCCAGCGACAGAGTATCGGAGGGGCATCTCCGGCACGACGATGTAGTTCTCCGTGACAGCGAACGAATGCACCCATCCTGGTGCGTGCCCTCCCCGACAATGCACTCTCCCGATCACTTTCCTCTCGTTGCTCCCGGCTGCCATCCTGACGACACGATGGCCACGCCGGAAGATGTCCGGGAGCAGCGTCAACAACTCGGTCCCTGTCACAACCGGGTGCGTGGTCTGTAGCAAGCCCCATAGCCGGTCCGTGTAATGGAACTTGCCGATGGTGTCGAGCGTCTCCGGGTCTATCAGAACGGAGCTCTTGGTGGTCTCCGTGAGGCACATCACCCGTTCGTCACCGAGCGGCAGCACGGAGATGTTGGCGTTGTCGGAGAGCAAAGTGCCACTTCCGAGGCCGACGACGTTGCGCACGCGGTCGAGCAGGCTCCCGGGCTCGGAGGGACACAGTTGGGAGAACTCCCGGTGGACAGGCCGACCATGCGCCATGGCAGCTTTGTACCGTCCGACTCGACTTGACGATGTGCGCCGGTGGCGCGTCCTCGCCGTCGAATATGTGGTGGAAGGAGTGGTCGCCGACGTCCCACAGACCTGGCCCGTTCCTTAGGTACGTGCCGTTCTGTGGAATCACAGCTATTCACATTTCATAATTCATCTGATCATGTAACTGTAAAAATAGTTATCTTACTGTTATATTACTGACTAATTAACAAAGTATATGGCCCGCACGCATTTACACGGCCGGTATGCCGTTTCGCAGTTATGCAATATATTGTGCTGCCCATAGTTCAGAATTTCGGCCGAAATTCACCGAAATTTGGTGAAAATCGTTTCTACCGGCTGATAGATGAAGATAAGACCCCTTCCTCTAAGAAGCGGCAAGGGCTGAAAGAAGAGAGGATTTCCAATCCATGTCCTGCTCCAGAATCGCATGGCGATGATGAAAGCGTGCTAGCAGGATCTCCGGTGTTACCGGCGGGGTCGCGACCCACCAGAAAATTAACGAGGAGGAGGCGCCTTACGTTGGCTCCGGCGACCATGCACGCTCTGAGGAGATCACAAGCGCAGGACGAAGAAGAAGTAACCGAGAAGGAGGAAGAAAATCGACGCGCGGAGGGACGTGAAGCCCTCTCACGAGCCGTGGCCATGGCTGTGGAGTTAAGCCATCGTCCACATCCAGTGCATGGAGACCGAATTAAGTCCAAGTTCTGGGCGACAGCCGACGAGTCAGATCAAGACGACGGCCCGGATCCATCGACGCCGGAGTTCATCCAGGAGGCTGTTGATGCGGGTTTCACGTGTGATCAACTGGCCAAGGCGGAACACGTTCTTCATTCAGGTAAAACTCCGTCATCTGATGATCTCCGTCTTCCAAAAACAATTATTGCCGGGATGCTACACAGGAAATTCGTTGGGGAAGCATGGCAAGGTCCATTGCCGGAACCTAGAGTTTCGCCGCCAAGAACACTTGGGGATCTTATTGAGAAGGCTATTCAGCGGGATATCGGTCTTCGTGGTGGATCGAGGTTAATACGATCTCCGAGGCCACCTTCGGGATCGGTTCCGGCGAAGCCAGAAAAATTTTCAAATTCTTTTGAATCCCCAGAAGAAATTCCCGATCCTGTTTTTCCGCCTCTACCACGAAGTGCGACCAAGGTCGCGGCTACGGCGTTTCCAGCCAAGGCTGAGTGCGCCCGGCCTCGTGTGGGGAAGGAAGCAGATCAGTGGGGTAATGGGCTTGACGATCAAGTTTTAATTGGGCCCGGCAAATTTTTTCGACCCACCAAAGGTCTGTGCGCTCTCTTCAGCCGTACAGGAACCAAGCGCGTAGCAAAGGTCGCGAAGAAAAAGAAGACAGCGCCGCCACGAAGCACCAAACCGTCATACGCCGAAGTCGTGCGTGAGGGGAAAAAATGGCAGAGTTTGGGGGTGCTAATGGAGGTGATTTTGGTGGTCGAGGAAGAGGACGAGGAGCAGGTTACAATCCAGGCTTTCAACCCAGCTTCGATCCGGGGTTGGCGGGACGAGGTCGAGGACGCAACCAGCCCTACCCGCGTGGTCGCAACCGCGGGTACGGTGGCCATGGCGGCTACGGGAATCATAATCCCGTCTTCCATGGCCATGGCCGTGGAGGTGGTCGATTCGGAGAGGGCTATGGCGCGCACTGTGGCCGTGGAAATTGGAACCCTAGACGACAGGGTTATGGACCTAATCACGGAGGTTTCCAGCAGATCGGGGCGCCATCCGGGGCCTACCATGGCTTCCACGCCGGGGCAGCAGGAGCTGCTGTTGGTGCGGGTCATCATCCGACTGGAGGGGCCCCTGGTGGACAGCCGCAGCCGACCGGGGTCATGCCTGGTGGCCAGCCGCAGTCGGCTGGGGTCGTGTCCGGTGGACAGCCAATGATGACTGGAGCTGCAGCGGGAGGGCAAGTGGCCTTCCAACCAGGTGGCACGACTACGGCTGCCCATACATAGCAAATGGTCGGAGCGGCAGGGGATGGCCAGCCGCAGCCGGCCGGCGCAGCAGCCGGTGGCCAGCCGCAGCTGGCCGGAGCACCAACAGGCAGCCAACCAATGCCGGCTGGTGCAGGAGCTGGCGGCCATCCTCGACCAGCAGGTGCTGCAGCTGGTGGTCACCCTGGTCAGGCGAATGGGGGGCTAGCTGGAGTCCAGGGGGGTGAGGCGCATGGACCTGTGCCTAACCCCGTGATGCAGATCAACGTACAAACTACAACGGGCAAGGCGACGTCGTCTACAATTGACAATCAGCTGGTGAACACTGTCCCACCAATTTTAAATCCTGCTCATGCAATGCTAGATGTGCCAGAGTCATCTCATAAAGGAGGGAACCATAAAAGCAAGGGTAAACCTTATTGTTATCGTTGCCATACTAAAGGTCATACAATGTCCGTTTGTACCACGGTGCTTTGTTGCGATTTATGTTTTGGTGATCATGTCAAGAAAGTTTGTCCAAATTTGAAAAATCTAAACTCTACTGCTATACCTTGCGGTTATGCAGTAGAAGGTTTGGGCTTCTATTTTATACCTGTGGCAGAAAATCCAAAATTAACTTCAGAGGATAAATCAGCTGTGGTACGTGTTTTGGAAGGTTCTCTTACTGCTGATCAATTAGCAGTGGAACTGGACAAACTACTACCTGGAAATAGTTGGGTGATTTCTGAAAAGGGTACTGATGCCTTTATCACTAATTTTTCCACATCTGAAGTGCTTAACCACATTGTGAACTGGGGCCCAATGGATACTAAGACCGTGAAAGGAAAGATCCGGTTCGAGAAGGGGGTTGAAAATGAGGTATATAAATATGAAATTGATAAAGTGTGGGTGCAATTTAGGGGCCTTCCAAAAGAATTTCGAGAGTTCCCTATTATTTGGGCAATTGGCACAATTTTGGGAGTTCCTCGTGCGGTGGATATGAAATTCACAAAAAAATATGGAAGGACCAGAATGAAAGTAGCAGTGCTGAATCTTGATATTATCCCAAATCTAGTGGATGTTGTCATTGGGGATTTTGTTTATGAGGTACAATTCAGAGTGGAGAAAGACATGTCTGATGGTGAGCCCCAGGTCATAGACATGGACTCTACCACGGACGAGGATGAAGATCCAAAAGGGGATCCGGAGGATATGGATCATGATGCTGACAAAAAGAAACAGGAACCAGAGGGACAAGTACCTAAGAAACAGTCTAATGCATCAGTGCCACTAAGCGGACAGCAGGGGAATAACACTGCCACAGGTGCGCCTACTGAGCAGCTGGCTGCGCTAATGGCTGATATTAGTACAGAGGCAACCGCTGTCCAGGAGGACTTAGTGGTGATCAAGGAAAATTCAGTTAAGCCTATGGTGTTGCTCTCCCAGACTGGAATTCCTCCAGATGGCTCTGCACAGTGGAAAACTAGTATGCTGAATAAAGGACTATGTAGTGGGACAGTGTCACCAGTGAGATCTAGCAAGAGGAACGCGTCTACATCGGAGCAAGATTCTTTGGAGAAAGCTTCGAAATTAAAAGCGCAGAAAAATCTAGAAAACTCTTCACTCAAAGGTAAAGAAATTCAAACCCAGTCTTTTGATTCTTTTGATGATTCTATTATGTTGCAGTCAGCTAGTATATTAGGTGTTTCTTTTGGATCCAATGCACAGGAAATTTTAGAATCAATTAAAAATTTAAAAGATCTTGAATCCAGTAGAATAACTTCGAGTAATGTGTTAAATATTCAGAATGATGTCATTGATGATACTTCTACTGTTTGCTCTGTTGAAGAAACCGTGGACTTAGAGATGCTAAATTTAATTTGTGTTGATATTGCTGAAGATTTTTGTGATGGGGGCTGCGACCCTTTGTGTCTGTAGACCCCTGTATCACGATCTAAGAAGGTTAAACCAAAGAGAAACAATAAAAAAAATAAAAATTGTTCAAGATGAAAGGAATTTTTTGGAATTGTAACGGGTTCGCAGATTCAAAGAAATACAGATTTCTATCTGACTTGACAAAAGAAAAGGATTTAGATTTTATTGCTTTATCTGAGACTTGGAGGGCCAGTTTGTCGCAAACAACATTGAATAATATCTGCGCTGGTAGAGATTTTCTTTGGCATTGCATGGCTCCGAGAGGTAGATCTGGTGGCATGATTCTTGGGATAAATCCTCAAATTTTTGATATTGGTCAGATAGAAGAGGGTAACTTTTTTATTAGATTTAAATTACGCCATAAAGAAGATGATTTTAAATTTAATTTATTTTTAGTTTATGGCCCAGCACAGCAGGAGTTCAAATCACAATTCTTATCAGAATTGGTTAGAGTATGTTCGAAGGAGACCGTACCTATTATAATGGGTGGTGACTTCAATATTATTCGTAGCCCAACTGAGAAGAATAATAGTAATTACAGTGATAGATGGCCTTTTCTTTTCAATGCGGTTATCGATACTCTAAATTTAAGAGAGTTAGAGCTGACAGGTAGAAAGTTCACCTGGGCAAATAATTTGCAAAATCAAACTTTTGAAAAGTTGGATAGAATTTTAGTTTGTACAGACTTTGAAGCCAAGTATCCACTTACAACTGTTCACGCTTTCAGCAGAGAGATTTCGGATCATACTCCACTGTTATGCAACACAAATACTTCTTCTCTGACTTACCAACAACAATTCAAATTTGAATTGGGGTGGTTGCTTAGAGAAGGGTTTCGTGATATGGTTGGCTCAATGTGGAGGTGGAAGGTAGTCCCCTTGAGAGGTGGCAAGCAAAGATTAGGAGGCTGCGTCAACATCTCAGAGGGTGGGTGAAGAATGTAAGTGGTGCTTATAAGAAAGAGAAGAAAGAGCTTCTAGATAAATTAAATGAGTTAGATAAAAAGGCAGAAAACGTTATGCTTGATGGAACAGAATTAAATCTTAAATATGTTTTAAATGAGAGACTTGCTGAATTGCTTAGAGAGGAGGAACTTAAATGGTACCAAAGAGCCAAAGTAAAGCATCTTATTCATGGTGATGCCAATACTAAATATTTTCATTTGTTGGCGAATGGTAGACACTGGAAAACTCGGATTTTCTAGCTGGAGGATGGAGATACTATAATAGAGGGTGATGCTCAGCTGAAGCAGCATATTACCAGCTATTATAAAAATCTTTTTGGTCCTCCGGATAGATCTAATGTGGAATTAGATGAGCACCTTGTTCAAGATATTCCACAGGTATCTAATCTGGAAAATGAGTATCTGATAGAGGAGTTCTCTGAATCTGAAGTCAGATCTGCGGTGTTTCAGATGGAACATAATAAGGCGCCGGGACCAGATGAATTCCCATCAGAGTTTTATCAGGTCTTCTGGGATCTATTAAAAGATGATCTCATGGCTCTGTTCATGGAATTCCATGTTGGGAGTTTGCCTCTACACAGCCTTAACTTTGGTAATATAATTTTATTACCAAAAAAGAAAGATGCAAAGGTCATTCAACAATATAGACCCATATGTTTGTTAAATGTTTCCTTCAAGATTTTTACCAAAGTGGCAACCAATAGATTAACTACCATCGCCCAAAAGATTATTAGTCCAACTCAAACCGCTTTTTTCCTGGGAAAAAATATTATGGAAGGAGCAGTAATTCTTCATGAGACAATTCATGAATTACACTCTAAAAAACAGGATGGGATAATATTCAAAATTGACTTTGAAAAAGCTTATGACAAAGTAAAATGGAATTTTTTACAGCAAACTTTAAGGATGAAAGGTTTTTGTGGTAAATGGTACTCATGGGTGCAGCAGTTCACACAGGGAGGTAATGTTAATATTAAGGTAAATGACCAAATGGGTTCTTACTTCCAAACTAAAAAAGGTTTAAGGCAAGGTGACATCGGTGCTTTCAAGCTTACCGATGTTTATGCTATCTTTTTTGAGATTCCGAAGGGAGTTTTAGAAAAGATTGACTGCTTTAGGTTAAGATTCTATTGGCAAGGCGACCAACACAAAGTTTAGACTGGCTAGATGGGAATTTATGTGCCAACCAAAAGTCCAAGGAGGCTTAGGAATACAGAATCTGGATATACAGAATAAGTGTTTGCTGAGCAAATGGCTGTTCAAGTTGCTAAATGAGGAGGGTATGTGGCAAGAACTGTTGAGAAATAAATATTGAAAAGACAAACCACTTGGGTGTTGCACAAAAAAACCAACGGATTCTCATTTTTGGAAAGGCCTGATGAAGGTTAAAGATACTTTTTTGAGCCTCGGTACCTTTAAGGTAAAAGACGGATCTCAAACTAGATTTTGGTTTGATACTTGGTTGGAGAACAAACCATTAAAAGATAAATTTCCTGGGTTGTTCAATATTGTGAGAAGGAAACAGGACTCTGTAGCATCAGTACTTGCATCAGCCCTGCTTAATATTTCCTTCCGCCGTAATCTGGTTGGTAGAAATTTGTGGGATTGGCTTAGAATTGTTGCTTCATTACAAGATTTGAACTTACAGGAGGAAAGGGACAAGTTTATCTGGTCTTTGCATTCATCAGACATTTTTTCTGTAAAATCTATGTATGTTGCGTTAATTAATAACAGGGTCAGGGTGTCCCAAGATTTATGGCAAATTAAAATACCATCAAGAATAAAAATTTTCTTGTGGTACTTAAAGAGAGGTGGTATTCTGACTAAGGACAATCTTGCTAGACGTAACTGGAATGGTGATAAGAGTTGTTGTTTTTGCCATTATCCAGAAACAATTCAACACCTCTTCTTTCAATGCTATCATGCTAGATTCTTATGGCGCGTTGTACATTTAATGTTTGGCTTATCTCCACCTCTTAGTATTGATGATTTATTTGCAAATTGGTCTAAGGGAGGGAGTAAAAGATATAATTCGTTGTTATTAACTGCAGCAACAGCATTGTGTTGGACAATATGGATAACAAGAAATGAGGTAGTTTTTGACAAATGTAAACCAAAAACCTTTTTGCAGGTGTTATTCAGGGGAACTTATTGGCTAAGGCAATGGGCCGGACTGCAGCGGCATGACGACACACGACAACAACTCCTTCTTGCTGGTCAACGTTTGGAGACAGCCGCTCTGCATTTTTTTAGTTCCAATGGATGGTTGTCAAATAGGTTTATTGATCTGTCTTAGTCTGGACTTTCTTTTATGGGTTGTTTTCTTAGTTTGTGGCTGTGAGGTGCCAAGAATCTTTCTTTGAATATTGGTTATAAACCAAAATCTTGTAATAATTGGCCTGATTCTACCGTGAGGTAGATGAAGCCGGGTATGATTCTAAATCATTGTTGTGTCCATTTTTGTCTGTTAACATAGTGAAATATTTCCATAGTATTTTTGCATGCCGATTATTATTTTGTAGGTGAGGGAAATGACTGTAGGCCGAGGAGGGCGTGTCGAAACAAAACAAAGGATATTTATTCTCTTTTAGGTGAAGTTTTGTTGTCACTTTACATTTGTTAAATGAATGTTTTGTTTAATCTATTTCTAAGTTTTGTACGTGTGCAGGTTGCAAGTAGGAAACTGGACTATTGTCACAAGCTAGCCTTCACCAACGAGGAGAGATACGGGTTTTTCTTGGACTCAATGATTTATATATATATATATATATATATATATATATATATATATATATATATATAATTGAGATTTACTTTGGACTGTTTAAGTGGACTTTTAGGTTGTATCTCTGTATGGAACTATACAGTATCATTTGCTATCTAGATTTGGAATATATCTATGGTATTTCTTGCTTGATCTTGAGTTGAGATGTGTCTTGCGTCCTGGTTATTGAATACTTTGATGTTGACAGTGACTTTTTAAACAAAAAAAGGTGTAAAAACCGCTTTATTCTATGATTTTGTTTAATTTCAGACGATTTTTGCCGATATTCTAAATTTTCAGTCAAATTTCGGACAAATTTTGGTATTTCTTTAAAAGTCAGTTTGGGCATTTTTTTGCACCGAGAAAATCCGAAAATCCCGATTTTCGTTTCTACCGCTGACACAATTTTTTTTTTTTTTGACGAAACGGTATCCTAAACTCTGGTGCTGCCTCATCCATTTATACTTCCGGTCTCAAATCATGTCAACATTATGGCTAAACGTACTTGTTCCAATACGAATAATATTTTTTTCATGAACAATATTGTAATTGGCCTTGAGAATTGACAAGGGAGATTTTTTTTGTTTGGCAAAAGCAAGATAACATTGCATATAAATTCATAGTCACAGAAAATGGATGCAACAAGAGTTTATATATTTTAAGATTAGGTTTCAACAAAATACATATCACGCAAGAAAAAGATAAATACTATAAATTCTAACTAGAGATGTCCGCAATGGAGCTTTCACGTTAATCCTCACAAGACTCTATAGAAAAAACATAGATAGATCCTAGAAAACCTAAAAAAATCGAAAACATCTGACCATCAATTCGATATAACCTAATTACCATTGATAATAATAGCTATTGGATTTATTCTATTTTCTAAATAATTACTCACCTATGCTATTATCTAAAATAACATAAAGTAACCAATGACTCTATGTTCAAATTGCCCACCTATGACATTATGAAATATGATCTAAGTAGACCTAAATTTACATCTAATTACCCATGTCCTCCTATTACGATAAATACTTTATGTAACCCAATTTTCATCCTATTATTAGAATGTAACACCCAGCCCGTTAGTAGCCGGTAGTAGTTGTGGAGTTGGCCCATGTGGCACATGCGGAGTTGTAGTCGGTGGGTTTAGTACCACCTTGGAAGTTTAGGAGGGTAAAGGCCAGCTTATAATCCTTGTCGTTTCAAACGTAGCGCCTTTGGGTTAACCCTTCTATACGAAGCAATGACGAAAGTGTAAGAGAGGTGCTACGCGTATGCAGGCCCGTTTCATGTACAGAGCTGGGCCACAGAAATAGATTTTGGATGTGGGGTGTTATAGATGGTATTAACACCCATGTGGCACATACGGAGTTGTAGTTGGTGGGTTTAGTACCACTTTGAAAGTTTAGGAGGATGACACCATGTGGCACATGCGGAGTTGTAGTTGGTGGGTTTAGTACCACCTTAGAAATTTAGGAGGATGACACCCATGTGGCACATGCGGAGTTGTAGTTGGTGGGTTTAGTAACACCTTGAAACTTTAAAGTTTAGGAGGATGACACCCATGTGGCACATGCAGAGTTGTAGTTGATGGGTTTAGTAGTACCTTGGAAGTTTAAGAGGATGACACCCATGTGGCACATGCGGAGTTGTAGTTGGTGGGTTTAGTACCACTTTGGAAGTTTAGGAGGATGAGAACCAACTTATAATCCTTATCGTTTCAAACGTAGTATCTTTGGGTTAACCCTTTTATACGAAACTAGGACGAAAGTGTAAGAGATGTGCTACGCGTATGCAGGACCGTTCCATGTGCGGAGTTAGGACATATAAGCAGATTTTAGATGTGGAGTGTTACGTAAAAAAACTAAATATCCCTACAAATCTACATCAATTGATAGCACGTTATTTAAATAACAATAGAGCATATATATATATACACGTTTCTACATTGCCCACTTTTATCAATATTAATATATTAAGGTTTGATTAATTTAGGCATATTGCCTCAAGATAGAACGCATGAGCGCGTTCTCTCTCTCTCTATATATATATATATATATACACGGTACCTATTCTGCAGCTGGCCACAGAATAACTTATTCTATGACCACTTTGATTTACGATAATGTTTGTTTATACCAATTTACGATAATAACAATACACATTTACGATACATGGGTTACTATAATTCAAGATGATATTTACTATAATGCTATAGTAAATCACTTATGAGGGAGTTACCATAATCTCGTAAATTAGCATAGTAACTATCATAACTCAAAGTGGCCACCTAATAAGTTATTCTATGGCCAGCTGCAGAACAGTATATATATATATATATATATATATATATATATATATATATATATATATATATATATATATATATATCAACTACAAAATAAGTTATTCTGTAGCCACCTCCATTTACGATAATTTTATATACTAATTTACGATAATGTCAATATATATTTATGATAGTTGGGTTACTATAACACATGGGGATATTTACCATAATGTTATAGTAAACCACTTAGTAAGGAGTTATTATAATCTCGTAAATTAACATAGTAATTATCGTAATTCAAAGTGGCTACAGAATAAGTTATTTTGTAGCCCGCTACAGAGTAGCGGTTCTATATATATATATATATATATATATATATATATATATATATATATATATATATATATTATGTTTCATCACATAAAAAATATTTTCTTAACAACTCATCTACTAATGATACTAACAAATTGTTTAAAACCATATTAGTAACTATGACATAATTTATATCAGTGGTTACTTTGGATATATTTATATATTTTATCTAGAATGTTTGACACGTCAATATTAATTATATAACTATAATTGCACATATAATTCCTTGATAGATAATATTCAAGCTTCTTGAGAAGTGTGGGACTATTGGTAGCTATATTTTCCTGGCCATTTAAGATTACTTTAGAGTAAACTATCGGATCATTATAAGGCTTAGTACTAAAATTGTATCGAGGTTAGCACCTACCCTCATCTAAGATCACACTTCAAGCTCTATCACTTATGTTAAGCGACATGGTGCAGGTTTCAAATATTTTCTTGTGGTATTGTAGTATTTAAGAACATACTCTACAAGCTAAAATCCTTATTGTAAAAAGTGTAAAAAAATGAGTTCATTAAAAATACAATAAGCACAAAAGTTTTAACTTACCCGAGGATAAAAAGAGAGTCTATAGCAGTCAATACGAATAAAATTTTTGAAAAGTTAAAATTTAGATTGACAACTTCGTAAGATATATGGTGCAATAAGAGCCACCATAGTTAATGGTAAGGTTTTAAACTAATTGCATATTTAAAATATACAAAGGTGGCATGCAAAAGAAATATATAAATATGAATGAAAAATATATAGCTCCGCCCCATGCAAAAAAGACTATTAATAAGTTTATGATAACTAAATATAAACTACGAGTATCTATTATGTCTATTATGTTAAAAAATAAATAAAAACATATAACTTAATATAAGTAATTCTTTATTAGATATATGTACTAAACAGTAACTAATACTTATATCGTTTAAAATTTTAGCTTGTACGAGAGCATGGGTTGATGGACTAAAACTAAAGTGAACTGAAATTTGAAATGGAAGTGGTATGTACCAGCCAAATTGGGAGGTGTCCTTCCACGGCCAAGTTGCCTTGCCATCTTTCTTGCCGGACGTTTGTCCAAGCAGAGTGTACTGTGCTGCAATCTCCGATGGCCTTAACGCAACAACCGTTGCTCCGACTTGCCGTTGCCATGCTGATGATGCTGCTGGGAACGGTGGTGTGTACTGAGTGTGAGGTGGATAAGAAGAATGCTCTGGGTGCAGCGCATAGCGTGGTTGTGTTGTTGTATGCGGCCATTCTCTTCGGTTGCTATGTTGGACGATACCCTCCTCCTGCAGGTGGACGCTCGTGAGTGGAATGAATGAAGCTTGAGGGCACGGCCGTACGTTGTTTCTATTTATAGGCAGAATTGTTGTTGTGGCATTGTCTTGCAATGAATATAGAATGTTTGAACCGCTGTAGTGTCCATCCTATCTCCGTTGCACTTGCATTGCGTCCCCCTCCAATAAGCCTTCATATGTGTGAAACTAAACCCCTCGAGCTTCAAGCGCAGGTGGCCTAATCGACTTGTTTATCTCAGGCCAGACTCGTTTCGAAAAGTAAAACGAGACTGTGTGGTGCAGCAGTTGTGTCCACCCATGGCCACTTGCCGCTTGGCACTTGATGGTTTCAGTGCTGTTGGTATACTGATTTGGTCATTGTGCGCGCTGTGGAGACTTTAATTATCCTGCACGTTGCAGGTCGCAATCCTGCACGTTGCATGCAGTTGCGTGCTCCCCTACGGCCCTACCACATATTCTGCCCTTGTTTGAGGGGCAGCTCCGCCAGCGTTTTGTCCTCCTTGGCGTCAGATGTGTGGTACTCCTAAGGATGTGCCACTGAGCCGCTGTTACTCGGTCCCTCTTCCGTCGCTGCTACCCTCAACCGCATGGCCGCTTCCTTATGTGTTATGTCCTGCCACTGTACTACGGAACGTGCCTTTACAACTCGCCTTCTCAACTGGTACACGCATTGGGGTAGTGACCGTGATGGTACCATCACAACCAATCTCCTCGGTCCACGGGGGATTATTACAACAAATATCTATTGTTGACAGTAAAAAATTGTCACTTAGCTCGGCTCCTTCAGATTGGTTGCCTGAGTGCATAACCTTACTCCGTTTCGTTAGTCGAGCGCATTTGTTTATTATTCCGTTTGGTTGGTCAATGCAAGTTCATTAGTTCACCCTGACTAGTTGGCCAAGTGCATAGGCCAACCCAGTTTCGATGGCGGAATGCATTCGGATTAGTCAGTGAGAGGCGAGATGGTTCGTCAGATAAATGATGACAATAAAAAAATATTTTCATGACCTAAACTCATTCCAACTAAAACCCTTGTCCAGAACCTCCTAGCCCTTTAACTCTCCCGGATTACCTTATTGTTCTCTTCAAGAGATCCCTAGTACTCACAACTAGGTTAAGGACTCTAAATTCGCTAATCAACCTTATCGATCCTCTCAAGTCAACCTAAAGTCAACATCGCGAAGAATACTCGAGGCAGGATCTCAATCAACCTCCTTAATCTCTTTACAAGTGTTTACCAACACCTAGAACATGAAGAAGGTCCTCAATGCCAAAGATCCTTTCACTAAATCAAATGGTCAAATTTAGAGTTCTGATGGAGTGTCCGTCATACTTTACGGATCATCTGTCAACACAAGCACTTAGCCAAAAATCGCAGTCAGACACTTAGTCCTCACTCTTAATAAATTCACGGATCATCCGTGAAGATCCACGGACCGTCCGTGAGCAATTAAAAATTAATTTCCAGAGAACCCGAGAGCACCCAGTTCACCACGGAGCGTCCATCGATTCCACGGAGTGTCCGTGAAACACAGGTCACCCAAAATATGACTTAGTCCCAACATCACGGATCGTTCTACGGAACGTTCTGTCAAACCACGGATCATCCGGCAAGTTCACTGGACCATCCGTCGATTCACCCAGAGCCCAACCCAAACTTGCTAGCTTCGGGAATAATTTTGATAGAGCATCATCGCTAACAGAGCATCCGATGAATATTTTGAAGTTAAAAATGTTTAACCCTTTACCCTAGGACCTAACCACCCTATCACATGTCTAGATAAATATTAGGACACCGCTAATCCACTGTTGGATCACTCATCAAAGCTCTCTATCTCCAATCACTCTCATCCCAATTGAGTGAGCTCGTCTCCAACTCGTCCGATGTTCTCTCGCAGGTTAATCTAGGATGTGAGGAACATTTATGGATACGTTATGATCACCCTTGGTCATCCGGACTTCATGACAGGCAGGCACCACTACTACCACCTCTATTTTGGATACTTACAAGTTATTCACTATGAGTTTGCATGTCATATAAAATGGATGATCTACTTCACATTGAATCACTAAGTTAGACCAACTTACCTATCTTAATCATAGCCTTTACTCAAACAATGGGTTTGGATCGTTAAATTGCTTAGATGGCTAGTCTCGTTAGAAGTCGAGTGTGAGCAGGTACAACTCTCCCGTGTGTAGGGGCTACACCAAGATAATGAATTACTTAAAACTTGCAAGGGTGTCAACTTGACTCAATTAACTCAATGTGACTAATGACCAACATTAAATTGAGATAATCAAGTGATGATCAATTTGTTAATCTCTACTCAAGCGAGGGGTAAGGTCACTGTGAGTGTTGGATCTCAAGTGACATAGTTCGTGGAGTAGCTAAAGAACGTTCATGGGATAGCGAGTTTGAGTAACCACCCGTATAGACCATATACCGCTTATAGGGGTGGTGAGCCAAGTACTTGGTGGTGACTCGCTTATCGGGCAGATTCGGCGCAATGGGTGACGCGTTGTAGATGCAATGGTGTTACATCGGTACCCAGTCAAACCGTTCGTCGATTTGAGAGCCACATTGAGGAAATGTTGGAACCATGAGGCAACCCTTATTTTCGGGCTCAGGATATGGAGCTTCATCCTTGGTGTCCATGTGGGTACAGCTGTACATCTCTATAGAGATCTTTTTGAAAGCCTGAAGTCCTTCGGGACGGAACATTTGGTTGTTCTTACTTGGTAGACTCAGTGTAGTGACGATGAAACATAATGATGAGATAAATATTAATGATGATCACTCATGGTTATTCTTTCATGTTAGGAATAGAAATATGAATCATGATCATATAATTGATAACGAAGACCATGCTTTTTGTATAAAATTACAAGTGCCTATTAATCCTTGCATCCACCAAATATATATGTTGGTATAAGCCTTGCGAGTACGCAATGTACTCATGGTGCGGCCGATAAGTTGTTTTCCAGGTATTTCGACTTGATGACTATTGAGCCAAGCTTAATGAAGTCAAATTGTAGCAGACCGCGGGACGGGCGTCCCCAAAGTGAGCTGCAGTTACTCTGATGATTAGTAGCAAGAGACCGAGAGTAAACTTAGATAGAATGTGGGATAATTAATAAAATGATTCATGACTTGTGAAGTAAACTTAATATTAATATTTTTTATGGTCAATAATGTTTCAGCAAATAAGTGTAATCTTTCATTCATAATGTGATGGTGATATGTGAGTCGCTTGATTGGCATCGTGTTGTGTAACTCAACCATAAAAGGTCCTGAAGTGGAGGTACGGATGGCATTCTCCCCGGGATCCTCGGCGTCGAGATAGCCCAAGACGGGTCGGCTGAGCGGACGGCACCCGGGTTAGCTAGGCTGGCGCCCCATACCCTCATAATAATAACAATAACAAATAATAATAATCAAACACAAATTAAATAAAACCCAAAAAGTAATAAAAATATAATAAAAAAACAAAAGCAGCAAAATCCCAAGCACCGCCACATGCCGCAAAACCCCCGTGCCTCGCATCTCGTTGGGGACGGCGTCGGGCCAAGCAGTAGGATAGGGAAGCAAGTGGAGCCCGGCAAAACGTCGGTCGTGGCCTTTTGGCGCGTCAAAGCCCGGCCGCCGAGGGGTTATTGTTGGGAGCAGGCTCCTCTCCTTGTGACCCCTGGCTCGCCCTTGGCCGCCCCCGTGTCTAAATATTGGCTTTTTGATCAAATGACGTGTTCGCCCGTTCTGCGATGTAGCACATTCTCGCACCATGCTAACTGCAAGTATTCGTTGTTACGTAAGGCGCGGTTGGGCGATGAAGGGCACGACGACAAGGGAACACTTTGCTATACATAGAGTTGTCATCCAGGGGCCCCCGTGTCGCTCTCTAGAGCGACTCGGGCGGCGCTCCCCTCCCTCATGTCGGAGGCCACCCTTCCCGGCCCCTCGCCCTTGCCACCGCTGGAGCAGGCTGCCGGAAGCCCGCGCAGCCGCATGGATGGCGGCGGCGGGGCCACTCTCTTTCTCCTCTCTCTTTCCATGCGGGTGGCGGCCATGGCGCGAAGGAAGCGGCTGCTTGCTCCGGCAACCCGCCGCTGAACTGGTGCGCCTTTCGCCGGATCCGGTGGCCCTGCAGTTGGATCTAGCGGGGCCCAAGGTGGCGACCACCGGTAGCATGAGGGTGGTGGTGGACAGGCGCAACGAGCCTAGGCGGCGGCCTATGCACAGCACTGGCCGGTGCGTGCCAAGCCGTTCATGCGCTCGTCCGCCGCTCTAGCGACATCTTTGGCCTGCCCTGCGACGTCGACCTGGACTATGACGATGTCATCGACGCCGTGTCCCTGGCCGCGGCCATCGAGCCATGGTCGTTGCCCCTGGGCTCGGCGACAGCGGCAGCGGCTTCGGGTCCGGCACTCCTGGGGCCAAATCCGATGATCTAGAGGTGGCAGCGCCGGCGATGGTGACGGAGGCCGGCATCGGCTTCGGGGACGGCGGCTGGCTCAGCATCAGCAATGGCAGCTGGGAGCGGAAGCAGGGTTGGCTTCCCTGGCAGGGTGGCGGCTAGCGCAGCAAGTACGGGCCTTGGCCACTGCCGCGCATGGGGTTGAGGTGGCATGGCGAAAGCTGTGCCCATTGGACCGATGGCGGCTACGTCTTCAGAGACACCATATTCTTCCTTGGAAGCGTCCATCGATCGGTCCTCTCCCCTTTGTTCGGCGTGCTCTTCCTAAGTGTAAATCCTAGCGCTCCTGGTGTCACGTCCCTCGTTGGAGGCATTGTTATGGAAGCTCATGCCTTTCAATCTAGGACGGTTTCCACCGTCGTGCCGAGGAAGGTGGAGGCCTAGATGAGGATTCAAGTTCTAGTGTCCACTGCAGCGGACGGTGGTCGGGAGGAGGGCGTTTGTGCGGCAATTAGAGGGTTTTGCATCTGTTTGGCAGTTTGGTGAGTTACAACCACAAAGTTGGCGAGGATGCCGGCGTGGGAGGCGCCCATGGAGTTGACGAGGAGGCCGACATGGGAGGTGGTGGCCAGCAGACTTGCATTGCCGAGGTAACCTATGCGCAGCACTGGCCGGTGCGTGCCAAGACATTCATGCGCTCGTCCGCCGCTCTAGCGACATCTTTGGCCTGCCCTGCGACGTCGATCTGGACTATGACGATGTCATCGACGCCGTGTCCCTGGCCGCGGCCATCGAGCCATGGTCGTTGCCCCTGGGCTCGGCGACAGCGGAAGCGGCTTCGGGTCCGGCACTCCTGGGGCCAAATCCGATGATCTAGAGGTGGCAGCGCTGGCGATGGTGATGGAGGCCGGCATCGGCTTCGGGGACGGCGGCTGGCTCAGCATCAGCAATGGCAGCTGGGAGCGGAAGCAGGGTTGGCTTCCCTGGCAGGGTGGCGGCTAGCGCAGCAAGTACGGGCCTTGGCCACTGCCGCGCATGGGGTTGAGGTTGCATGGCGAAAGCTGTGTCCATTGGACCGATGGCGGCTACGTCTTCAGAGACACCATATTCTTCCTTGGAAGCGTCCATCGATCGGTCCTCTCCCCTTTGTTCGGCGTGCTCTTCCTAAGTGTAAATCCTAGCGCTCCTGGTGTCACGTCCCTCGTTGGAGGCATTGTTATGGAAGCTCACGCCTTTCAATCTAGGACGGTTTCCACCGTCGTGCCGAGGAAGGTGGAGGCCTAGATGAGGATTCAAGTTCTAGTGTCCACTGCAGCGGACGGTGGTCGGGAGGAGGGCGTTTGTGCGGCAATTAGAGGGTTTTGCATCTGTTTGGCAGTTTGGTGAGTTACAACCACAAAGTTGGCGAGGATGCCGGCGTGGGAGGCGCCCATGGAGTTGACGAGGAGGCCGACATGGGAGGTGGTGGCCAGCAGACTTGCATTGCCGAGGTAACCTGCGTGGTGTGGCGGTGGGCGGTCCCGCTCAGCAGCGACTATTTCGGCTTAAGGAGGATTCTGACTGACAGCCGGAGGAAGTTTGTGGCACTTCTACCTTCGATGAGACAACTAGATTACTGAAAGCTATGGTGTGCGCGTGTGGATCTCGGTGGGCAGGGTCGGCTCATTGTGAGCCTAAGGCAGCTCCTCTCGTGTCATCTTGGTAGCTTACAGTGGCCTACGGCGGGTAGCCCTACTTTGCGGTGGCTACTTTGGTGTACGATAATGTTTTTAGGGACGGCGCAAGTGGATCTGATCACAGAAGGGCTACACGGCTTGCAGCAGGATACAACGGCTAGCCCTGCTTAGCAGCAGGCTATACTCGGTGTGGGACATCGTCGGCAACGACGGTGTAAGCTGTGACGAGGGTGTTTTCGCCTTGATGGCTTTGTCTTTCAGGGGACGTCGATGCAGTGTAGTGACCGGTTCGTGGTGGTTTGGTGGCGGTGAAGCGTGTGTTCTTTGTTGAGTTGCGGTTCGTGTTTGATGTCCCATTCCAACCGGCTATAGTTGTTTTTTTCTACTTCTTTGAGTTGGGGTTTTGGTGTGTGTTGATGTTCCAATCTAACCCACCGGAGTTGTACATGTTTATTTTTCTTAGTCTGGGTTTCATCTGCATTTTAATATAATCGGCAGCGCTCCTGATTCATTTAAAAAAAGTTGTCGTCGAGGGCATGCCTTCGCTGTTTCATGAACTCGCATGCCGTGTCGCCACGCTTTGCTTTGTCTTTGTTGTCAGTATTGAAAACGGCTCAGGATCTATAGTCGCTGAAACGCTCGGTCTCTCCCTCACGAACTCGATGAACGCGATGAACAAACAATTAACTCGCGGTGAACTCGGTGGACGGGATTTTGGCGCAGCGCACAAACTGCTGCTTTTCTGGTTTTCTTCTCCTTTTATTGACTTGGATTACATGCTAAACTTAGCTCCCGTCGCTACCGCCCACGCCCCGCGTTTCTTGCTGCGCCATCCCATAGCCGCGCGACGTGGGTGACATTGCCGGGCCAAGCCTCACCACCAGACGCACTCACACGCGCACGACGCGAAACAAGCGCCGCGCTCACCACCACTCAGCTGTACAAGCTAAAGATAGACACACACACACACACATATGCAACAGAAGGAAATTCAACACACTCCCCCTTAATTATGTTACGCCGAACCGATGTTGACGATGCCACTCCGGACGCGTAGTTCCTGAAGGCGTTCGCGCGGAAGCGGCTTGGTCAGTAAGTCTGCCAGTTGATCACCCGTCTTGATGAAATCCATCTCGATGACACTGGAGCTGACGCAGTCGCGGATGAAATGAAACCGGACGTCGATGTGCTTACTCCTGTCGTGAAGCACCGGGTTCCTCGCCAGTGCCAGGGCAGACTTGTTGTCAATGTACAGCAGTGGCGCGACGACCTTGGCGTTCACCAGATCAGCGAGCAGGCGCGACAGCCACACTCCCTGACACGCTGTGGTAGCGCCGGCGATGTACTACGCCCGCACGACGATAGCGCCACCACGCTACCGCTTTTGTGATTGCCAACCGACCGGATTCGGCGAGGAAGAAGAACACTCCGGAGGTGCTCTTTCGATCGTCGCAGTCCCCGGCGTGATCAGCGTCGCTGAAGCCGATCAACTCTAGGGCTCCCTCCCCTCGCCGGTAGACACAGCCATAGGACCTCGTCCCGGCAATGTACCTTAGTAGGTGCTTGACGGCGCTCCAGTGCTCGGTAGTGGGCGCCTCCATGAAATGACTCACATAGCCCACTGCGAATGCATTGTCAGGGCGTGTGTGAACCAGATACCTGAGGCTTCCGATGATGCTGTGGTACAGGGTCTTGTCCACCGGAGGGTTTGAGCTCGCCTTGCTCAGCTTGAGTCGCGGCTCCATCGGAGTACTGCACGGGTTGCACCCCCGAGAGCCCGGCCTTCTCGACTATCTTGTCCGCGTAGGCGCCTTGGCACAGCGTGATGCCCTTCGCACTCTGATAGACTTCGATGGCGAGGTAGTAGTGCAGTGGCCCCAGGTCGCTCATGCTGAAGAGCCGGGCCATCTCCGCCTTGAATCGATCAACCTGCGTCTGGTTCGCCCCAACCATGACGAGGTCATCAACATAGACTCCGACGAGCAACAGGTTGTCGCTGGAGCCCCACACGTACACCGCGTGCTTAGCCGCACTGCACCTAAACCCAAGGGACTGCAGCGAGTTATCCAACTTAGCGTTCCACGCCCTGGGCGCCTGCCTGAGGTCGTACAGCGCTTTGTGAAGCCTGTACACCTTGCGCTCCTTGCCACAGATCGCATACCCCGGTGGCTGCTCGACGTACACTTCCTCCGCCAGGTCTCCGTTCAGGAACGCCGATTTCACATCAAGGTGGTGCACCGTCCACCCATGGTGCGCGGCGATGGCGAGGAGGAACCGCACGGATTCCAAATGCGCCACAGGGGCAAAGACCTCGTTGAAGTCGACGCCAGCACGCTGCACGTACCCTTCGCCACCAGACGCACCTTGTGCCTGGTGATGTTGCCGTCGGCGTCGCGCTTGATCTTGAAGACCCACTTCAGGCCTATGGGCTTCACACCTGGCAGCGCATCGATGAGTGCCCAGGTCCTGTTGTCGTTGATGGACTTGAGTTCCTCCGACATGGCCTGCTTCCACTCCTTGTGGCCCGCCGCCTCATCAAATGTAGATGGTTCGGTATCGGCGGTGAGCAGCAGATCACTATCTGCTACGAGCTCGTCGTTGTCGTACAAGAAGTTGTCGACGATCCTGAAGCAGTGCGTGGCTCCCTCCTCGTCATCCGTGTCCAGCATCTCCAGTGCACCTGTTGTAGGAGACACGAACTGCTCTGGGACAGTACTCTTCTTTGGCAGTTCACCTTGCCATGGTACAGGCCCACCATGTACCCACGGTGTTCGTGGTGACGACGCAACCGATGACGTTGCTGCAGACCTTGACAAAGCGGATGACGCCATCTGGGGCGCCGGGTGCATGTCACCAGGTGGCGGGGAGTGCGGTGCAGCCACAGACGCACCTCCTGTTGAAGGCGACGACGGGGCGTGACCGTCCGGGAAGGCATCAGCCTGCTCCCCCGGCCCCAGTTCAGCCCAATCGTCCTCCACCACGAGCGTGTCCTAGCCAGCATTGTAGTCGATCCCCTCCGTGCCGCCGCTGTTGTTGGACGCGCTCCAGTCCCACGAGGCATCTTCTTCAAAGACAGCGTCGCGAGTGACGTGCACCCGGTTGACGACAGGGTCGAACACCCGATAAGCCTTTGATCTAGGCTCGTACCCGATCATCACCATCTTCACACTCCGGTCATCGAGCTTCCCTGCGTTCGGCTTGGTGACCTTCACATGCGCCACGCAGCCAAAAACACGCAGGAAGTGCACGGCCGGCTTCTCGCCGTACCAAGCCTCATACGGTGTATGCCCCACCAAGCTCCTCGTCGGGGCGCGATTCAACAGGAAGACGGCCGTCATTACAGCCTCCCCGCATAGCCACGCAGGAACCACCTTGGCCTTCATCATGCTCCGCGCCATGGCGAGCACGGTTTGATTCCGGCGCTCCACCACGCCGTTTTGCTGGGGACTGTACGGCGCAGTGAGGTGCCGCTTGATCCCACGCTGGGAGCAGTACTCGAGGAAACTCACCGACGTGAATTCCCCCCCACGATCGGTGCGGAACGCCTTGATCTTCCGCCCGGACTCCACCTCGACGCCGGCGCGCAACTTGCAGAACGCGTCCTTAGCATCGGACTTGTTGGCGAGGAGAACCACCCACATGTACCGCGACATGTTGTCGACGACCAGCATGATATACTGCTTGCCGCCGGGTGTCGTAGGCATGACGGGGCCACAGAGATCCCCATGGATCAGCTCCAGCGGCTTGCCGGCGCGGTAGTTGGCGGCTTGTGGGAACGGCGCTCGACGTTGCTTCCCGGCCAGGCAGGCGTCGCAGATGTGCTCCACGTGCTCGATCTGTGGAAGGCCTCGCACCATGCCCTCGCGCCCCATCTTCTTCAGTGCCTGAAAGCCCAGATGCCCGAACCGGGCATGCCACTTCCACTCCTCGTCGTCGTACATGGCGACCAGGCACACCGGCGGCGTCGGCCTCAGTGGCAGGATGTACAAGCGGTTTGGCGTGCGCCTTACCTTGGCGAGCAGCTCACGAGTTGATCGATCCCACATCCGAAGGGTCCCATCTTCAATCTCGATCTTGCATCCATGTTCGTCAAGTTGGCCGATGCTCAGGATGCTGCTGCGAAGGCGGGGAATGTGGTAGACGTCGTGGAACGCACGGTGGCCGCCATCCTTGGACGCGAACAGTACCGTGCCGCACCCCGTGATCTCCACGAGCGAGCCATCCCTGAACCGCACAGAGCCGAGAACGTCGGGGTTCAGTTCGGAGAAGATAGACGCGTCGCCGGTCATGTGGTTCGATGCACCGGTATCAAGGTACCATTGCATCTCCCCACGCTCGCCGTCGCCGTCCAGGTCCGCCACGACCTTGTGCTCGTTGAGGAAGACGTGCTCGTTACGCCGCCCGCCGTGGATAACCGTCTCCAGCGGGGTCACCACGGCCATGTACAGAGCGGGCGCCTCCCGTTCCGCCTAAGCCAGATTTGCCTGTGGCTGATTTGCAGCCGCCGCCGCAGCCGTCTTTTCCTCATCCCGCTTCTTCTTCCGGCACTCCCGCTTCCAGTGTCCGATCTTGCCGTAGTAGTGGCAGAGGTTTTCATCCTCTCCACCGTTGCCGCCCTTGGACGGCCCTAAGCGTGCCTCCTTGCCACGCTCCTTGCCGAGGCTGCTATCGCCGCGGCGCTTGCCCGAGACGAACGGCGCCTTGTCACGGACCGCCGACCCATCCGCGTTGATGTTGAGGCGCGATGCGAGGCGGGCGATCACTTGCTCCTCGGTGAAGTACAGCTTGCCGTCGATCTCCTTGCCGGCACCGCTGCCGCCCGATCCGCCTCCACCTCTCGCCTTCGAGCAGTTCAGACGCTCCTCCGTCGCCTTGAGCCGCCCCACGAGCTCGTCCAGGGACACCGCCTCGAGATCGAGGAGCGTCTCGATCGCCACCGCAATCTGTTCAAAGCGATCGGGGAGAGCCTGAAGAAACTTACGCACGATCTCCTCCTCCTCGTACACCTCCCCAAGCACCGAGAGCTGATCGGTGATCTTGGTGATGCGGCACGCGAAGTCATCGATAGACTCTCCTTCCTTGAAGGTGATCGTGTCGAACTCCCGGCGCAGCGTCTGCGCCTTGGCCTTCCGCACTCGATCGACGCCGATGTACCGTGTCTTGAGCGCGTCCCACGCCGCCTTGGCCGTGGGTTTGTTGGCCATCCCTCCTTGGAGCTCTGGAGGAACCGACTTGCACAGCGCCTCCAATGCGTTGCGGTCGTCGGTGAATACCGTGGTGCCGACGTTGACGGCGTCCCAGAGGTGCCTCCCCTGGAGCATGACGCGCATCAATGCCGCCCAATCGGTGTAGTTCATCCTCATCAACATGGGCCATCCGGCGTTGCCCACCTCCCGGACCGTGCAGTGTATCACCAGCCCACGGTCGTACCAGCCGCTGCCTCCTGCGCGGCTGTCAATTGGGGATGTCGATCGCCGGCGCCGCGGCGAGCTCGATCTCCCGCGCGGCATGAACGCAGCTTCAATGGCTCGATGACGATCCCAGCGACGGAAACGGGCTCCGATACCAGTTGTTGAAAACGGCTCAGGATCTATAGTCGCTGAAACGCTCGGTCTCTCCCTCACGAACTCGATGAACGCGATGAACAAACGATTAATTCGCGGTGAACTCGGTGGACCGGATTTTGGCGCAGCGCACGAACTGCTGCTTTTCTGGTTTTCTTCTCCTTTTATTGACTTGGATTACATGCTAAACTTAGCTCCCGTCGCTACCGTCCACGCCCCGCGTTTCTTGCTGCACCATCCCACAGCCGCGCGACATGGGCGACATTGCCGGGCCAAGCCTCGCCACCAGACGCACTCACACGCGCACGACGCGAAACAAGCGCCGCGCTCACCACCACTCAGCTGTACAAGCTAAAGATAGACACACACACACATACGCAACAGAAGGAAATTCAACAGTCAGCAGGTAATCGCCTGGCTCCCCCTTATCGGCAAGCGAGGTCGTGGCGACGGCGGCCCCAGCGAAATGAAAGTGGGCGAAGAGGGCGATCTCCAGGAATGGAGAATCCCATGATCGTGCGTAGTGAGAAGGCCGCGTCGAAGCGACCCATGGCGAAGGGAGAGGGAGCGGAAGGGGCCGGTCCCTGAGTCAAGGAAGCCAATTGTGAAACCCAACAACAGTCTGACCCGAGTGGTCCCTGGTGCCAGGAGATGATTAGGTGTTTTCTAGAAACGGTGCCAACCGTCTGACCAAATTGTCCCGGAATCTAAAGGATATGGCTTGGATCTAGGGCAGGTGCGGGGTAATTCAGTCCCATATAAAATTCAAGGACGCCAATAAATAGTGCCCTCAGGGGGCCTTTGTAAGGAGGATGAAGATTGATACTCTTCTGTTACCACATTCCTTCTTCGCTGTATCATTGTTTCATCATCCGATTGGTCACACTTCGCACTTTCCATTATCCGGTCGACCCCGTGGTGTTCGAAGACTAAGGTCAAGAACAACACTAGATATGTAGAAAAAATTATGTAGCTAGAAAAGCTAGACGATTTACGATTCGAAATGGAGGGAGTATTAAGCAAGGAATATACATTAAACTGTATTTTCGTTAATGTTCCTGTGGTCATGGCAGCATGTTCTAGTGATAGTGAAAAAAAAAAGTCATGGATGCTAGACAACAAGAAACAGAGTATGAGGGAGGATAAATGGGAGAATAATGAAAATGTTTATACAAAAAGCATAATAGTAGTAAGTGACAGGTCGACCCAGAAAATAACAAGTAAATGTAAACACAGGATTGATATTAGTCAGCAGATGCATAACAGCAATGAACCATGTCGGCGTGAATAACGGACTGAACAGGTGACGGAGGCTGGAGCAACATTGACAGAGCAGCATATTGGTACAGGAACAGGGTGGAGGGTTGGAAGTATCCAAAGAAGAATTACGATTAGCTGATGCTTTATTTTTGAAAAGCAGTAGATTATGGAGGAACCTGCTAATTCCATTCGACCGTCAGACTTCACTGCGAAAGGAGTAGAAAGGACGAGTGAACAAACCGAAGTATAGAAAGAAGAAAATATATTCATGGGGAATTGAAGGGAAGCAACAACCATGTTACCTTTACATGAAAGCATCACTATCGTTATCGCTTTCATCGTTGGCTGCCGGCAATTCCAAACTGATCACACCAGGTATATCACCAAGAGTTAAAACAAGCAGCGTTAGGAAAAGAAATAAAAAGAGTAGTAGCAACTTAATGGGGGAGGCCAGTTGCGTTACCTTTGATGATGCTCCGAAGTCTCATCCTGTTGCATGTAATAGGTAGATTCTCGCGACATCTCAAGAGTTGGGTTGTTGGGATGGACGTCCAATGCATTCCTGAGCTTGGTCTCCACAGCCTCCACCTGCCTAATCTTGGCTTGATAGCAATCAACTATAATGGTGAGATGTTTTAGGGAAGTCAGGTTCTCCAAGCCGACATCAAGCGCACCATCTCTCTTCCTTACTTCAAAGTATAACTCGAGCTTTTGAAGCCTTGCCATCACTCCTTGAGAAAACACCAGCCAACATCTTGCACAGTGCTTAAATTTAAATTCTTCCAATGATTCAAAGGGCTGATCGCTACCAATCGACAACCGTTCTTCGGCAGTGGTACCTTCCTGAGCAACTTCCAGTTGAAGAAAACGTAACTCAGGTAAGGCTCCAAGCATTTTGAGGTCATCCTGTGTGAGCTTATTTACGGTGATGGTTAAGCCGGACAGCTCAGAGAGCCATGAAAACCAACGTGGCAGCTGCTGGAAGGTTGTCCTGGTTCCACGAAAGAAACGGAGGCGTGCTGGGACGCGCCTAGGATCGGACAAGTTATCTAAGGAACATAGCTTAGATCGATCAATGAATAAACCCAAAAGGTTGCTTAGATTGGACAGACTCTGGAGAAAAGCCTGGTCGTCACTCTCGTCGAAACCTAGTCCATATATGCAGAGCACCCTCATCTCTGTTAACCTTCCAAACTCAGCTGCAGTGTTTGGTTCCACCTCAATCCATGATATTTCTTGCAGTAGACTTAAGCTCCCAATTCCTTGTGGCATCTTGACACCAACATCGACAAGTAGACTTTGAAGGTTTCTAAGCCGAATGATACTTGCCGGCAGTTCATCATCATGTACGTAGGCATGACTTAAGTCCAACATCTTTAGGTGCTGTAGGTTTCCAATTTCTTCTAGTACCTCTCTTCCAAGATAACCACGTAGCTGCAGATACCTCAAATGATGCAAATGTCGTAGATCCCTTGGATGATTATTCTTGCTTGGGAAACCTTCCAGATCCAAAACACGAAGAAACTTAAACCTTGACAGATGTGGCATCCAGTGAAAAGCATCACCAAATGCAATCACTGACCTCACATGGGATACGTCCACTGTTTGTGGCACTATGACTTCCTCCTGATTGTCTTGCAGCAACAGTCGGCGAATCTTACGTGTTGAGGGAACAAAGTTCTGACAATCTAACCTTGACACAAAATTATCCTCAGTTGACAGGGAAATTAGAAGATCAAGTATCACATCATGCACAGAACAAGCATTTGGAATACCATCTACAGCATCAATGTCTAATGGCTGGATGAAACTTCTATTAACAAGCTCAATGAAATAACTCTCTCCAAGGTCATACAGCTCGTACAAATTTCTCCCATCTTGTCCATCCACAAGGCCTTCGGCAACCCATCTCCTCACAAGGCTGTCTTTGTCAATATGGCAATCCTCCGGAAACAGGCTTAAATACATTAAACAGGGCTTTAGATAGGAAGGAAGCTCATAGTAACTGAGAGATAAAATGACTCGCATATTCTCCATAGTCTTATCTTTATCAAGTCCTGAACCAAGAGATCTGTATACACGATTCCATTCATACCTTGTTCTGGGTTTACTAGCCAACAAACTAGCTACGGTAATGATAGCTAATGGTACCCCACCACATTTCTTCAAAATTCTCCCGGCTACTTCATCCAACTCATTATGAATTCCATCTTTGTTAAATACCCTTTTATAGAACAACCTTTTGGAGTGTGCATCAGAGAGAGGTTCTAGTTCACACAAGGCACCACCAATAGGAGTTGCACACAGTTTTGCCACATGAAGATTACGGGTCGTCACAATTACCCTGCTTCCATGACAGTTGTCAATCAAAGCACACTTGATAATTTTCCATGCTGATTCATCCCATAGATCATCGATGACAATGAAGTACCTATAGGTTTGTAAGGGTATTAATTGCATGCAACGACAGGTGACAAAATGGCTTCAATTATAAAAGAGCAGTGGAACACAAACAAAATAAAAACTGCATCTGTAGCCAAGGTAATTTGGGGCCTTTTTGATCCACTAGTGCCAATAGTTAGTAGACAAAATCAGTACTGGTGGATCCAAACAGATTTTCTAATAGACTAAGATTAGGTTTAGAGCTGCTAATTATTAGTTCCACTAGCAGATTTATGGCTGCTAATAGGTGCTAACCACCTATTATCAGCACTAGTCCATCAACCCATACTCTCACGTGGGCTCAAACCTTAGAAGACATAAACATTAATTATTGTTTAATATCTCTGACTAAAAAAATATTATGTTAAACTATATGTCCTTTTCTCTTTGTTCATTTTGTAACTCAATGCATAATAGATACACTTTAGTCTCTATCTAGTTGTGATAAAGTTATGAGTTATTGATCTATATGTTTTTTGATCCATATTCAAATTCTTTTCCATTTGCATGGTACTTCTGTGTATCTTTAATATACATTTAGTTGAAATGTTAGCTTAAACTACAGTGAGTTTTGTTGTAGCCCATATCTTTAACATTATGAATCTAAATTTCAATTTTCAAATATTAGTCTTATTAATTGCTACATTTTTTTATCCTCATGTTAAGTTGAAACCCTGGTACTTAATATATCATTTACTAATAATCCTTTTATACTTTTTAAAAATAATGACTTTAGGTTGTAGACTACACACTTAAGTACCATAATAATATAAATAGTCATTTAAAGCATGCACCATGTTGTTTAAGATTACCGGTAGTGCTTGATGGAAGATCTATGATGGGTAGCTGTGCTAACCTTGAGAGGATTTAAAATTCAACCCTCAATGACAATTTATTCTAATCAAATCTTAAAGGCCAGAAAGATACACTTATGGACAAGTTCGGCACGGCTCCAACTCTAGCTACGGCATTAACTTCGGTAGACGAGCAGCACCAAAACCCCGGTAGGAAGAGTCATTTTTGGTGTACAGAAGAGGATCTAGAGCCATTTTTATGTTTGAAGATGGAGCTGCAATTTGGGGCTCCTCCATCCGGCTCTGTTATGAAGGAGCCGTAATTTGGGGATCCTCCCTCCGGCTTTGGCTTCTTCGGAGGAGCACTCAAAGGAGCCATGCCAAACAAGCACTACATGTGGTATGCTTTAACCTCCCCTAGTTCTCAAGGTGTATGAATTTTCATATCAAAGATTATGTGTACTAATGGCTATATTATTAATATAGATAAGCGAAAACATTATAAATAACATGTATAAGTATATCTAAAGCACTAACTTATATAAATTGTATGTCAATGGTTATAACATTTTAAATAATTTGTTACTACATATGAGTTGTTAAGGAAATGTTTTTCGTGATGGCTGAAACGTAACATATTTATTTATCTATCATACATGCATGTTTACTTGATCTACATGATGGCACAACTTGTATATTTACTTTATTCAAATTTTAATATATTAATATAAATAGAAGTGGGTAACATATAAAAGTATGTGTCGTTTATGGTTATTTAAACATTTTTTGTAATAAAAGGTATTCATAATTTAGATGTAGGTTTGAGGGGACATTTATGCTAGTCTCAGTGGGAGTTTCATGGCTCTGTTCCCAAGACTCCCTGGTGTTGGAAACAATGTAAACAAGTTTCATCCCCATGAAACTATTTCCATCTTTCTCTTCATTTAAACTATGCCACATCAGCTTATTTAATGCGCATGAAACTTCTATGGAACTCCCATTGAGACTAGTCTTAGTATTTTCTCAATAATGAAAGTAGGGGTTAATTTGATGCAAGTTTAAATGAGTACATTGATTATCTATCATAATAGTATGGAGCTAATTAGATGCAAAATTAAATGTACTTTGGATCATGTTTCTTAAGGGTATGGATGGGTAATTTAAGTATAGATTCATTGGTTACCTTATATTGTTTACAATAGTAGAGATGCATAATTATTTACAAAATAGAATAGATCTAATGGCTATTATATTATCAATAGTTATTAGAGTCAAGGAAATTGATGGCCAAATATTTTCATTTTTGTGATAATTTTTAGGATTTTTTTTAAGTAGGTCTCATGAGGACAACATGAAGGCTCCATTAGAGACCTTTAGTTAAAATTTCTAGGACTTATTTTTTTCTATCCTGATAAGTATTTAGTTGAAACCTAAGCTTAAGTTGTATAAACTCTTATTGCATCCCTTTATGTGAGATCATGAATCTATAATTCAGCATTCAACACTTTGTCTAGTTGTTGTAATTTTTATCCATATATGTTAAGTTGAAACACTAGTGCTTATTGTATCTTTGATTAAAAATTTTGGAGCTTTGATTAACTTTTTGATTCTTGCAATGGCGTCAATTATCATTTCAGCTTGCACCATGGCACTCAATATGTTGAATTTGACATACCACATAATTATATGTGTAGCAACATTGTTTTAGAAAATATAGAGTGCTTAAAATTAAATAACCAATATTCATTTCACATAATATTTTAATCAAAATGTATAAACTTATTTAGAATGACAATTCAAACTGAATTACTAGTGTCAATACTATGGGGTTTGTTAATGAACAATTTTCCGTGCTTGATAAGCTATGAAAATAAATATTTATCTTAATGTATGCATGTTTCTTGGTCTACATGGTGCAACATATAGAATTATGCTTATGTTCAACTTAGCATTTGTAGATGTGTGTAATATAGGAATGTGTGTGTGTGTGTGTGTGTGTGTGTGTGTGTGTGTGTGTGTGTGTGTGTATATATATATATATATATATATATATATATATATGGATATTGAATTATCTTTGTGATGATAGCTTAAATTAGTATCTATTTTAGATTTTAGATATATTTTTTGTTTATTTTTTATGATAGGTGGATATTTTAGATATAAATTAAAATGTTACTGTATATTTTCTTTTGTAACGGCATACATGTGTAATTTGAATACAAACATATAGGGTTTTACTTTACATTATCTTTCATAATGGTGAACATGTGTAATTTGTAATACAGTTAGGGGGTATCTGAAATTATCTTTTATAATGACAAAGGTGGATAATTTAGATACAAATCTAGGAGGTTATTTTAAATTAGGTTTGACATTGGCATAGGTGGGTACTTTAGAGATAAAATTAGGTGGTTACTTTATGTATTTTTCATAATGACAGTAGTGGAAATTTTTTAATAAAGTAGAATATATTCTATGGTTATTATCAGTAATAATGATGATGATTAGACTACAAATTATAGGCAAAATGTTTTTAATTATGGTGACAATTTCTAAAATTTATCTTTTTTTTTTCCTTCGGTTGTGGACTAAAGTGGAGCCTCCAATTAGTAATAGTAAGATATTAGTAGGTGGATTCAAACTACTTCCTGCTAAAAATTAGTTAGCTAATTGTTAGTAACGATTAACTATTTAGTACTAGTTGATCCAAACAGACCCTTCATACACAATATACATGTCTAGGTTCTAAGGTCACTCTTTGAAACATTTTCCTAAGTTAGAGATATTTTTACATATATAATTTAATACGTATTGTCTCGATCTCAAAGATATATAACATAATAAAAACTCAAAAACCGGCAGCAAGCAAGAGCGGAGGAAGTACCTCTTGTCATTGAGGCATTTCCTTATACTCCTTATAAGTTCCTCGGGATCTTTTTCTCCGTCGTTGGCGTTGGCGGGATCTTTTTCACCGTCGTCGGTGCAGTTGTTACTCCTGACTTGACGTAGTATGCTGCTTAAGGTCCTCTTTATGTCTGGCTTAAGTGACACTGAGACGAAAGCTTGACACTTGAATTGGCTTCCGAGTCTTTGATACACAGAATTGGCAAGCGTCGTCTTACCAAGGCCTCCTAGTCCAACAATCGAGGCAACCATAAGGTTCTCCCTCCCTTGCGTCAGCAAGCTGGCAAGCCTCTCTGAGGGGCCATCGATGCCAACGAGGTCGGGCACATCTTCAAAGAGAGATTGGATGCGCGGATCGATGATGGCTTTTGTGTCAGGCTGCTCTGTGGGGACGGTAGTGTACCTCTCCCTCCTAGCAGCCACCTCTGTGACACGGTTCTTGATGTCTTCGAGCTCCATGGCGACCCGGCGACGAACCTTGGCCTGTTTTACCAACTTCATCTTGTCAATGAGGCCGATCTTATCGATGAACCTCCTGAAACCAGTCAATCTGCGTGGATTCGCGTGAGCACCATCCACACGCAGCATGAATGTATCCACGCTGTCCTCTATGTCGTAGGACAGCTCCTTCAAATCCCTTGCCCACAGCTTGTCAAGATCGCTAACGCAATCTGCTGGCTGCTTGGACAAGACGTTGAGGGCCGCCTGCATCCTCTCCATCTCGTCCTTGAGGAACCGGATCTCCCCTCTCACACGCTTCTGAAGATTGTACTCACCCACCAGAAGGGAACCAAGCTTGGGGAGGAGGCCGTTCAGTGCGGTCACAGCCAGCTCCATGGATGCCTTGGCCTTGCGCGCTTTCTGGCTTTGTGGCTACTTGAGGTCCTTGTTTAGTTGCTCTTAACTCCCAACTACAGTGTTGCACAGTGAATCCGGTGGCGTTGAATTCGGCCAACTAAACAAGGCCTTGTTGAGCTTGAGCGCTCCATCTGTTGCGGCCGGTGCTCTCTATTTAAGCTTTGCAGTGGCGTGTCACGCTCACGTATGGTATCTATCTATAGTGAACGATGCATGGGCGCCGAAATGATTAAAGGAAATAAAGACACGTTCAGACTAGCAAGGAGCCAAGGACGATTCTTTGTTTTATCTTTCGAGAACAGCAAAGGACGATTCCAAAAGAAAAGATTGGCATCCAGCGCAGTCGTCCTCGTTCACACCCGCCCACGTTATTTGATTCTCCCTGGTGGAGTCCACCGGATTTTTTTATATATACCGGCTCCGGTCTAAATTATACACAACCTCTGTCCAAGAAACACTACAATTCTTATTAACATTTCTAAACTTTGACTAAATATATAGATAAAATATTGATATTTAAAATATAACACATGATAAATCCAATGATTATATAAATATTGATTTTTTTTACTTATAGTACATTAAACTCAAGATACTTTAACCACTTGATGTGTTAGAATTGCATTCTTTCATAGACGGATGTAGTACTTCGCTTTAATTTTGTTCAAATGTTGTACTTCTAAAAGTTTGATCTAGATTTGAAGTCTAATTTACTAGCATCCATAAGATTAATGTGGCAGAACCTCCTAAGAAATCGGGCCCACGTGCACCTATCGATGTCTCAACAGACCTCAGATAGCGTACACAAGTTCCCAACAACTTAATAGGTCTGTCGGGTGTCCTCGGGAAACCCGAATCATCCATGTTTCAAACATGATTCCAATCACAGTCATTGCAGATTACAACATTTTTCAATATACATACCAGAGGTAATAAAGCGGAAAACTTAAGTTTTGATATTACAAACCAGTTGTTTCAAACTTACAAAACCATAAGTGTCATACAACCATATTAGCGGGATAATATTACATTAACATTATTTATTTCACACAAACTAGTGCCTTGTCCAAAGGCCATTCATCATTCCTCATCGTCATCGACTTCAAACACTGACATGCAGCAGGGACCAAAACAAGTCTGCGCATGCGACTCACCTGCAACAAGGGTTAACAAACCCTGAGTACAAAAGTACTCAACAAGACTGACCCGACCAAAAAGGGTGAAGGTCTTAGGGATGCCGGTGTTGGGTCAAGGTAAGGATGTAGAAAGATTCAAAAGTTCTTTGCCAAAAGCGTACTATTTTTTATCCTAGTTTCAAGTTTTACCCCTAAGTACTTTAGTTCAATATCTCAAACTAAGTGTTTATATCCCCTGTTCCAATCCTTCTCATTCCATTCCTTTTCTCAAGTTTTAGTAATTCACCAGTCCTACATTGCTTCTGTAATGAATCGAGTCTCCATGTCCACGGAGCACCGACAATTCGAATTGATTCAAGTCCCAGCTGGGGATTCCTTATCACACGACATATGTAGAACTTAATCTTGCATATATCAACCTCGCTACCGGATCCTCCCGTACTAAGCCGTCTCCACGCCACCCGAGAGCACAGCACACCTCAAATCCGGCCACATTCAAGCCACGAGGGTACACGCTACTCCCGCCATCTCACCACTCCCAGTGCGTGGGCATTCGTCTTAGTATCGGATTAGCCGAAGTAGGCTTACCGGAGTATGTGACTAGTACTACAAAGTGTCTCGTTCAGAAGATCCACAATGAGTGGCCTTTAAGCGACATAGTCGGCAACATTACCCAACATTCAAGATAAGCCACCCAACTAGTCTCTAGTTCATTCTACATTCCTTCTTTCTTTCTTTGGCCAGTATGCCATCTTTGATTATATCGAAACTTTTACTTTGAAAAGCCTACCATAAAGCATACTAAGTAATTCTACGCCTTTGTAAATGAAATCATCTTCAAGGATGGTAAACAATTAACAAGGTAGGCAATGCATCAAGTAGGTAACATTTGAATAAACAACTTAATGCGATAAGTAACATAAGTGATAAACTTTTCAAAGTAAACAAGGTAATGGTGTAATGCATAAATCGGGGCTTGCCTTCGTTGACGATCTCGGTTTCTGGATCAACACCACGAATATCGAATCCCGCAACAACCGGGGATTCTCCCACCACTTGTTCAACTAGAATCGGTTCACTCTCGGATTCTACACGATATAATAACATATGCTTCAACATGATGATAATGTAAACATGATGCTTTCATGGTACATGAAATATAACAACACCTTGAGTACAACTTTTCTTCGCGGTATAGTTGCAAGCCAACAAAACCACTTCCAATTCTACCATTAAGGACAACACAACATGTTACTAAGAGACCCTACATCCTTCTAAAAGAACTTCCTTAAGGTTTCATTTCTAGTCCCACTCTTAATGGATGAAATCATTCATTAAGTAAACCTTAATCACACTTTACTGACCAAGGGCTTGTGACCTAAGTGACTCAACTAAATTGATCTTGACACCCCACTGGTCACAAAACATGACCCAAATCAAGATCAAACCCTAAACCTACACTTAGGGTTTACCTTTATTTATTTTTGAATTAATTTAGAATTAAGCTCAAAATGAACTTGCTCCAAATGATCTCAAAAATTTACACAAGCATCCTCATGATAAATTAGTGTACAAAAATAAATTTGATAATTTTTCGAGTTATACAAAGGCCTACAAAAAATCATAGAAATTGCATTTATTAATTAATTGACTGAATTTTTGAACATTAAAATTCATCCAAATTTCAAGTTTCATATTTTTAAACCATAGTAGAACATATATAGAAGCTACCCACAAATTTTTAGAATTTTTAGATCTGTAAATAAATTCCTACAAAATTGCAAAATTGCTGCACTATTCAAAATTCGTAAATTAGAAAAAGCTCATCTTTTTCTCTCTCTCTCTCGATGTGTCGACCCCACGTGTCGGCGTCACAAAGACAGTATGCGCGGCCGCTGCGACTCCGGCCAGAAAACGCGCTTGTCGGCGAGGCTCGGCGAGGGGACCGGTACCAACATGATCACCACCTCACGGCGGACCTATCTCGACCCTTGGACAAGCAAAGAGCACACCGGAGATGACACTACGGACGGCCATGGCGGCCAGGCGGCGATAAGCGCGGTGGCACACGGCGTATCACCGGCAACAACACAATAGATTCTAAAGCGAAGGGTGAAACATGATCAGGGACTCACCACGAACACGTTGATGTGCTCGGTGGAGTCGGAGACACTCTAGAACATCCTGGCTACGGCGAGCTTGACGGTGGCGGAGCTCCGACCGGGCTTGGGGAAGAAGCGATTCTGCGGGGCGACTCCGCCAACCCAAGTGGCGTGGGCAAGCCGCAGAGAGGCGCAAGGCCGAGGCGATCACGTAGGCGTGGCTGGAGCACGACGGATCTTTGCTTTCGACGGAGGCTACTGGCGAAGCGGCGAGCAAGCTGGCGGCAGCGCAGAAGCGAAGGAAAATGGGAGGAACGACGGTGGCAATGAGGCTATTTATAGCGGGATGAGCTCGCCCGGCCGCGACAAATAAGACGCACCAGGCGCCACGGCGACGGTGGCGTGCTGCGCGCCAGGAATGCGGCGAGAACGATCGGCGGCAAGCGGGGAGGTGGAGGTTGATTTTTGAAAAATTTACAGAACTGCCACTGCGTCCATTTTTCAAATTACTCACAAATTTTCTAAAGAAGTTGAAAATCTCCAAAAATAAAAGTTGTTCAATTTTTCAAACTCTACAACTTTGCTTCTAGAAACATTTTCAAATTCTGCCTCCATTTTGAAATTTGAATTTGGGGTGCATTAGAGCATTTGAATCATTTCAAAATTACTCCAAATTTTATATGTAAACTTGAAAAACTTTGACTACCAAAGTTGATCCTTATAAAATAAGCTCCAACTTTGCTTTTTGTCACAACCCCAAATTCCAAATGGATTTTGAAATATCCAAAAGGGGCAAAACGGACTTTTATAATTTAAATTTGAATTCAAATTTGATTTGTCTTTCTTTTGCTTTAACTTTGATTTTTGACCAGTAACATGGCCCATTAGGGTTGTTTGAGTCAAATGACACATGGTCTCACATGATCACATAAAATCTGACCCTTGTGGTCATGATCTTTGTTTAACGTTTTGAATCACATTGCATCACATAAAATAACAACTTATGAAACAAATCTTATTTAGTGAATGCATTCCAAATTTTCTTCTTTATGAATGCTTTGCAATGCATATGATGACATGCCAAGTTTTAGTTCTAGGTCCAAACACCAGAGGTGTTACAACCCTTCCCCCTTAAAGAAATCTCGTCCCGAGATTTAAAACTTAAGGCTAAGTAATGGAAAAGGAAATGTGTCAAGCTAACAAATCATAATTTTATTCAAAAGACTAGTGAGGGGGTTTTCCATTCTTTTGACAAAATAAACAAGTTACAATATAGACGAGGTATTGCATCTAGAGAGAAGCAATGAAGTCAGGAAAGTTTTCTTCTAAGTAATCCTCAGACTCTCAAGTAGCTTCTTCTTCAGTGTGCTGGTTCCATTGTACTTTGTAGAACTTGATTGTACGCCTTCGAGTGACTCGATCCTTCTGATCTAAGACTCTAATGGGGTACTCGGCATAAGTCAAATCAGGTGCTAGTTCTACATCACCAAAGTCAATCACTTGGTCAGGTACTTGAAGACACTTCTTCAACTGGGATACATGGAAGATATCATGCACAGCTGACATGTGATCTGGTAGCTTAACACGATAGGCGACTGGTCCAAATCTTTGTTGGATTTGAAACGGACCGACATAACGGGGCACCAACCTTCCCTGAATCCCAAAACGATGAACTCCTTTCATTGGTGATACCTTGAGGTAGACATGATCCCCCACTATGAATTCTAGAGGTCGCCTCCTCTTATCAAAGCATAGCTTTTTTACTGCTTCGATTGAGCTACCTTCATATTAGCTTGTATGAGTTTAACCTTCTCTTACCTTTCCTTGACCACATCCGGTCCAAAGAACCAACGTTCTCCAACATCCGACCAATGTAAAGGTGTCTCAGCATCTCACGACCATACAATGCTTCAAATGGTGCCATTTTAATGCTCTCTTGATAGCTATTGTTATATGAGAATTCAGCTAAGGAAGGCATTCATCCCAGATAGCACCATAAGAGAGAACACATGCTCTTAACATATCTTCAAGAATTTGATTTACCCTTTCCGTCTGTCCATCGGTTTGCGGATGATAAGCAGAACTACGGATAAGTTTAGTTCCCAAAGACTCATGTAGACTTTTCCAAAACTTGGATATAAACAATGACCCTCTGTCAGAGATAATGGTCTTGGGTGCCCCATGCAGACTAAAGATTCTATTCAGATAAAGCTTTGCATACTGCTCCGCTCGATATTTATCTCTGACTGGTAAGAAATGAGCTATCTTGGTTAGGCGATCAACAATAACCCATATTGAATTGTAGCCTGCAGATGTCCTAGGCAACCCTACTATGAAGTCCATACAGATATCTTCCCACTTCCAAGATGGAACTGGCAAGGAATGTAATGGACCCGCCGTCTTCATGTGAACCGCTTTGACTCTCTGACAAGTATCACATTTGGCCACATATTGAGCTATTTCTATTTTCATTTTGGTCCACCAATATCTCGTTCTCAGATCATGATACATTTTGTTGCTACCTGGATGAATGGAGTATCTTGTAGAATGAGCTTCATCAAGAATCTGCTTTCGCAGCTCCGGATGTTTGGGTACTACCAATCTATCTTTGAACTATACGACATCTGATTCATCAATCTTGAAACATGTTGATCTTCCAGATCTGACTTTATCCTTGATATGGGCTATGCCCTTACTTTTCTATTGAGCAGCAATGATCTGATCTTTAATAGTGGACTCAACTGCAATATTGAACAGGGAACCTTGTTCTATGATTTGTAAATTCAGATGCTCCATCTCTTGACACAATGTTCGTTGCATAGGTTTCACTGTCAGACAATGGCAATGACTCTTGTGACTCAGGGCATCGGCAACTACATTTGCTTTGCCCGGATGATAATGCACTTCTAAGTCATAATCTTTGATAAGTTCTAACCATCTTCTTTGCCTCATATTCAACTCTGACTGAGTAAAGATATATTTCAAACTTTTGTGATCCGTATAGATATGACATATATTGCCCAATAAATAATGTCGCCAAATCTTGAGTGCATGAACAACAACGGCTAATTCAAGATCATGGGTGGGATAATGTTCTTCATGCTTCTTGAGTTGTCTGGAAGCATATGCTATGACTCTGCCTTGTTGCATAAGAACACAGCCAATACCAATTCCAGATGCATCACAATAGATATCAAATGGCCGCTCGATATCAGGTTGTGCTAATACTGGTGCAGTTGTCAGCAACTTCTTCAATGTCTGAAAGGCCTCTTCACATCCTGTTGACCATACAAACTTAGTTTGATTTTTTAGCAGTCCAGTAATTGGCTTCGCAATTCTGGAGAAGTCAGGGATGAACCGACGGTAATACCCTGCTAACCCCAGGAAACTACGAACTTGATGTACAGTTGTAGGTGCTTTCCAATTAAGGACTTCTTCTACCTTGCTCGGATCAACAGCTATACCTTCAGCAGATAACACATGACCTAGAAATTGTACTTCCTCTAACCAAAATGCACATTTGCTGAATTTGGCATATAGTTGGTGATCTCTTAATCTTTGTAGAACAATACGGAGATGTTCCGCATGTTCCACTTTGCTCTTAAAAATAGATCATAATGTCGTCAATGAACACCACTACAAACTTATCCAACTCAGGCATGAAAACTGAGTTCATCAGGTACATGAAGTGAGCCGGGGCATTGGTCAACCCAAAAGACATGACTAGATACTCATATAGACCATATCGAGTAGTGAACGCTGTCTTTGGCACATCTTCTCGTCTGATCTTAATCTGGTGGTAGCCTGATCTCAAGTCTATCTTTGAGAATACCTTAGCTCCCGCAAGTTGATCAAAAAGCAAATCAATTCGGGGTAAGGGGTATTTGTTCTTGATGGTGACTTCATTTAATGGCCGATAGTCAACACATAACCTTAAGGTTTGATCCTTCTTCTTCACGAAAATAGCAGGGCATCCCCAAGGTGATGAACTGGGTTGAATGAAACCCTTGTCTAACAACTCTTGTAGTTGCATTTTTAATTCTGCTAGTTCTTTGGGTGGCATCCTATATGCTCTTCTGGATACTGGTGGTGTTCCTGGTTTCGGATCAATTCTGAATTCTACGTCTCGTTTGGGTGGCAAACAGGCAGATCATCAGGAAAGACATCCGTAAACTCACATACCACTGAAATTTTCTTGGCTCCTTCAACAATAGTTGCACAGATTTGTTTCCACTTGTACTTTTTTAGGAAAGGGAAGTTGGATGAGAAGTTGGGTTTTCTTTGCCAGTGCATTTACCCTTATGGTTCTACACAAGACATCTATGATAGCCCCGTGTTGGGTTAACTAGTTCATACCAAGGATCACATCTATATCTTGATCCTTTAATATCAGCATATTGTTAGGGAACTCATAACCTCCCAAATCAATAGGTACATGCTGAACTACCTCCCTTGTACAGATTCGTCCCCCGGGCGACTGTATATGATAGGGCTCTTTTGTTTCCCCAATAGCTATCCCATGCTTCACAACAAATGTACGATTGATGAATGTATGGGATGCACGAAATCAAATAAGGTAATTGCAGGATGCTTAGCAATGGGAAACATACCCATCATTCTTGGTTCTCCTTCCGGAATAGCTTCCACTTGAGTATAGAAGACCCTTCCGGTTTCTTTTCACTTTGTCCCTTTTGATTGTTACGAGCATTGCCCTTGTCTTGATTACATTTTGAGTGGAGTAACAGGGCTTTGGGTGCATTAGGATTGTTCTTCCTAGGATATGGACATTCTCGGGAAAAGTGTCCGGGTTTACCACAATTATAGCATGGATAATTGTGTTTCTGGGGAGTAGCATTGCGGTTTGCATTATTTGTATTGTTTTGCTGCTGCGGCGCTTGATGAGTATAAGGCGTATTAGTTGCAGGGCGAATAAAGATTTGCTGCCTGCTTTGGCTTTGTTGTGGGCGGAATGGTGCACGGCCATGATTCTGAGGATGGTAGATCACCTTTTGACGCTTTCCACTTGATGATCCGGAAGCAAAGGACCTCTTTTTCTTCGCCTCCTTGTGTCGGCGGTAATTCTCCTCTGAAGCGATAGCAATATTGACAGTCTCATGATAAGTTGCGTTGCCACAAGTTGCCATCATGGTCTGAAGTTTGGTGTTTAGACCTCTCATGAAATAATTCTTCTTTTTCCTATCAGTATTCACATACTCTATAGCGTACTACGACAGGTGATTGAAACGCCCAACATAGTGCATCACCGGGTGCTCCCCTTGCTTAAGAGACAAGAACTCTTCTAACTTCATGGTCATCACACCGTCTGGAATATAGTGTGCCCTGAAGGCATCCTTGAACTCCCTCCAGTTGATTTGGTGACCAGCGGGTTGTACTGCTACCAAATTTACCCACCAGGCACCAGCAGCTCCTCGGAGTTGCTGTGCCGCAAACCTTGGTTTTTGAACCTCGGTACAGTGAATCAGCTCGAACTTTTGCTCTATTGTCCTAAGCCAATCGTCAGCTTCTAAAGGTTCGTCTGCTTTAGAGAACACAGGTGGACGGGTGTCAGTAAAATCCACATAGGTTGACTCGTCATTTCCATTACGACGACCATGATTAAGGTATGGTGCCTGCTGGTTCCGCGCCAATTCCCTTAACAGCCTAGCATTCTCTGCCGTTGCGTTGACGAGTGCGGCTATGGCATCTGCCATAGTCGAAGGCATTGGTGGAGGATTTGGGCACTCATCATCGTCATGTGAGCCACTAGCACCAGTTCGGGTGATAGGATGAGGCATCTGTTAGAGAACACGTTTACTTACATTATTCTTTATTAAAAGCATTTAAAAGGTTTCATGCTACAAAGGGTTACTTATTTAAATTACATGTCTTGTATCCCACAAGACAACCCTGGTTTACTAAGAAAGCTGTAAAGGAACTATTACTACTCCGAGCTCTCAGTCATCGGCATCCGTGCCCATATCAGTCGAAACCTCACTTTCATCCGAGAAGTACACTAACTCCTCAGGATCCTCCTCCTCTTCTTCATTCTCGACTTCTCCTGGAGCTACAATCATTTCTTCATCTGTAACTTCACCATCCCCATGAGGTGGATGAAGTTGAGCGTACAGTAGGTGGACATTCTCATGAAGAATGGCATTGTCCATCTCTAGGTCTTCTACGTAGAACTCCAACTCATGGACGCGTTCATTGGCCGCATCCTCTCGTGTCCAGGCTTCATTCCTCAACTCGGTATTCTTGGTGACGTCCCTTTCCATTTCCGCCAGCTTCTCTTGATCTTTGGCATGAGCTCAACAAAGAGTGTTGAGCTCCTTGGTAATGTTCTCCATGTTGGCGGGATTGCTTGAAGATCCTTCATCTCCTAGGATCTTGGAACTTCCTTCACCAAGCTCACGGTTACGCGGTGCCAACTGGTGACGAGGGACTCCGTGAGGTCCAGTGGACTTGCGTGCAGTTATCTTGGTCTTTGCCATAGCTTGTAGAATTTAGGATAGGACTATAAGGATAGCTTGAGGACAATGGAGGTTAGCAAGAATGGGATTGACATTACTTACCCAACCACTTTTAAGGGGAATCATTATGCAAGATGTTCAAGCATGATGCATGAATCGATCTTACGAATCCGAGTACAAAAGATTTATACAATCAAAAGTACTAGATTTTTAATACATAGGACAAACCTAATCATATTATCCGCCACAAACTTTCAAATAAGATAGGATTGAGGCTAGATTAGAGGAAAGAAGAAAGAAATTTGAACTTTTAAAATATCAAGTTTACTTTCTTTGATCCAAATCAATTTGAAGGTTTTCCAAAGTAACCTACAATGATCTTAGATAGGACCTGCTCTGATACCAGCTGTGGCAGAACCTCCTAAGAAATCGGGCCCACGTGCACCTATCGATGTCTCAACAGACCTCAGATAGCGTACACAAGTTCCCAACAACTTAACATGTCTGTCGGGTGTCCTCGGGAAACCCGAATCATCCACGTTTCAAACAGGATTCCAATCACAGTCATTGCAGATTACAACATTTTTCAATATACATACCAGAGGTAATAAAGCGGAAGACTTAAGTTTTGATATTACAAACCAGTTGTTTCAAACTTACAAAACCATAAGTGTCATACAACCATATTAGTGGGATAATATTACATTAACATTATTTATTTCACACAAACTAGTGCCTTGTCCAAAGGCCATTCATCATTCCTCATCGTCATCGACTTCAAACACTGACATGCAGTAGGGACCAAAACAAGCCTGCGCATGCGACTCACCTGCAACAAGGGTTAACAAACCCTCAGTACAAAAGTACTCAACAAGACTGACCCGACCAAAAAGGGTGAAGGTCCTAGGGATGCAGGTGTTGGGTCAAGGTAAGGATGTAGAAAGATTCAAAAGTTCTTTGCCAAAAGCGTACTATTCTTGATCCTAGTTTCAAGTTTTACCCCTAAGTACTTTAGTTCAATATCTCAAACTAAGTGTTTATATCCCATGTTCCAATCCTTCTCATTCCATTCCTTTTCTCAAGTTTTAGTAATTCACCAGTCCTACATTGCTTCTGTAATGAATCGAGTCTCCATGTCCGCGGAGCACCGGCAATTCGAATTGATTCAAGTCCCAGCTGGGGATTCCTTATCACACGACATATGTAGAACTTAATCTTGCATATATCAACCTCGCTACCGGATCCTCCCGTACTAAGCCGTCTCCACGCCACCCGAGAGCACAGCACACCTCAAATCCGGCCACATTCAAGCCACGAGGGTACACGCTACTCCCGCCATCTCACCACTCCCAGTGCGTGGGCATTCGTCTTAGTATCGGATTAGCCGAAGTAGGCTTACCGGAGTATGTGACTAGTACTACAAAGTGTCTTGTTCAGATGATCCACAATGAGTGGCCTTTAAGCGACATAGTCGGCAACATTACCCAACATTCAAGATAAGCCACCCAACTAGTCTCTAGTTCATTCTACCTTCCTTCTTTCTTTCTTTGGCCAGTATGCCATCTTTGATTATATCGAAACTTTTACTTTGAAAAGCCTACCATAAAGCATACTAAGCAATTCTACGCCTTTATAAATGAAATCATCTTCAAGGATGGTAAACAATTAACAAGGTAGGCAATGCATCAAGTAGGTAACATTTGAATAAACAACTTAATGCGATAAGTAACATAAGTGATAAACTTTTCAAAGTAAACAAGGTAATGGTGTAATGCATAAACCGGGGCTTGCTTTCGTTGACGATCTCGGTTTCTGGATCAACACCACGAATATCGAATCCCGCGAGAACCGGGGATTCTCCCACCACTTGTTCAACTAGAATCGGTTCACTCTCGGATTCTACACGATATAATAACATATGCTTCAACATGATGATAATGTAAACATGATGCTTTCATGGTACATGAAATATAACAACACCTTGAGTACAACTTTTCTTCACGGTATAGTTGCAAGCCAACAAAACCACTTCCAATTCTACCATTAAGGACAACACAACATGTTACTAAGAGACCCTACATCCTTCTAAAAGAACTTCCTTAAGGTTTCATTTCTAGTCCTACTCTTAATGGATGAAATCATTCATTAAGTAAACCTTAATCACACTTTACTGACCTAGGGCTTGTGACCTAAGTGACTCAACTAAATTGATCTTGACACCCCACTGGTCACAAAACACGACCCAAATCAAGATCAAACCCTAAACCTACACTTAGGGTTTACCTTTATTTATTTTTGAATTAATTTAGAATTAAGCTCAAAATGAACTTGCTCCAAATGATCTCAAAAATTTACACAAGCATCCTCATGATAAATTAGTGTACAAAAATAAATTTGATAATTTTTCGAGTTATACAGTGGCCTACAAAAATCATAGAAATTGCATTTATTAATTAATTGACTGAATTTTTGAACATTAAAAATTCATCCAAATTTCAAGTTTCATATTTTTAAACCATAGTAGAACATATATAGAAGCTACCCACAAATTTTCAGAATTTTTAGATTTGTAAATAAATTCCTACAAAATTACAAAATTGCTGCACTATTCAAAATTCAGAAATTAGAAAAAGCTCACTGTTCTCTCTCTCTCTCTCTGAAAGGTCGACCCCGCGTGTCAGCGTCACAGAGAGAGCATGGCGGCGGCGCCTGCTGCCGACTCCGACCGGCAAAACGCAGCCAAGTCGAGGCTCGGCGTGGGGGCTGGTACCAACATGATCACCACCTCACGGCGGACCTATCCGGCCCTTGGACAAGCGGCGAGGCTGCGGAGATGACACTCGGCGGCCATGGTGGCCCGCAGCGGCGATAAACGCGGTGGCACACGGCGTATCACCGCAAACAACATAGTAGAGTCTAAAGCGAAGGTGAAACATGATCGAGGACTCACCACGAACACGTTGATGTGCTCGGTGGAGTCGGAGACACTCTGGAACATCCACTACTCTGGCGAGCTTGATTTGGTGGCGAGCTTCGACCGGGCTCGGGGAAGAAGCGATTCTTGGCCGGGCGACTCCGCCAACCCAAGTGGCGTGGGCAAGCCGCAGAGAGCGCAAGGCCGAGGCGATCACGTGGCGTGGCTGGGCACGACGGAGGCTACGGCGGCGGAAGCGAAGCGAAGGAAAATGGGAGGAACGACGGTGGCAATGAGGCTATTTATAGCCGGGATGAGCTCGCCCGGCTGCGACAGCGCACGACGGAGGCGCCACGGCGACGGTGACGTGCCTGCGCGCGGGAAAGCGGCGAGAACTGATCGGCGGCGGCAAGCAGGAGGTGGAGGTTGATTTTTGAAAAATTTACAGAACTGCCACTGCGTCCATTTTTCAAATTACTCACAAATTTTCTAAAGAAGTTGAAAATCTCCAAAAATGAAAGTTGTTCAATTTTTCAAACTCTACAACTTTGCTTCTAGAAACATTTTCAAATTCTGCCTCCATTTTGAAATTTGAATTTGGGGTGCATTAGAGCATTTGAATCATTTCAAAATTACTCCAAATTTTATATGTAAACTTGAAAAACTTTGACTACCAAAGTTGATCCTTATAAAATAAGCTCCAACTTTGCTTTTTGTCACAACCCCAAATTCCAAATGGATTTTGAAATATCTAAAAGGGGCAAAACGGACTTTTATAATTTAAATTTGAATTCAAACTTGATTTGTCTTTCTTTTGCTTTAACTTTGATTTTTGACCAGTAACATGGCCCATTAGGGTTGTTTGAGTCAAATGACACATGGTCTCACATGATCACATAAAATCTGACCCTTGTGGTCATGATCTTTGTTTAACGTTTTGAATCACATTGCATCACATAAAATAACAACTTATGAAACAAATTTTATTTAGTGAATGCATTCCAAATTTTCTTCTTTATGAATGATTTGCAATGCATATGATGACATGCCAAGTTTTAGTTCTAAGTCCAAACACCAGAGGTGTTACAATTAATCTATATTTAATATTAAAAGGCTAAAATTTTATATCCATTTATTTATCCACCTCCCCTAACTACCCGAATAGTGGGGAGTTTCTTTCGTCATGCTTCTTTTACTTCCCAAACTACACTCAAAGCCTCATGTCTCATATGTGACCTGGACTCATCATCCGACCCGTGCTCATATTACTTAGGGCAACTGATAACTGATGTCTAACGACGATCGATACGAAGTCTTCTCTATTTAAGCTTTGCAGTGGCGTGTCACGCTCACGTATAGAGTGAACGATGCATGGGCGCCGAAAAGATTAAAGGAAATAAAGACACGTTCAGACTAGCAAGGAGCCAAGGACGATTCGATTCCAAAAGAAAAGATCGGCATCCAGCGCAGTCTCTCGTTCACACCCGCCCACGTTATGTGATTCTCCCTGGTGGAGTCCACCGGATTTTTTTATATATACCGGCTCCGGCTTTAATTATACACAACCTCTGTCCAAGAAACACTATAATTCTTATTAACATTTCTAAACTTTGACCAAATATATAGATAAAATATTGATATTTAAAATATAACACATGATAAATCCATTGATTATATAAATATTGTTTTTTACTTATAGTACATCAAACTCAAGATACTTTATCCTCTTGCAGTGTTGGAATTGTATTTTTTCATAGACGGATGTAGTACTTCGCTTTAATTTTATTGAAATGTTGTACTACTAAAACTTTGATCTAGATTTAAAGTCTGATTTATTAGTTAGCATCCATAAGATTAATCTATACTTAATATTAAAGGGCTAAAATTTTATATCCATTCATTTATCCACCTCCCCTGGCTACCCAGATAGTGGCGAGTTTCTTTTGTCATGCTTCTTTTACTTCCCAAAATACACTCAAAGCCTCATGTCTCGTATATGACCCGGACTCATGATCGGACCCGTGCTCATATTAGTTAGGGCAACTGTTGTCTAACGACGATCGATACGAAGTCTTCTCTATTTAAGCTTTTGCAGTGGCGTGTCACGCTCACGTATAGTATCTATCTAGAGTGAACGATGCATGGCGCCGAAATGATTAAAGGAAATAAAGACACGTTCAGACTAGCAAGGAGCCAAGGACGATTCTTTGTTTTCTCTTTCGAGAACAGCAAAGGACGATTCCAAATTAAAAGATTCTATCATGGGCATCATGGTCTACTCGCACTCTCGCAGTCGTACTCGTTCACACACCCGCCCACGTTATTTGAATTCTTCCTCGTGGAGTCCACTGGATTTTTTTATATATAGCGGCTCCGGTCTAAATTATACAACCTCTGTCCAGAAACACTACAATTCTTATTAACATGTCTAAACTTTGACCAAATATATAGATAAAATATTAATATTTAAAATGTAAGACTTGATAAATCTAATGATTATAAAAATATTGATTTTTTTTTACTTATAGTACATCAAACTCAAGATACTTTAACATGTTACTGTGTTAGAATTGCATTTTTTCATGGACGGATGTAGTGCTGCGCTTTAATTTTGTTCCAATGTTGTACTTCTAAAATTTTGATCCAGATTTGAAGTCTGATTTATTAGCATCCATATGATTAATCTATACTTAATATTAAAGAGCCAAAATTTTATATCCATTTAATTATCCACCTCCCCTAGCTAACCGGATCATGGAGAGTTTCTTTTGTCATGCTTCTTTTACTACCCAAACTACACTCAAAGACTCATGTCTCGTATGTGACCTGGACTCATGACCCACCCTGTGCTCATATTAGTCAGGACAACTCTCGTCTAGCAATGATCGATATGGAGTACAATTATTCCAAGACGTATTGGGTCACGCCCTTTATGTCTCACATGTGACCTAAACTCATACGAGTTAAAAAAACTGGCATCTAGTAATGATCGATACAAACTCCAATCCCAAAACGTATTGGGTCGCGTCCTTCGTATCTCATATGAGAACCCAACTCATGATCTGTGCTCATACCAAGTTAGAACAACTCACGTCTAGCAACGATACATAGTCTGATTCCTATACATATTGGATTCCGTTGCAACGCACACCATATTTGCTAGTATAATAAAGAGCATATTTTTTGCTAGTATAATAATGAAGAGCATATCTTTTCTTCAAACTCATAGGTTGTTAGACCTTTATGAACACAAGGTTGATATGAGCCTTTGTGACTCGGATTTATGATGAGTGATTCTCAACGTGATTCGTATCTTGGGTTGAGTTTGTGAACTAACCATGGCATGAGTTGGGTTGTGCGACATGTCTCTTGGCTTGTGGTGCGCAGGTGTGGAGCTCGGAGGCGGTGGTTGACGGCGAGGTGAAGGTCAAGTAGGGATGTGTCATGCCGATGGACCGGGAACAGTGAAGCATGGATGTGAGACTTGGACTGAGGGACCAAGAAGCCAGGTGACCAGTCGCGGTGGCTGACATCTGGGGACATCGACAATCGCAAGTGTACATAGTGGAGTGACCATGTTGACCAAGTCAAGACGGCGGTCGAGCGAGTCGAGTGGGGCTCTGGAAGACTTGGTGGTCGTGCGGTCGAGCATGGCGGTGACACGCGTCGAGTGGCGGGGGGTGCGTATGGAGTATGCTACTCGTGGCGGTTTGGTGGGTCGAGCCTCAAAACCACCAGGTGACGGTTTCGCGGGTTTGGCGTCAAAACCCGGGCGGAGGTTCCGAGGAGGAACGGGGCGGCACATGGTGAAATCACAGAGGTTGTGTCGCGGCGAAGCAAATCTGTGCAGAAAGCGTGGCCGTCCGATTGACAGAAAAAGAGGTGGACCATTACTCCCTCGGGTCAAGTGGTTCGACTCAAAATATCTAAGGGCAAAACTAGGATTGTGTAATAGCCTTGTTAAATAGGATGAGGGTGCCCTAATCACCCACATCTCTTGCCATTTTATTCTTCCACCTCTCTTTCTAGGTTTTCCCCCTCTCTAGGTTCTTCTCAAGAGGTCCACCGATGAACTAGTATCCCGGTGTAATTAAACCTATGATTTTGGTTGGGAATGGAGGCCCTAACCTCCTCGTGTCCTCCGGGATTTGATTTGTGAGGTTCTTTTGTGATTCGCGTTCGTGTTCTTCACGTTCATGTTTTTTCCCTTTCTTTCTTAGCTTGAGTCATCGTTTTGAGAGCGTTTTGATTCATTCTTTTTGATCCGAGAAGGACTAGGATGTGAATTGATCCCTTTCACCTGAAGGATTTCATCCAATTCCTCACAAGTCCGTAGATCCGGGCGATTCAAACTTTTGGGGAGAAAACCAGTGTTTTTCACGTTCATTCGATTTCCCGCTGATTGGCTTCAAATTGGGCAATGATCTCATGAGAGTAGCTCACCCACTGCCTCGTGACCCTTTGGTTCAAATTTCATGGCAGTTGGTTGAGATTTGGCTGCAAATCGGATTTTTCCTCCCTCCGGCGATTTTCTGGCGAGTCCGCCCCTGACCCCGGTACAGTCCACCGTTACTGTTGATGTCATGAGCAAAAGGTCTTCTTTTGGTCGTATTTCACTACTCTGGACGCCGGACAGTCCGCACCTACCCGCAGACTGTCCGGGGCTGCTGCAGAAGTGTTTCTAGAACTATTTCAGTCAGTTCGTTTTCAGAGTTTTGAATGCCAGATAGTCCGAGATTACTCCGCGGACAGTCCACCGTTCACTTCCTGCTCGGCTTCTGTCTAGGCGTGGATAGTCCACCACCCAGGCGCGGATAGTCCACCGCTGCTGTGCGAGCTGAGTCCATAACTGTTTTTCGTCTGTTGTTTTTCTGAGGTTTGAACGCCGGACTGTCCGGGTTTCCAAGTGCAGATGGTCCACGGTCGAGGCTTAGACAGTCCACAACTATGCAATGCTGGCTGTTTTCACTCGTTCCTTTGTGCACGTGTTTTCCATCGGTTCTTATTTGTTCCGCTGTGCCTCTTGGTCATCACCGAAGGTACCTAGCTTTGTGTTGGGCTGTAGTTATCTCGTCCTTGCGTGCGTTTGCTTTTGGGGCTTGATTTTGGGATAGAGGCCAAATATTTCCAAATAAATTTGAGGCTCCCATTCAACCTGCTCTGGTCGCCGTTTTTGGTCCTTCAATCGGTATTGGAGCTGGTTAAGGATCATTCCACCTTAATCGGTCCGTGATCCACGAAGGCGACATGGAGCGCGGTTCCGGCAAGCCGTCGTTCTTCGATGGAACAAACTAGCTTACTAGAAGATCCACATGTCTGCTCATCTTTAGGGCATAGACTGGCGGGTCTGGGATATTTGTGAGGATCCTAACTACGAGGTTCTTGCTGCTCATGTCGGTTTGCGGCTACCCTTGCTATGTTATCCGATGCTGTTCACAGGAGCAAATTGACCAGCACAATGCTAATAGCAAGGTTCGTAGTGTTCTCTTTTTGAGTCTTTCGCTTTCCAAGTTTGAGCGGGTTTCTGATCTCACTACCGCTCAAGAGATCTGGGTGAGGCTTCAGAACTATCAAAACCAGACTCTTTGAGACGTACAAACATGAGTATGAGAACTTTGCTCAGTTGGATAGAGAGTCTATCGATGCTTTGTTCTCTAGCTTCCTGACGATTGTGAACAAGATGCGAGCAAACAAAGCCGCAACGGCCTTATGATGATCATGAGAGGGCTCTCAAGTTACTATATGCCCTAAATCAGAAGGTTTGGTATGTGAATGTGTTCGTTATCATTGAGTCCGCTAACTACAACACCTTCACTATGGATGAGCTTTTCAGCAAGCTCAAGTCCACCGAGATCGACTACCAGACCCAAGCCAAAATCAAGAATCCTTCTGCACCGACTATGGCTTTGGTCTTAGGTAATGGTTCAGGTTCTTCATCTAACCCTTCACATATTTATTTTGCCTTGTCTTCTTTGGTGTCCGTCACAGAGGAGCAGATGGAGACACTTGGGGACAACGAGCTGGCACTAGTCATCAACCGGTTCTCGTGGTTTCACCACAACCGCATGAACCGCTGATGTGGTGACCAGAAGGTAGGCTTCTATGGGTGTGGAGATCCCGACCATTTTGTCGCTCACTACCCCAAGAAGAACAAGCACTCCTCCAACAAGTACGACGCCAGCAAGTGCAAGGACAAGCACAAGTACACCTCCGGCAAGCCCAAGTCGAAGGGAGGATTCAACAAGGAGGCGCTCAAGAAGAAGTACCTCAAGAAGGCCAAGGCCCAGCAGCATGCCTTCCTCGCCTCTCTCAGTGACCTTGACAACGACACCGATGATGACCACTCTTCCTCTCTGTCGAGCAATGATGAGTTCAAGAGGAAGCACGAGGACAAGCTGACCAGGCTCTGCTTTGTCGCCGGTTCCACCCATGGAGGATTCTACAACATGGCAGTCGATGACAAGGTGAAGGCTAGCAAGGACGAGGTTCCCGTCGATGATGACATTCCTGAGGTAACTCCTTCCATCGATGATCTTGCTGCTAAGCTTGAAACCATGAATGACACCTTGCTTAGTCAAGATAAGCTGCTAAAGCGTTGTACCCGTGAGAGGAAAGAATTTAAGGACAATCTAGAAATTGTGCTGAAGGAGCTTGAGGCTACTAAGAAGTGTGCCATGGTAGTGTTTGACGAGGTTGAGTGTGATGAGTGTGCTATTCACCTTTCTAGCCTTACTTCCTTGCAATCCAAATATGTTGCTTTGCTTGATGAGAATGATGAGTTGAAGTCTAGGTCTGGCTTGTTGGGTGCGTGCAAGTCTTGCTCGGGCTTGCAATCTGAGCTGGTAGAGAAGGTTGCTAGTTTCTCTTTGCTTGAGAATGCTAGTTCAGATAGCACTACTACTAGGTGTGCATGATGTGAGGGTTTAGAGCTAGAGCTTGAGTCCTGCAGGCATGACAAGATAAGAATCGAGGAAGACAACACAAATCTTCGGTCAATCTTGAGCTGGGTGTCCTGTAGTGAGCCGCAGTTAGGCATGATGATGAGCCAGTTCAGGCGGGGAACTAGTGCATTGGGTGTAGGCTTTGCTTTAGGTGGGAAGGTTGAAAATCTCTATGGCAAGGTTGGAGAGTACAGTGGCTTGAAACCAAGTGAGAAACCTACTACTACTCCCAAGTTGATCGAGATCACTCCACTTGAGCCCACTTTGCCTATCACCAAAGATGGGGTGTTTGAAGAACCTCCTAAAGCTCCACCCTAGAAACAAGTTTGGCTTCCAAAACCTAACCATCTCAAGAACCCACTTGACACTCTACCAAACATCTCTGAGGATCCCCTTCCTAAAGCCAAACAGCCACCAAGAGTGAACCACACCCACAAGAGAGTGAACCAACAACCACCCAAGAGAGAGGTGAGGTATCACTATGACTACTGCCATAGGGATGGTCGCCTTGTTGAGTTCTGCTTTAGGCAAAAGAGAGATGAGCAGCGAGAGTATGAGTTGAACAACCAAAACATGTACCGCCCGCCCCATGGCGTATATGTACTACCTTTTTCCGAGGCATAGTGCTAGGCCTAGAGGTGCAATGCCTCAAGGTGCTAGGCCTCAGGTTGCGAAACCATGCAGTGATCATGCCCGGCGTGGTTCAGGTTGTGATTAATATGACATTGGGCCTCGTGGTAGTGGCTTTTAGTCCTACAGCTCTAGCAGACCACTGTTGATGGTTGTTAATCTCAATCATAAATCATCAATATAACCTGCATATATGCTAAGTTCCATCACCAAACATAGGTCTAAGGGTTTAAACTAATAAATTCGATGAGTTTTGATGAATCTGTGTTTGTAGGAGGGTTTATCCAGAAAACCGTCAAGGTGAACCTAAACATCAAATTTAATCGCAATTATCCATGACAAAAACAACTCCAGAAGGTTCGTGAAGTCTCTAGGAGGCAACCCACCTAAGTGGAGGCTGAAGGGCTGCCAGGTGGGGCTGGCCGGCCCTACCACTAAGCCGACCGACCTGTGGGCCCCCTGGTCAGTCTCCCCTTCGAATGTTGATTCTCCACCGCCTCCTAGATTGCATCTACACCATCCTTTTAAGTCCGTTCGTCCAACGGTGATCGAGGGAATTGATGCGGATCAATGACGTGGCAATGCCTTGCCCCTACTCTATCTCCCCTATATAAGGCGCCCCCTTCCCCCTTCGTTGGAGCCATCCTAAAACCCTAATTCATATCTCTCATTCAGATCAACACACACTAGGAGGATTAGGTTTAGAGCTCTCCAATGTACTAGATTAGTAGCTCGGGAGTGAGGGTTGAGTTGGGCTCTTACTCAGGTTTTGGATCCAGTCTCAGAGGCTTGGTAAAGCCATTGTATCTTCACTTATTTATCTTATGAGACTTTGTTATCATTATATCATTCTTATCGGATGTATATATACTTTGACCATGTAATAAGAATGTCACATGAATCTACCTCACCCGTTGTTCTCCCGAGTTGACTTTTTTATATTATCTTATAGATTTATCCCCTGAGTGTCATTAAGCAATACTCCTATCTTTACATTTATCCCATGCTCTAGCTATGTTGGTATGTTAACAGATACTCCTTTGTTACCCAATAAATCTTTACTCCATTGTTTCCCTATGGTAAAATATAAATAACGATACTTGGAATACTCCTAGTAAAATGCTACAATGATATTCTATGCGCTTGCAGAATCCTTCATATTCTATTTGCACTTATAAATACGAACAACCACATTTTCGCCGTCATGGTGATCACTTTCCTCAAATGGGACATGGCATGTTTGGTGTTTTTCCTAACACTTTTCCAGGCCAATTAAGCCAACATTGGTATCCTTCATAGTTTACTAACCCCAGTGTTGCACCATTTGCTCATCCCATACCTTTTCTATTGATGTGGGAAGGAGGTCTAGAGAACACGTGGCTCATTGATTCCAGCTGTTCGCGCCACATGACCAGAAGTTCAAAATGGTTCTCCAGCCTCAACCCCGTGCAATGTAAGGAGTACATCACATTTGGGGACAATAGCAAAGGTAAGGTGCTTTCTTGTGGGACCATTTGGGTCACGAGAGTTTTGTTCTAAAGGATGTTGCTTTGGTTTAGAATTTGCATTTCAATTTGCTCTCTGTTTCGTAACTCCTTCAGGATGGCTTTGACGTGCGCTCTAAGACTAGCTTGTTTTGAGTTCTTGATTCTCAAGGAAATCTTGTTTGCCAGATTGTCCCTTTTGGCCGTGTCTTTCGAGCTGATTTTTCTCACTCCTTTGACTCTTTTCGATGTTTGGTGGCCAGATCCTCCTCTGAGATTTGGAAGTGGCATAGGAGACTGGGTCACTTGAGCTTTGACTTACTAGCTAGGTTGAGCTCACTTGATCTAATCCGATGATTGCCCAAGTTGAAATTTGAGAAGGATTTGGTTTTCCACCCTTGTTGTCACGGGAAGATGGTTGTCGCTTCTCACTCACCTGTGAACCAAGTCATGACCAAGGAACCCAGCAAGCTACTTCACATGGACACTGTTGGTCCAGCTGAGGTTCGGTCAGACAGTGGGAAGTGGTATGTTCTAGTGATCGTGGATGACTTTTCTCGCTACTCTTGGGTGTTTTCATGGAGAGTAAGGATTAGGCTTTTTCACATGCTCGGGATTTAATTCTTTGGTTACAAAATGAGTTCCCTAAGAATGCCATGAGAGCGATTCGCAGTGATAATGACACAGAATTAAAAATGCTTATTTTGAAACCTTTTGTGCTTCTTTGGACCTCGAGCATCAGTTTTCCTCTCCTTATGTCCCCCAACAAAATGGTGTTGTTGAGTGCAAGAATCGGGCCCTTATTGAGATGGCTAGGACGATGCTCAATGAGCATAGGACTCCTAGGATGTTTTGGGCCAAGGCAATCAATACAGCTTGCCATGTTTCCAATCGCATTTTTCTTCGAGCTTTCATGAAGAATACTTCTTATGCGCTGCTATTCGGATGACCACCCAAAGTAAGCTACTTCAGGGTATTTGGATGTAAGTGCTTCATCCTAAAATAAGGTAATTTGGACAAGTTTGAGTCTAGATCCTATGACGGTATCTTTCTTAGTTATGCTTCGCATTCTAGAGCTTATCGTATACTTAACCTTGAAACTAACCGAGTTGTGGAGACCTACGAGGCCACATTAGACGAAAGCATGCCTTGTTCTACTCCTGTTTTTGATTGTGCAGGTGATCAGGATATCGTTGAGAGCATCTTTGTGGAGGAGGAGTAGGAAGATGCCAATTGGGGTGATCCTGAGCCAACTCCACCGGCTGCCCCTCTCGAGCCTATGACATCTACTTTGGCTCATGGCCCCAATCCCTCATCTTCCACTACTTAGGGGCCACACCAGTAGCTTCCTCAGCCTGCGTCGGCTGCACCTAAGCAGGCACCAGCTGCTATTGATGGGGAGGTGACTTCTTCAAGGGGAGCACCTCAGCACATTCAGCGTCACCATCGACCTCAGACCATGATTGGCGAAATTGACTAGTGAGTCACGCGGTCTAGGTCATATCACATCTCACACTTTGCTCACTCTACTTTCGTTGCTTTTTTTGAGCCTCGAGATGTTGGACACGCTCTATCTAATTCTGATTGGGTCAATGCCATGCACGAGGAGTTAGAGAACTTTGAGCGAAACTAGGTGTGGGTTTTAGTACAACCTCCACCTAATTGCCACCCCATAGGTACAAAGTGAGTTTTTAAGAACAAACAGAGTGAGGATGGGGTGTAGTGAGGAACAAGGCTAGGTTGGTAGCTTAGGGGTTTTGCTAGAAAGAGGGTATAGACTATGAGGAAACCTTTGCTCCTATTGCTCGTTTAGAAGCTATTAGGATCCTGTTAGCCTTTGTAGCTTTGAAAGGGTTCAAGCTTTATCAGATGGATGTGAAGAGTGCTTTCTTGAATGGGTACACAGAGAAAGAGGTTTATGTTAGGCAACCCTCTGGCTTTGAAAATTCTAAGTTTCCTAACCATGTTTTTAAACTCCACAAAGTCTTGTATGGTTTGAAACAAGCCCCGTGAGCCTAGTATGAGCGTTTGAAAGCTTTCTTGCTTGATAACGGCTTTAAAATGGGTTATGTTGATAAAACTTTGTTTCTCCTCAAGCAAGGCTCTGACACTCTTGGTTCAGATATACGTGGATGATATCATTTTCGGTGGCTCTTCTCATGCACTTGTTGCCAAGTTTGCAGATACTATGAGTAGGGAATTTGAGATGAGCATGATGGGAGAATTGACTTTCTTCGTCGGGTTGCAAATCAAGCAAACCCAAGAAGGGATGTTCGTGCACCAAGGCAAGTATACCAAGGACTTGCTGAAGAAGTTCGATACGGGCGAGGCCAAGCCTCTTTCGATGCCCATGTCACCACGACAACCCTGGACGCTGATGAGGAAGGAGAAGTCATGCACTAGAAGGAGTACTGCAGCATGATTGGGTCATTGCTGTACCTGACGATGATGAGCCCAAACATCTAGTTCGCGGTCTATCTGTGTGCGCGATTTTAGTCTTCACCGCGCACGTCTCATCGTTAAGCTATCAAGCGGATCATGAGGTACCTTCATTTTACAATTGAGTTTGGTCTTTGGTTTTTGGCCTCCTCCTCTCTTTCTCTTTGAGGGTATTTGGATGTGGATTATGCTGGCTGTCGCATTGAGAGAAAGTCCACGTCGGAGACTTGTCAATTTATTGGGTCTTCTCTTGTGTCTTGGTCTTCTTGCAAGCAATCCAGCATTGCCCAATCCACCATAGAAGCTAAATATGTTGCTACCACTGCTTGCTGCTCCTAGCTGCTTTGGATGATAGCTACACTGAGAGAATATGGCTTAGAGTTTAGGTGAGTGCCTTTGCATTGTGAGAGTACTAGTGCCATAAGTGTAGCCAAAAACCCCATTCTCCACTCAAAAACCAAACATATAGATGTCCGCTTCCATTTCTTATGAGACCACTACAAGAAAGGGGATATAGACCTGCGCCATATTGACACCCAAAACCAGCTCGTAGATATCTTCACCAAACCCCTTGACCAAGCCCAGTTTGCACGCTTGCGAGGCGAGCTTGGAGTTTGTTTACCTTTTTAGAGGAGGGGAACGTTTGGGTGTTGTATACTAGTTTTGTTTTCTTTGTATTTTAGCTTCTATTTTTTGACTTTTTTGCATTGCATTTCATCATGTATATTAGAGCATTTTGAGCTTCATGATTATAACTGTTAGATTGAAATTATGCTCTATTTGGGATGTTCTGTATGTACATGATGGTGCTAATGGCTTAGGCTCTTATTGATCTTCTAATGCATGTTATGAGCTAAGCTTGTTTTACATTCTTTGAACTTGATTAAAAAATTGTTGAAACTTGAAATTTGTTCACCGCTAGAATTGGTAACTAGCATGTGTAGGACATATTGAGATCTCTATTACTAACATTTATATGCTAAGTTGCTATGTCTCATGCCTTGAGTCATTCACTTGCTTGGACAACTTGAAGGTTTTTGTGCTAAAATTTGAAAATCAAGCTAAGTGACGAGAAAAGATCGAGATGGGTCTATACTGTCCCATGTCAAGGTATCGAGACGGCTTCCAATTGCACATTTAGACGAACTTGAGCCTTGTAGTGGATGCCAAAACCATTGTCTTAAGCTTCTGATTGTCTATGACATAGGCTTGGCATGGTTGTAGTAGGCACAAAATGTGGCAATGTGACCAACACACAGCAAGCCGAACGATCTGAACAGAATGAGATTGGAGATCTGCTTGGCTTCAACACAGGACCAGTCGATTATGAAAACCCAACGACGTGCCAGTCAATTTGACCTGCAATTGACAAGGAGAGAAAATCTTATCAATAATTTAAGGCGGAACATGTCGGTGTTGCTCCAGATAGTTCCAAATATGCGGCTAAATAGCCGATTCGATAAGGCTATCGACTAAATAGTCGATATCCAACATATCAGTAAAAGCAAGGATTGCTAAACTGAAGATTATCGGCTAATATCAATGTCGACAAAAGATGCTCGGTAGTCCTCCGAGGGGTATCCCACGAAGGTAGATTGATCGGTGGAGGTGCGCATAATCAGGAACAGGATGGTGACACAAGGCGTAGAGACAGCGATTTAGATAGGTTCGGGCCGTCTGATCGACATAATACCCTACGTCTTGTGTCTTTGGTGTATTGTATTGAATATGTGATCTATGGAGATCGATGTCCACTAGGGGACCCCTACCTCTCCTTATATACTCTAGAGGGGTAGGGTTACAAGAAAAGTATCCTATTTGGTACTATACAATATCTTGCGGTGCACGTTAATCAGTGCCATGCACGCCTTGATCTTGTGGGCTGGGCCACCTCTGATGGTGCGGCCCATGTCTTGTCTTGTGGATACCGGGGGGCATACCCCCACAGCTAGTCCATGAGCCTGACAGTAGGTGACATAGTCACGTGGTGCCAGGGTCAGAAAGTAGAAGAAAGGCAGAAGACCGGCCGAGTAGGCAACCAGTCCACGGGCGGAGCCCTGAATTGAAAAGCACACATTCACCGCAAGGTGAAGTGTGCCCACTTAGTTCCCAAGCCTGCTGGAAGCTGAAGAATGAATCTTGTAGCAGGGTCAAAGAAAAAGAAGTCTAAAAGCTTGCCGACGTCGTCTAACATGCGTGTATCAAGACCCCAGACGTGCTGCCCAAGATCAGCACCCTGATCCGAACAGCATGGAGCAGCTTGATAGCGCACCGATGAGGCATAGCAATATCCGACCATCGAGGTAGTCCCCGGTGTAGCTGGCGACGTCCAAGCACCGAGGAGTCCCCGGCATAGCTGGCGATGTCCGAGCACCGAGGAGTCCCCAACATAGCTAGCGATGTCCGAGCACCGAGGAGTCCCCGACATAGCTGGCGATGTCTGAGCACCGAGGAGTCCCCGGCGTAGCTGACGATGTCCAAGCACCGAGGAGTCCTCAGCGTAGCTGGTGATGTCTGAGCACCGAGGAGACATGGCGTAGCTGGCGATGTCTGAGCACCGAGGAGTCCCTGGCGTAGCTGGCGATGTATGAGCACCGAGGAGACATGGCGTAGCTAGCGACGTCCGAGCATCGAGGAGTCCCTGGTGTAGCTGGCGATGTCCGAGCACCGAGGAGTCCCTGGCGTAGCCAGCGATGTCCGAGCAGCGAGGAGACACGGCGTAGCTGGCGATGTCCGAGCACCGAGGAGTCCCCAGCGTAGCTGGCAATGTCCGAGCACTGAGGAGACACGGCGTAGCTGGTGATGTCCGAGCACCGAGGAGTTCTCGTCGTAGCTAGCGATGTCCACAAGGTAAAGTGGGGTGAAGTATGCCCACTTAGTCCCCGGGCACAAAGAATCCGAGCACCAAGGAGTAACCAATATTGCTGGCGATGTCCGAGCACCGAGGAGTCCCCAACGTATCTGGCGATGAAGCACGAGCGACGAACAGTCTGGTCAACTAGTCGGCGATGAAGTGAGCATTGAGTAGAAGCGACCTGTGAACAGTCTGATCAACTGGTCGGCGATGAAGTCCATGAACCTAGCGGTCTGACCAGTTGATCGGTGGAGAAGTCCGAGCACTAGGTGGTCCGATCACCTGGACGATGATCCTACAATACAAATATGTAGAACGGGTAGTACATGATGTAAAAATATATGAACTTAGGAGAAAAATCAGCAATGGCGATGAAATAGCGTATGTATCTCGATGATCAGTTGGTGTGAAGATGTATTTATATTTAATATAAACCACCCAAACAGTTAGTGTGTAGCTGAGTCTCTAGCCCTACCTAGCCTGTTAACCATAACGTGGAGCATAGAGCCCGTGTGCATGTAGGAAGAACAAAGCGTCGCTAAGGAGCCGCTACCAACCACCCATAACATAGAGGGCAGACGCTTGTGCATGTGTAGGGAGGAGCCGGAGACAGGGCTGTCTCTGGAGGCGTCCGAGCATCAACATGACTATTTGGGGGTTCAGAAAATAGTTTGGAGAGCAAACACAGAGAAAACAGCTCGGAGAAACATTATGGTGATATACGAAGAATGGAGAATATTTAGAAAAATATTGAAGCGTGACTTAGCTTTAGATAGAACGTCTAGTCGGCGGTGTATGACGTTATCTGGTCGACGTTGACGAAATTGCCTAGCTCTCAAGCTTTTCGGTGACTTGGGTAGCTCGCTGGGTGGCTCGCTTAGCGGCTCGGATGGCTCGGGCGGCGACTTCTCGGAGTTCTCTCTGTTTGGAGTTGGAGTAGTCGAACTCAGCGGGTGGAATCAGCTCGTCGATGATGCCACCATGAAGTGGTTCAGGCGAGCGAAGAGCGACGGTGAAAGGTGCGCTTGACACGCAACGGCAGCGTGGACACGTTGAAGCTGGAGGTGTCACCAGAGGGCGCGCGTAGAAGCCGGTGGAAACTCGCCGACGGTGACTGTCTGCCTGCTCGCACTGTTCAAGGTATTTACCAAATTGCCACTCACTTCATTTTTCAAATTACTCTCAAATTTGTATGGTAACTCAAAAATCTCCAAAAATAAAAGTTGCTCCAAATTCAAAGTTCTACAACTTTTCTTTAATAACCATACTCAAATTATGTCTACATTTAAAAATGCAAGTTTAAAATCAAAAGGGAGCACTTTAAGAATTTATCCCCTTTCAAAATACTTCAAATTTTATATAATAACTTTGAAAACTCTAAAAAACAACTTTGTACACATTGACAAGCTCTACACTTTTTCTTGTAGGCTCAACCCCAAAATGTGCTTAGATTTTGAATTAGGTTTTTCAAGGTAGAATTAAATGCTGAAAATTAAGGTTTTGGAATTCCAATTCAATACAAAGGTTTTGAACTTGATTCATCCGATACAAGTCAACACATATAATCCTAAAAATAAACTTGTTTTAGTGAATGCACATCAAAGTTTTCACTAACACAAGAATGATGTGCAATGCATATGATGACATGGCATATTTTAGTGTTTAAAACACCAGAGGTGTTACAACCCTTGCTCCTAAAAGAAATCTTGTCCCGAGATTTAAAGTCCTAGGGTAAGTAATGGAAAAGGAAATGTGTCAAGCATATACATTCAAAACCTGACCATAAAACAGCTAAGGTCCCTTTACAAAACATGGTTCGTATAGATAGAGCACAACTAACATTATTCTATATCGACGCAAGAAACTTCGGAAACTGTTCTAGCAAGAAATCTTTGGATTCCCAAGTAGCTTCTTCTTCAGAATGTTGATTCCATTGTATCTTGTAGAACTTGATTGTCCTCCTTTGTGTGACATGGTCTTTCTGATCCAGAACTCAGATAGGATATTCAGAATAGGTCAAATCAGGTTCAAGTTCAACTCCTTCAATATCAACATTTTGATCAGGCACTTGAAGACATTTCTTTAATTGGGAAATATGAAACACATCATGTATAGCTGAGAGATGTTCTGGTAACTTCAGGCGATATGCCACCTTTCCATACCTCTCCAAAATTTGAAAAGGTCCAATATAACGAGGTGCCAACTTGCCTTTAACCCCGAAACGGTTGACTCCTTTCATTGGTGATACCTTCAGATATACATAATCTCCCTTGTTAAACACCAATGGTCGATGTCGTTTATCTGCATAACTCTTTTGTTGGGACTGAGCTATCTTTAAATTATTTTGTATCTGCCTAACCTTCTCTTCTGTTTCTTTCACAAGGTCAACTCGAAAGAACCACCTTTCCTCGGGTTCATACCAATGTAGCGATGTTCTGCACCTACGTCAATAGAGTGCTTCAAACGGAGCCATCTTAATGGTCTCTTGATAACTATTGTTGTCTGAGAACTCAGCCAAAGGCAAACATTCATCCCACTTATTGGAATAGTTAAGGACACAACACCTTAACATATCTTCAAGTACTTGATTTACCCTTTTAGTCTGACCATCAGTCTATGGATGATAAGCGGTACTATGCAAAAGTTTGGTACTCATCGAAGCATGCAATTGTTTCCAAAAATTGGAGACAAACTATGTACCTCTATCCGACACAATGGTCTTTGGTACACCATGTAAGCTCACAATTCGTGCTAAATACAACTTGGCATATTGGATAGCGGGATATATACTCTTGACTGGAAGAAAATGTGCTGACTTAGTTAGTCAATCTACAATAACCCATATTGAGTCAAAACCTTTTGATGTCTTGGGTAGACCGACAATAAAGTCCATACTAATATTCTCCCACTTCCAAGCTGGAATGGGCAGTGGCTGTAACTCTCCAGTGGACTTCAAATGTATAGCTTTTACTTTTTGACAAGTATCACACTTGGCTATATATCGAGCAATCTCTATCTTCATTTTGGTCCACCAAAATCTCTGTTTCAAGTCGTGATACATTTTATTACTTCCCGGATGAATAGAGAACCCGGTTGTATGTGCCTCTTCAAGAATTGACTGTCGCAACTCAGGAACCTTTGGTACCTCTGGGCAATTCTTGAACCATAGCACACCTGCATCATCTATTCTGAAGCATGCCACTTTTCCATTCCTGACTCTTTCTTTGACATGGGCTATACCCTTGTTTTCTTTCTGAGTGGCAATAATTTAGTATCAAATAGTTGATTCAACAATTATATTGGTCAAACTACCTTGTTGAATTATCTCTATATTCAACTTTTCCATCTCATGACATAAAGTTAGATCCATTGTCTTCATGGTCAGGCAATTGCAATGGCTCTTACGACTGAGTGCATCTGCAACCACATTTGCCTTACCAGGGTGGTAATGCACCTCTAAATCATAATCTTTAATCAATTCCAACCATCTTCTTTGCTGCATATTCAATTCTGATTGAGTAAAGATATACTTTAAACTCTTGTGATCTATATAAATATGACAAGTATTACCAAGCAAATAATGCCGCCAAATCTTCAAAGCATGGACAACTGCTGCTAACTCCAGATCATGAGTGGGATAATGTTCTTCATGTCGCTTAAGTTGTCTGGAAGCATAGGCAATGACTCGGCCTTCTTGCATCAATACACACCCAATACCAATACCAGAAGCATCACAATAAACGTCGAACGACTTCTCGATATTTGGCTATGCTAACACTGGTGCTGTGGTTAATAATCTCTTCAAAGTCTGGAAAGCTTCTTCACAGTTAGGTGACCAGACAAACTTGGCTTGGTTTTTCAACAATTCAGTGATGGACTTGGATATTCTAGAGAAATCTGGTATAAAACGACGGTAATAACCTGCCATTCCCAGAAAACTTCGAACCTGATGAACTGTGGTTGGTGGTTTCTAATCTAGTATATCCTTAACTTTGCTTGGATCTACCGCAACTCCTTCAGCTGACAAGACATGTCCTAAAAACTGTAGTTCCTTTAGCCAGAAGTCACACTTACTGAACTTGGCATATAACTGATGTTCTCTTAGGCGTGTTAGAACAACTCTGAGATGTTCATCATGTTCTTTCTTGTTCTTGGAATATATTAATATGTCATCAATGAAGACCACTACAAACTTGTCCAGCTCAGGCATGAACACTGAATTCATCAGATACATGAAGTGAGCTGGGGCATTCGTCAAACCAAAAGACATTACTAGGTATTCATATAATCCATATCTGGTGGTAAATGCCATTTTGAGAATATCTTCAGGCTTAATTTTGATTTGATGATAACCTGACATCAAATCAATCTTGGAGAAAACCTTGGCTCCAGCTAGTTGATCAAAAAGTAAATCTATCCGAGGTAAGAGATATTTATTTTTAATTGTCACTTCATTCAATGGACGATAGTCAACACACAATCTCAGGGTCTCATCTTTCTTGTTCACAAAAATTGCAGGACATCCCCAAGGTGATGAACTAGGTTGGATAAAACCTTTATCAATCAACTCTTACAATTGAGTCTTCAACTCAGCTAATTCCTTGGGAGGCATCCTATAAGCTCTCCTAGAGATCGGAGCTATTCCAGGCTTTAGATCTATTCCAAACTGAACATCTCTATTAGGTGGTAGACTGGGTAAATCTTCAAGAAAAACATCTAGGAATTCACAAACTATAGGGATATCACTAATCTCCATGACGGAAGTTGCACAAACTTTTTCCACTGATCTCTTTAAGATTGGAAGTTGGATAAGAAGCTGAGAATTACTATCTAGCAAACTCAACCTTATTGTCCTATTCAAAGTATCTATAACAGCTTTATGCTGATACATCCAGTTCATTCCCAAGATCACATCTATATCCTGATCCTTTAGAATAATCATGGTGGTGGGAAAAATATGCCCACCCAGGTTTATGGGTACCTGGTACACCATTTCCTTAGTACACAGACGTCCCCCGGGCGACTATATATAGAAATTTTCCTTTATTTCCCCAACTGAAATTTCATGCTTTATGACAAAGGTTCTATTGATGAATGTATGAGATGCACCAGAATCGAAAAGCATAACTGTAGGATGATCGGCGACAGGAAACATACCCAGCATCACGGGTTCCTCTTCTGGAATCTCCCCAGCTTGAGTATAGAAAACCCACCCCGTCTTCTTTTCATTTCTACCCTTCTAAGCATTTTGATTATTGTTCTTGTCCTGAGCTTGACCCTATGGTTGATTTTTGGGAGCCTTCTGAAAAATTGGATTATACTGCTTAGGATACGGACATTCCCTAGAGAAATGACCGGACTTCTCACAATTGAAACATGGGTAATTGTGGCCTTGGGGTGTTGGAGCACGAACACCAGGAACATTTGTCTGTTGAGAGTTTGGGTAAGTTATGGCAGGACGGACATTTGGACGTTGCCCGGCTTGGAACTACGACGGGCGATAAGGAGGACGGTAGTGATTCACCGGATGATAAATTATCTTTTGTCTCTTTTCATTGCCACTGAAAGACCCAGATGGCACGCTCTTTTTCTTCTTAATTTCCTTATGCTGCCAATATTTCTCCTCTGAAGCAATAGCAATGTTAACCGCCTCATGATACGTGACATTTGTGCAGGTAGTCATCATGGTCTGAAGTTTGGTATTAAGACCACGCATGAACCACTTCTTCTTCTTGGCATCTGTGTTAACATGCTCCGGTGCGTACTATGAAAGGTGATTGAACTTGCCCACATACTGCATGACTGTTTGATCACCTTGCTTTAAAGCAAGAAACTCGTCAAGCTTCATGGCCATAACTCCCTCCAGAATATAATGGACACGAAAAGCAGTGCAGAACTCGGCCCAAGTTAACCGAGTACCGGCTGGTTGCATAGCCACAAGGTTCGCCCACCAAGCACCTGCTACACCTCTAAGCTGTTGGGCAGCCAAAACAGGCTTCTGAAACTCAGTGCATGGAATGAGGTCAAACTTCTGCTCCATGGTACGAAGCCAATCATCAGCTTCAAGTGGTTCGTCAGCCTTGGTAAATACTGGTGGTCGTGTATCCGTAAAGTCAACATACATAGCTTCTTGCCTTTGATGATTACGACCACGATTCCCTTGCGTCATATTTTGATTGCTTTGAGCTAACTCTCGAAGCAACCGAGCATTACCTACGGTCACATTGACCAGTGCCACTATAGCATTAGCCAAAGTTGGCAGAACTGGTGGGGGATCAGGAATACCATCCTTGTCTTGCGAAGAACCAGGAATATTCGAAGCCCGAGTACGACGCATCTGTTCATGACAAACCAAACTTTACCCACAAGCATTTATTGAACTATTAAAAGAGCTTACTACAAATACATTACAATGGGTTCGCTTATTTATACATAGTCTACACTTAAGCAAAACTACCCCGCTTAACTAGAACTCACTATATTACAACTCTACTCTTCTCCTCGATCACCTCAAACCTCGGGATCGGTATCCTTTCCAGAAACATTTCTGCCTTCATCATCACTTTCATTGACCACCACTATTTCTTATGGATCCTCTTCTTCTTCCTCTTCAGGTTCATCATCATCTGCTATGATGACACTAGGGTCCATTGCATCTACCTGAGGCTCATGATTTGGATTTAGGAGATTGTTTAGCCTATGGACTTCTTCATGAAGATTGGTATAATATTCTTCTAAGTCTTCTACATAGAACTCTAACTCATGAGCTCGGGCTCTAGCTATATCTTCTCTATGCCAAGCCTCATTTCTTCCTTCCACCATACGAACTAACATACGCTCACAGTTCTTATGAGCGGCGGTGAGACGCCTCAATAGATCCTATAACTTGCCCACCTGGATGGCATCCAAGGCCCTATCTCTAGTAGCCTGTGCTAATTCTGCTGAAAGCCTCTATACCTCAGCCTGGGGATCAGGCCTAAAGCTGCTACTGCTAGCACCCTCACTCCTAGGGGCAAGCTGGTGACGAGGAACTCCTTTGGGTCCAACGGACTTATGAGGCGTTATCTTGGTATGAGCCATACTATAGAAAGCAAGATTTAATAGTAGTAAGAAAATCTGAGAAAAGTCTAAAGAGTAGCAAGAATGGAATTTATACTACTCCACCCAAACTTAGAGGGAAAGTAATTAACAAGTGGATTAATCATGATGCATGAATCGTCCTTATGAAACTTAAACACCAAAGCTCCTAGGGTACATAAACAATAGTTCTTATTATATAGGGCATAATAAGATTACTACTCCACCATATAAAGCCTTTTTAATCAAATAAGGAATTGCGAGAATGAATTAGGATAAGTTGAAAGCAATTTGGACCAAATTAACAGGTTAAATTTATTTGCCCCAAATCATTTTGAAGTTTTTGTAAAACAATACTACAAAAATCTTTGTAATGGTCGCTCTAATACCATTCTGTGGCAGAACCTCCTAAATTATAGGGCCCACATGCATCTGTCATTGTCCATTGACTTCTGACGACTATGCACATGTTCCCGGTAACTGAAGAAGCCTATCGGGTGTCCTCGGGAAACCCGAATCATCCACGATTTCTTCCAAGCAGGATCCATTACAGAGTCATTGCAGTATTACAACAGTTTATTTAATAATTTACATCAGAGTGACCTAGCGGAAGTCTTACAATACTTAGTTACAAAATAGTTGTTTCAAGTCTTACAAACTAAGTACGATTATTATTACAAACCATAGTAGCTGAGTAGCATTAGTAACATAAAACAAAACACACAATTAAAATGCCCTGCCCAAGGGCCACACATTTACTTATCATCATCGATTTGAAAAACCGTCATGCAGCACGGTCCAAAGTAGACCTGCTCATGAGACTCACCTGCAACAAGGTTAAAGAACCCTGAGTACAAAAGTACTCAACAAGACTTAACCGAAGTAACAACAGAGAAGACTCAGGAATGCAGGCTTGGGGATTCAAGGTAAGGCTTTAGTAAGAATCAAAGTTCTTTTGCGTAAAAGCTCTCTAACAAGATTCTTTCTTTCAACCATTAAATCTTCATAAAGATCATATATAAAGATGACATGATCCATATTGAAATCATGAACTTTATATCAAACTCTTTCTCAAAACTTACTCAAGTTCTATTTGTTAACTACGATGATGAACAGTGAGTTGAGTCTCCATAACCGAGGAGCAACGATGATTCGAACCAATTAAAACCTAGCTGGGGATTTCCAACCACACGACAGATGCAGGTCCCTGACCTACATATATCAACCTACCCTCAGATCCTCTAAAACAAGAACGGGTCCGCGCCACCCGAGAGCACAGTACTCCACCAATCTAGCCCATTGCCACGTGGGTACACGCTACTCCCGCCATCTCTCCACTCCCAGTGCGCGAGTAGCCTAGTTAAGGCTTACCAGAGTATGTGGCCAGTACTATAAAGTCTCACCTCATGCAATTCAACAACGGACGGTTCTTAATCGACACAGGCGGAAAGAACCCGCTCACAAGACATCCATGTCTTGTGGCTCTCATACACTGAGTCCGCCTGATCTAGATTTATTACTCCACACGATTATATCTCATGATAACATAAATAACCAATCGTATCCAAAAATCCATTTATATCTCGCAGGTGACAGGTAATCACCCGACTTTTATCGGTCTAAGCATGGCTAAGCGTAAATAGGCATTCTCGAATTGAAACTGGTAACAAGGTTGATATGGAAAAACAAGGTTCATGATGCACCAATTAGGTTTCCACTCAACTCCTAATCACTTAATGCAACATTTAAGAACAAAAGTGATATAAATTTGTAAAACACAAGGTAGGTTTAAATGCATCCGGGACTTGCCTTGATTGTTGGAATAGTCAGGTTCTGGAGATATTCCACATATATCAAACCTGACCTCAACTGGTGGGTGGACTTCCTGAACAACTTGATTGACTACCACGTTCTCACTTTCATTCACTACACGTGGTAATAATGTCATGTTTAATATGACGTGAGATATAAAACATGATGCTTGACGATGGATGCAAAAGTTAATAACTTGAATACAACTTTCCTTCGCGGTATAGTTACAAGTCAAAAACTAACTAAATCTTAATGGGGTTATACTAATTAACATTTCTTGGTGGTATTAATTGAACCAGTAATGGCTCAAACCGAGCTCGACGCCGGCCATGGCGGCCACAGCGGCGTTACGCCGACGAAGAGAGGCCATTAACAGTTAAACTAAAGGCTTGGGAAGACTCAGTAGCTCACCCCAAACTCGCTCGAGCTGAAGGTTGAACCGGAGGAGCAATAGAGAAGCTTGTCGGCGATCAAGGCAGATACGACGGCGCAAGCTGGCGTCGACGGTGGCGTCCCGGCGTCTGTAGTGGATGAATGGATCAACCAAAAGGCCATAGAGCACCATGACAACACGGTGAAGATGAAATTAGGTTTGAGAGATCGAGAAGGCTACCGGAGCTTGCTGGCCACGATGAGGTGAGCTCGACGGCGATGCGGCCGGCCGCGAGGAAGAAATGTGACCCACGGCGGCCTCTGATGAAACCAAATGGCAACTACCAATCGGGTTGGTTCGCAAGGAGCAGGCGGAGCAGTGACATGCTCAATTGAGTCAAGGAGAGGTCTACGGCTCCGGCGCGAGCTTGTCGAAGCTAGGCGGCAATGACGGGAAAAACAGAGGAAGGAGAGGGCGACGGGAAGGAGCTTATCAGGCGAGCGAAGAGCGGCGGTGAAAGGTGCGCTTGACACGCAACTGCAGCGTGGACACGTCAAAGCTGTAGGTGTCACCTGAGGGCGCGTGTAGAAGCTAGTGGAAGCTCACCGACGGTGAGTGTCTGTCTGCTCGCTCTGTTCAAGGTATTTACTAAATTGCCACTCACTTCATTTTTCAAATTACTCTCAAATTTGTATGGTAACTCAAAAATCTCCAAAAATAAAAGTTGCTCCAAATTCAAAGTTCTACAACTTTGCTTTAATAACCATACTCAAATTATGTCTACATTTAAAAATGCAAGTTTAAAATCAAAAGGGAGCACTTTAAGAATTTATGCCCTTTCAAAATACTTCAAATTTTATATAATAACTTTGAAAACTCTAAAAACCAACTTTGTACACATTGACAAGCTCTACACTTTTTCTTTTAGGCTCAACCCCAAAATGTGCTTAGATTTTGAATTATGTTTTCCAGGGTAGAATTAAATGCTGGAAATTAGGGTTTTGGAATTCCAATTCAATACAAAGGTTTTGAACTTGATTCGTCCCATACAAGTCAACACATATAATCATAAAAATAAACTTGTTTTAGTGAATGCACATCAAAGTTTTCACTAACACAAGAATGATGTGCAATGCATATGATGACATGGCATATTTTAGTGTTTAAAACACTAGAGGTGTTACAGTTTTGCCGAGATATCGAAGAGTCGCCACTCCCCACTAGTCCTCGTTGGAGCACCTGCGCAAGGGTGTAGCTCCTCCTTGATCCACGCAAGGATTAAGTTCTCTCTACGGGTTGATTTTTGAACACTCCGTCGTGGTGAATCACTCACAACCGCTCACAACTTGTGTTGGGTCATCCACAAGCTCCGCCGGATGATCACCAAACTCCCAATCACCACCAAGCCGTCTAGGTGATGGCGATTACCAAGAGTAACAAGCAAGAACTCTCACTTGACCACAACAAGCCTAATGAGAAGGGTGTATGCATACTTGTTACTCTCTTTTCACTAATGAGGCCTTAATCTTGGATTCTCAAATCTCAATCACCTCACTAGGCTCTTGCTCTCCTTGGCACTCTCAAGGGTGTTTCTCAGCTATTGAGATGGGCAAGTGTACTCCCTCAAATGAATAGAGGAAGTATTTATACACCCTCATTCAAAACGAACCGTTATGTGCCTCTGCGGGGTGACCGGACGCTCCGGTCAAGGTTACCGGATGCTCCAGTTAGTTCTCCCCACCATAGAGCCATTTAGTTGTGACCGGATTCTGACTAGTGTCCGGTCAGCACTGACCGGACGCCTCCGGTCGTGAAAACTGCTCTCTGGAACCTTACTGATGTTGATCGGACTCTGGCACCCAGCGTCCGATCACTTTGCTGCTCAGCATCCGGCCAGTAGCCAGAACCTAACTTGCATCCGGTCAGCACTGACCGGACACGTCCGATCAGGATTCTACCTCTCTAGAACCTTACTGGAGTTGACCAAACTCTGGCACCCAGCGTCCGGTCACTTTTCACTCAGCGTCCGATCGCATCAAGACAATTTCACTTGATCAAATGAACTGACCAGACTCTATTGCCAGCGTCTGGTCACACCGGAACTAGCGTCCGGTCACACCAGAACCAGCGTTCGATCAACATTTGACCCTTCATTCACTTCCAACTCGAAATCATATGTGAATGAAGTTTTCTCCAATTGATCTAAGGGCTTCTTTGGAGCTACCTAGTGCTAGATTTGACAAGTGTGCACCACACCTAACCCACTAGACTCACCTAGGTCAAGCTACTAGTCCATACCCCCCTTAATAGTATGGCCAAAGGAAAAAATAAAGTCCTAAACTACTCTAAGTGTCTCTTCAACACCAAACGACACTTAGAACTAGTCCATCCTTAACCTTGTCATCCATCCTTTGAAAACCGAAACGATTTCCATTGTAGGGGCATGACAACCATGATTGCCCAATCAATTTCCATTACCATGACCTAACTTAATTGTCTCTACAAAACACATGTTAGTCATAGTAATCACGTATTGTCATTAATCACCGAAACCCATCTAGAGGCCTAGATGTTTTCAATATCCCCCTTTTTGGTGATTGGTGACAATACAACATTGAGTATGTAGAAGAGATGAGGTTTTCAACATGCTTGGTTCATATAAGCTTTTGATAATAAGAGCAAAAGAGTTAGGCAAGCTTATATGACCCAATCCAACATGATGTACTCAATAGATATGAAATAAGCATGAGTACAGGAAATGAAGCTCATTTGCATTGGAGTAAAACGTGGAAGCAAAGCAAATGAGGATAACCAAGTGACATGACACATATAAAGATCAAAGTAGAGAGCACACATGTCACATATCACATAAATATCACTATCACAAAAATATCATGATCACGATCACACGTATGTAGTTCAATGCATAAAAGTAACCATGAATGCATAATAAGTATCACACATAAAAAAACCAAATGTAGTAAATACGCTCCCCCTAGATATATCGCTCCCCTAAGTCTATCATACTCAATCCCTCTCCCCTTTGGCATCAAGCACCAAAACCTAAGGGTCTGTCAGCGGGGCTGGAGCAGACGAGTCAGGCGCTGAGGTGCGATGAGCGATCTGGAACTAGGTAGCATCATCCTCTGATCCCAAGGTCGGAGCTGTCTAACCCTCTATCGTTGGAAATGAAGTTAAAGCGGTCTGGGTCGGATCTAGAACTAGTGCAGCCTGTGACTCTGCATGTATGACTGTAGCAGGTGGCTCTGATGATGCAACTAATGATGGGAGCGTCTCTGTAGTCCCAGTGACTATAGCAACGGTGGAAGGTCCAGGGACACAAAGCTCTAGCGGTGTAGGCTGCCCTGTCAACTCACTGAATGTAGCAACAAGGCTCCTAGAGACTGGGGTGTCAGTCACAAGCATCGACGAAGTCTGAGCCAATGTGAAGTCCATATGTAAAGATGTGAAGGAAAGACCCTAGGCTGGCACTGGCGAAGCAAACCACTAGGACACCTGCTCTGAGGTGAAGCGAACAAGGTAGCTGGCTGTCCCTGACTCTAAAGCCCACTGGGCTGAAAAGCTAGAGTCACTATAGTGGTGGCAGCTGACCAAGCTGAGGTGTAAGCTATGGTGGTGGAGCTCCAATAGCAGTAATGACATGCTGCATGAAACCAAGTAACTTTTACTGAATGAGGAGCTGCTACTACTGCATGGCCTGCTGCTACTGCTGGATAGCCTACTACTGTCGCTAGAACTCGTCCTATCTAGCCTGAACCTGTGCTAGAGCAGCCGCTGTCTCCTAGGCCTGTCGAGCCTGATCTTGCCTTATCCGCTTAAGAATAGCAAGTAGAGCAGGGTCTGTCTGCAGTGCCTATGGAGCTAAGCTGGAGCCACTGGCCTCACCATCATGTCGTCGAGGAGGCATCTGAGGGATAGCTAGGTAGTCATCATCTAAACTGTCGCTGGGGTCACTCTCGACCATACCCTCCTGCTGAGCATCTAGCTCCTCCTCCTCTGTAGCTGCTACGCCCCTAATGATCTCATCCTACTAGGCTGCAGTCTCTGGCACCTTTGGGCGACGGTGTGGCTAGCTAGGTGTCCTCGCTGCATTGTGGCGGAGCATCTAAGTCATGTTATAAGCTAGAAACTCTATAGTAGCTCCTGAATACTCTGCCAACATCTCAGGAGGCCTCACTGTGACTGCCTTGTGAATCAGAAATGTGATCTAGTGAGCATACGGCAGCTGCCTATGTCCTGTAAATCCCTCTGCAAGTGTATCCTCCATCTCAGGAAGAATAACATCCCATATATCAAATACTGCCTGCTAGATCAGGGAGTTCAGTAGCCATAGCTGAATGCGAGTCAATCCCTCGTGATATCCCATCCTCGGTAGTAGGGTCCTCCTCATGATGGCATCAAGCAGTCTAGCTGTAGGAGTAAGAACTTTGGGTGTCCTGCTCGACCCCTCGCCAAATGGCTCTGTGAAGCAAGGTTGGATGAGATATGTGGGAGGCACAAGACCACCATGAGGGCGTCTAGGAGGCTCTGTGTGTCAATAGCAAACCTCGTGAAGGCGGATGGATGACTCCTATAACCTGAGGATCTCTCTGACCCTAAAGCTCATCAGCCTGTAGTCACGGCCTCTGAATGCAAAGTGTATGAACCTGTGAGCTGGGTCAATCCAAAGTGTAGTGTAAAACTCATAGACCCATGATGGAACATATCTATCTGTCCGTCCAAGTAAGTCTATTAGCCCTAGCAAGTAAGAGGTGAGGTTGGATCCTGCTCTCTAGCTGCTGCTACACCACTACTCAAATAAGCATTCTAGAAGTCCTCCTACAGGGGTGTATAGAAACCCTCTAAAGCATGCTCGTCCCTCCTCGGCGGGAACCAGTCATTGAATAGAACAACCCTGAGCTACTACACCTGCTTGGCCATGGTGGCCCTCAAGTCTAGATGAGTCACTAGAGGCGGCCCCTGTGGTCTAGGAGGCGGACGAGAACCCCTCCTCTGTGTCTCTAGCCTCGATGTCACTTGGGTACGAGTACGACCAGAGCGGCATAACTGTGGTTGAGGTGCCTACTCTGTCTCCTCTGTCTGCTCTCCCTCCTGAGTCTGCTCAGCCCCCTCTACCTGCACTGGTGGCTGTGTCTGCTGCTGTGGCTCCCCCTGTGGCTGAGTCTCCTCCAAAATAACATGGCGTCCCTCAAGCATGATAGTCCCAACTGGACTACCATGATGACACTCAACCTGCTCAATAGCTGCCCTCTATGCTGGTGAAAGCTGATCTGCAATGACAACACCACTCCGAGCACCTCCTCTCTCTGCACGATATGCGGCGGCTGCAACTGCTGCTGCTCCCTCTGTATCAGCATCTGCATACTTGTGCTTCTTTGTCGTTAGCTTCTTTGCCTTGCATTTCATCTCAGCAGGCAAGCAAGGTGGAGACCTTGGATCCTCATCACTTGGACCACCTCTGGCGTTCTTGACACGTGCCATCGCTGGAGCAGAAAAGAACAATTGTCGCTGACTAGAATTAACTGCCAACTGCCACTTCCGAGGCTTGGCCTCGATCCATACTCGGGGGCTTGGCCCCAAGTTAATTGTCAACTGCCAAAGTAACCTTAAACACACCGACTCGCTGCACATTAGAATAGATTGGATATATGAATAATTTCAATATACATCTAGAGATACAAAACCCAAAGATGCAAGCAATAGATACGAAAATAGAAACGAGGGCTTGCTACCTGACGAACCGGCGATCCGAAGAGCAAAGGAATGAAAGACGGGGCACCACTGGGAATTGCCTAGGGTTAGGGTTCTGACGACACAATGCAGCGGCTGAGCAAAAGTTGTGGGCCCGATGGATGGCAGCTGGGGCTCCAGTCGTGGAGATGCTGGCCTGGCAATGGAGCCTCAGGCGACGGCACTGGTGGCGCTGGCTAGCGGCATGGGTAGGCGGCAAGGGCGTGGGAGCGAGCAGCGGCTCGAGAGCAGTGCGAGTGCGGGAATGTGCTGTGGCGTGGGAGTAGCGCCGGCGCAGCGGCGTATGTAACACATCTCGTGTTTTAAACCCTAAAATATGTCATGTCATCATATGCATTGCACATCATTTTGGTGTTAGTGAAAACTTTGATATGCATTCACTAAAACAAGTTTATTTTTATGTTTATATGTGTTGACTTGTATGGATGAATCAAGTTCAAAAACTTTGTATTGAATTGGAATTCTAAAACCCTAATTTCCAGCATTTAATTCTACCCTGGAAAACCTAATTCAAAATCTAAGCACATTTTGGGGTTGATCCTAAAAGTAAAAGTGTAGAGCTTGTCATTTTGTACAAAGTTGGTTTTTAGAGTTTTCAAAGTTATTATATAAAATTTGAAGTATTTTGAAAGGGGATAAATTCTTAAAGTGTCCCCTTTTGATTTTAAACTTGCATTTTAAAATGTAGACATAATTTGAGTATAGTTATTAAAGCAAAGTTGTAGAACTTTGATTTTGGAACAACTTTTATTTTTGGAGATTTTTGAGTTACCATACAAAGTTGAGAGTAATTTGAGAAATGGATCGAGTGGCAATTTGGTAAATATATTGAACAATGAAAGCAGGCAGACACCTCACCGTCGGTGAGCTTCCACCGTCTTCCAGGTGCGCCCGTGGCCATCTTCGGCTTCGCGCTAGCATGGGGATGCTGCTGCGTGTTGTCTCCGTGTTCTTTGGCCGCGTTATAAAGCCAAGACGCCGTCGTCGTCGCTCTTCCTCCTCTCCTCTGTTTTTCCTATCGTCACCGCCCAGCTCCGACGAGCTCGCGTCGGAGCCGTAGAACTCTCCCTACCTCCATTGAGAATGTCACCGCTCTGCCTGCTCCTTGCGAACCGAACCGACCAGTCCTAGAAGCCTGACTTCATCGGGAAATGTTGCGCGTCGCATTTCTTCCTCGCGGTCGGCCGCAACGCCGTCGAGCTCGCGTCACCGTGGCCAGCACTCTACGCTGCGTCTCTGTTCTTGCTAAGCGTAGCTCCAGCTTCACCGTGTTGCCATGGTGCTCTGTGGCCTCTTGTTTGATCAGTTCATCCACTGCATCCACCGGAAAGCCGCCGTCGACGTCGAAAAGCCGCCGTGTCTGCCTTGATTGTCGACAAGCTTCTTTGTTGCTCCTCCGGTCCATCCTTCAGCTCGAGCGAGTTTGGGGTGAGCTACTGAGTCTTCCCGAGCTTTTCGTTTAACCGTTGACGGTCTTACATCGCCGACGTAACGCAGCCGCGCCGTCGTGGCCGCCATGGCCAGCGTCGAGCTCAGACCAAGCCGTTTTTAGCTCAGCTAGTACCACCAACCGACGCGCTGTGAGGTGGGGAACATGGTAGTACCCTCACCGTCGCCGGCAACCGCACCGGCGGCGAGATATCGGCGGTCAAACCCTCGGTCGTCGCTGTTCAGCGCGGGGCACTGTGCCGACATGGGTGACCCACCTGTTAGTGGCAGTTGATGGAAAATGAATTTTATTTATTTTTGCAGAAATGTTTAAATAGTGCTATGATTTGTTTATTTTGTGTAGAATTAAATAGAGCTTCAAAAATTATGAATTTTTTTGTGATCCAAGCTATTTAGGAAAAATACTAAATGTTACTTTTTAGTATATTTTGAATGTGATAAAAATTGCTCAAATTAATTAATAAATGGGTTTCCATGATTTTTCTAGGCTTAAATAATTATCCAAAAATTTTGAAAATTATTTTGCCACTTAGTTATCATGTGATGAGCCTTCACAAAGATTTTGAGCTCATTTGAAAAATAATTGATTTGTTTCATAATTTTGAATTAAATATTTAATTCAAAAAACAAATAGTAAACCTTAATGACTTACGTTTTGTTTGAATTTTGGATTGAGTGATGACCTTGGGTCATTAGCATAAAATGATCCTTGGTACTTAAAGTAAGTGTTTGAGTTTATGAAAAAGGTTTAGTTAGTTTTTGGCTTGTAACTGTACCGCGAAGGAAAGTTGTATTCAAGTTATTACTTTTGCATCCATCGTCAAGCATCGTGTTTTATATCTCACATCATATTAAACATGGCATTGTTACCTCGTGTAGTGAATGAAAGCGGGAACGTGGTAGTCAACCAAGTTGTTGAGGAAGTTAATCCATCTGTTGAGGTCAGGATTGATATCTGTGGAACATCTCCAGAACCTGACTATTCCAACAATCAAGGCAAGCCCCGGATGCATTTAAACCTACCTTGTGTTTTACAAATTTATATCGCTTTTGCTTTTAAATACTGCATTAAGTGATTAGGAGTTGAGTGAAAGCCTAATTGGTGCATTACCAACCTTGTTCTCCCATATCAACCATGTTACCAGTTTTAATTCGAGAATACCTAATTATGCTTAGTCATGCTTAGACCGATAGAAGTCGGGAGATTACCTATCACCTATGAGATATAAATGGGTTTGTGGATACGACTGGTTATTTATGTTTTTATGAGATATAATCTTGTGGAGTAATAAATCTAGATCGGGCAGACTCGGTGTGTGAGAGCCACAAGACATGGATGTCTTGTGAGCGGGTTCTTTCCGCCTGTGTCGATTAAGAACCGTCCGTTGTTGAATTGCATGAGGTGAGACTTTGTAGTACTGGCCACATGCTCCGATAAGCCTTAACTCGGCTATTCTATTACGAGAATGGCTACTCGCGCACCAGGAGTGGAGAGATGACGGGAGTAGCGTGTACCCATGTGGCAATGGGCTGGATTGGTGGAGTACTGTGCTCTCGGGTGGCGTGGACCCTTTCTTGTTTTAGAGGATCTAAGGGTAGGTTGGTATATGTAGGTCAGGGACCTGCATATGTCGTGTGGCTGCGAATCCCCAGCTGGGTTATAATCGGTTTGAATCGTCGTTGCTCCTTGGTTATGGAGACTCAACTCACTGTTCATCATCGTAGTTAATAAATGAAACTTGAGGAAGATTTGAGAAGGAGTTTGATATGAAGGTCATGATCTCAATACGGATCATGGCAGATTCATATATGATCTTGATAAGGATTAAATGTTGAAAGAAAGAATCTTGTTAGAGAGCTTTTACGCAAAAAAATAACTTTGTTTATTGCTAAAGCCTTACCTTGAATCCCTGAGCCTGCATTCCTCAGTCCTATCAGTTTTTACTTCGGTTAAGTCTTATTGAGTACTTTTGTACTCAGGGTTCGTTGACCCTTATTGCAGGTGAGCCTCATGAGCAGGTCTGCTTTGGACCGTGCTACATGACGGTTTTTCAAATTGAAGATGACAAGTAAATGTGTGGTCCTTGGGCAGGGCACTTTCTTTGTGTGTTATATTTTATGTTACTAAATCTACTCCACTACTATGGTTTGTAATAATAATCATACTTGGTTTGTAAGACTTAAATCAATTGTTTTGTAACTAAGTATTGTAAGACTTCCGCTATTTCACTCTGATGTAAATTAATAAATAAACTGTTGTAATACTACAATGACTCTGTAATGGATCATGCTCGGAAAAATCGTGGATGATTCGGGGTTCCCTGAGGACACCCGACAGTCTTCTTAAGTTACCGGGAACATATGCATAGTCGTCAGAGGTCATTGGACAGTGACAGGTGCATGTGGGCCCTATAATTTAGGAGGTTCTGCCACAGAATGGTACCAGAGCGACCATTACAAAGGTTTTTATAGTATTGTTTTACAAAAACTTCAAAATGATTTGGGGCAAATAAATTTAACCTGTTAATTTGGTCCAAATTGCTTCCGACTTATCTTAATTCATTCTCGCCCTTCCTTATTTGGTTAGTAAGGTTTTATATGGTGGAGTAGTAATCTTATTATACCCTATATAATAAGAACTATTGGTTATGTACCTTAGGAGCTTTGATGTTTAAGTTTCGTAAGGACGATTCATTCATCATGATTAATCCACTTGTTACTTACTTTCCCTCTTAGTCTGGGTTGAGTAGTGTAGTCCATCCTTGCTACTCTTTAGACTTATCTTAGATTGTCTTACTTTTATTAAATCTTGCTTTCGACAGTATGGCTCGTACCAAGGTAACGCCCCGTAAGTCCGTTGGACCCAAAGGAGTTCCTCGTCACCAGCTTGCCCCTAGAAGTGATGGTGCTAGCAGTAGCAGCTTTAGGCCTGATCCCCAGGCTGAGGTACAGAGGCTTTCAGCAGAATTAGCACAGGCTACTAGAGATAGGGCCTTGGATGCCATCCAGGTGGTCGAGTTACAGGACCAATTGAGGCGTCTCACCACCGCTCATCAGAACTATGAGCATATGTTAGTTCATATGGTGGAAAGAAGAAATGAGGCTTAGCATAGAGAAGATGTAGCTAGAGCCCGAGTTCATGAGTTTGAGTTCTATGTAGAAGACTTAGATGAATATTATACCAATCTGCATGAAGAAGTCCATAGGCTAAATAATCTCCTGAATCCAAATCATGAGCCTCAGGCAGATACAAAATAATTTGAAGATAGCTCAGTCCCGACAAAAGAGTTATGCAGATAAACGACGTCGACCATTGGTGTTTAACAAGGGAGATCATGTATATCTGAAGGTATCACCAATGAAGGGAGTCAACCGTTTTGGTGTTAAAGGCAAGTTGGCACCTCGTTATATTGGACCATTTCAAATTTTGGAGAGGTGTGGAAAGGTGGCATATCGCTTGAAGTTACTAGAACATCTCTCAGCTGTACACGATGTGTTCCATGTTTCTCAATTAAAGAAATGTCTTCGAGTGCCTGATCAGAATGTTGAGGTTAAAGGAGTTGAACTTGAACCTGATTTGACCTATTCTGAATATCCTATCCGAGTTCTGGATCAGAAAGACCGTGTCACTTGAAGGAGGACAATGAAATTCAACAAGATACAATGGAATCAACATTCCAAAGAAGAAGCTACTTGTTAATCTGAAGATTATTTGCTAGAACAGTTTCCGGAGTTTCTTGCGTCAATATAGAATAATGTTAGTTGTGCTCTGTAGTTACAAACCATGTTTTGTAAAGGGACCTTAGCTGTTTTATGGTTAGGTTTTGAATGTTTTTGTTTGACACATTTCCTTTTCCATTACTTACCCTATGACTTTAAATCTCGGGACGAGATTTCTTTTAGGGGGAAAGATTGTAACACCTCTGGTGTTTTAAACCCTAAAATATGCCATGTCATCATATGCATTGCACATCATTTTGGTGTTAGTGAAAACTTTGATATGCATTCACTAAAACAAGTTTATTTTTATGTTTATATGTGTTGACTTGTATGGATGAATCAAGTTCAAAACCTTTGTATTGAATTGGAATTCTAAAACCCTAATTTCCAGCATTTAATTCTACCCTGGAAAACCTAATTCAAAATCTAAGCACATTTTGGGTTGAGCCTAAAAGGAAAAGTGTAGAGCTTGTCATTTTGTACAAAGTTGGTTTTTGGAGTTTTCAAAGTTGTTTTATAAATTTTGAAGTAATTTGAAAAGGGATAAATTCTTAAAGTGTCCCCTTTTGATTTTAAACTTGCATTTTAAAATGTAGACATAATTTGAGTATAGTTATTAAAGCAAAGTTGTAAAACTTTAATTTTGGAACAACTTTTATTTTTGGAGATTTTTGAGTTACCATACAAAGTTGAGAGTAATTTGAGAAATGGATCGAGTGGCAATTCGGTAAATATAAGGAACAGTGAAAGCAGGCAGACACCTCACCGTCGGTGAGCTTCCACCGTCTTCCAGGTGCACCCGTGGCCATCTCCGGCTTCGTGCTGGCATGGGGATGCTGCTGCGTGTCATCTCCGTGTTCCTTGGCCACGTTATAAAGCTAAGACGCCGTCGTCGTTGCTCTTCCTCCTCTCCTCTGTTTTTCCCGTCATCACCGCCCAGCTCCAACGAGCTCGCGCCAGAGCCGTAGAACTCTCCCTGCCTCCATTGAGAATGTCACCGCTACGACTGCTCCTTGCGAACCCAGCCGACCAGTCCTAGAAGCCTGACTTCGCCGAGAAACGTTGCGCATCGCATTTCTTCCTCACGGTCGGCCGTAACGCCGTCGAGCTCGCGTCACCGCGGCCAGCACTCTTCGGTGCGTCTCTGTCCTTGCTAAGCGTAGCTCTAGCTTCACCGTGTTGCCATGGTGCTTTGTGGCCTCTTGGTTGATCAGTTCATCCACTGCAGCCACCGGAAAGCCGCCGTCGACACCGGAACACCGCCGTGCCTGCCTTGATCGTTGACAAGCTTCTCTATTGCTCCTCCGGTCCATCCTTCAGCTTGAGCGAGTTTGGGGTGAGCTACTGAGTCTTCCCGAGCTTTTTGTTTAACCGTTGATGGTCTTACTTCGCCAGCGTAACGCAGCTGCGCCATCGTGGCCGCCATGGCCGGCGTCGAGCTCGGACCAAGCCGTTTTTAGCTTAGCTAGTACCACCAACCGACGCGCTGTGAGGTGGGGAACATGGTAGTACCCTCGCCGTCGCCGGCAACCTCACCGGTGGCGAGATATCGGCGGTTAAACCCTCGGTCGTCGCTGTTGAGCGCGGGGCACTGTGCCGACATGGGTGACCCACCTGTCAGTGGCAGTTGATTGAAAATGAATTTTATTTATTTTTGCAGAAATGTTTAAATAGTGCTATGATTTGTTTATTTTGTGTAGAATTAAATAGAGCTCCAAAAATTATGAAACTTTTTGTGTGACCTCTCTAAGATGTAAGCCATTTAGGAAAAATACTAAATGTTACTTTTCAGTATATTTTGAATGTGATAAAAATTTCTCAAATTAATTAATAAATGGGTTTCCATGATTTTTCTAGGCTTAAATAATTATCCAAAAATTTTGAAAATTGTTTTCCACTTAGTTATCATGTGATGAGCCTTCACAAAAATTTTGAGCTCATTTGGAAAAAAATTGATTTGTTTCATAATTTTGAATTAAATATTTAATTCATAAAAACAAATAGTAAACCTTAATGACTTAGGTTTTGTTTGAATTTTGGATTAAGTGATGACCTTGGGTCATTAGCATAAAATGATCCTTGGTACTTAAAGTAAGTGTTTGAGTTTATGAAAAAGGTTTAGTTAGTTTTTTGCTTGTAACTGTACCGCGAAGGAAAGTTGTATTCAAGTTATTACTTTTGCATCCATCGTCAAGCATCATGTTTTATATCTCGCATCATATTAAACATGGCATTGTTACCTCGTGTAGTGAACGAAAGCGAGAACGTGGTAGTCAACCAAGTTGTTGAGGAAGTTAATCCATCTGTTGAGGTCGGGTTTGATATCTGTGGAACATCTCCAGAACCTGACTATTCCAACAATCAAGGCAAGCCCCGGATGCCTTTAAACCTACCTTGTGTTTTACAAATTTATATCTCTTTTGCTTTTAAATACTGCATTAAGTGATTAGGAGTTGAGTGAAAGCCTAATTGGTGCATTACCAACCTTGTTCTCCAATATCAACCTTGTTACCAGTTTTAATTCGAGAATGCCTAATTATGCTTAGTCATGCTTAGACCGATAGAAGTCGGGTGATTAACTATCGCCTGCGAGATATAAATGGGTTTGTGGATACGACTGGTTATTTATGTTTTTATGATATAATCTTGTGGAGTAATAAATCTAGACCGGGCGGACTCGGTGTGTGAGAGCCACAAGACATGGATGTCTTGTGAGCGGGTTCTTTCCGCCTGTGTCGATTAAGAACCGTCTGTTGTTGAATTGCATGAGGTGTTGTAGTAATGGCCACATGCTCCGGCAAGCCTTAACTCGGCTATTCTATTACGAGAATGGCTACTCGCGCGCTGGGAGTGGAGAGATGGCGGGAGTAGCATGTAGCCACGTGGCAATGGGTTGGATTGGTGGAGTACTGTGCTCTCGGGTGGCGTGGACCCGTTCTTGTTTTAGAGGATCTGAGGGTAGGTTGATATATGTAGGTCAGGGACCTGCATATGTCGTGTGGTTGAAAATCCCTAGCTAGGTTATAATCGGTTTGAATCATCGTTGCTCCTTGGTTATGGAGACTCAACTCACTGTTCATCATCGTAGTTAATAAATGAAACTTGAGGAAGATTTGAGAAGGAGTTTGATATGAAGGTCATGATCTCAATATAGATCATGGTAGATTCATATATGATCTTTATAAGGATTAAATGTTGAAAGAAAGAATCTTGTTAGAGAGCTTTTACGCAAAAAAAAAAGAATTTTGTTTATTGCTAAAGCCTTACCTTATATCCCTGAGCCTGCATTCCTGAGTCCTATCAGCTTTTACTTCGGTTAAGTCTTGTTGAGTACTTTTGTACTCAGGGTTCATTGACCCTTGTTGCAGGTGAGCTTCATGAGCAGGTCTGCTTTGGACCGTGCTGCATGACGGTTTTTCAAATTGAAGATGACAAGTAAATGTGTGGTCCTTGGGCAGGGCACTTTCTTTGTGTGTTATATTTTATGTTACTAAATCTACTCCACTACTATGGTTTGTAATAATAATCATACTTGGTTTGTAAGACTTAAATCAACTGTTTTGTAACTAAGTATTGTAAGACTTCTGCTATTTCACTCTGATGTAAATTAATAAATAAACTGTTGTAATACTGCAATGACTCTGTAATGGATCCTGCTCGGAAAAATCATGGATGATTCGGGGTTCCCAGAGGACACCCGATAGTCTTCTTAAGTTAACAGGAACATATGCATAGTCGTCAGAGGTCATTGGACAGTGATAGGTGCATGTGGGCCCTATAATTTAGGAGGTTCTGCCACAGCGCAGCAGGCGACACGACATGAATGAGGCGAGGAAGACGTAGCGCTTTGATGCGTGGAGGCTTGGCTATGGGCTGTTGGCGTGACACGGGAACGTGGCGGCTTGGGGGCGGTGACGATGTCGGCGCGGGTGGTTGCAGGTGCAGATTAGGTCAAACCACGGCAACGTTATATGGTGGCCTCCCCACGGGTTGGATAAGGAAAGGAAAAAAGTGTCCGCGATTCAAACATTTTCTACTGACCGGACGCTCCGGTGGCAACGACCGGACGCTGCCACCCGGAGTCTGGTCGACAACAGAGTGGTCCAAAACCTCCCAAGTCATGACCGGACGCGTCCGATCACCACTGACCGGACGCAGCCAGAGTCCGGTCGATCCTTAGATCTTCTTCTTCGCTTGACCGAACGTAGGGACGTCATCTGATCGAACACCGAAAAAGAACTATTTCAGCGTTCGGTCACTCCTTCGCAGCAACGGTTCACCTCCTATGAACTGACTGGACACTGGACTTCAGAGTCCGATGCAGCGTCTGGTCACTCTTTTTCAGCAAATCTTCAAAGTTCCTTCGTGTTGCCAGTTCCCAATCAAGTCCTAACTTCAATAAGACCCAAATAAACACCAATTGGGACTGATGTGAGTGACCTCTCTCAAACCCTCAAATTTTTCAAAGTATTTTGCCTTAGGCTATATTTGTTTTTAAGAAAATAGGCAATACAAGGGTAATTGAAGAGAAATGACAAAACAACATACATGCATATGCAATGCAATACTTAAAAGTAATTCTAGTTACTTGTCAAGTTTGATCCAAGGTTAAGCTTCTTCACATGCTTTTCTGCGGTTATCTTAACCATGTTAGACAAGCCCTAAATGCATTACCAAAAATTAAACAGGTTGTATATTACAATGCAATGCAAGGGACAACACAAGCTCATTTTCTAGTGAAGTTGCTAAAATCAAACACATTGAGCTCATTCCTCAACCGACAAAATGTAGCCTCATCTAGCGGTTTAGTGAAGATATCCACCAATTGATCCTCGGTCCTTACACCTTCTAATGATATATCATTCTTAGCCACATGATCTCTAAGAAAGTGATGGTGGATATCTATGTGCTTGGTGCGAGAGTGTTGAACCGGGTTATTAGCAAGTTTTACCGCACTCTTATTGTCACACAAAAGAGGTACCTTTTATAGAACTACACCATAGTTTAGCAAAGTTTGCTTCATGTAAAGTATTTGTGCACAACAAGCACCCGCGGCAATGCTTAGATGGCATTGGTGTCTTAATTGGCTTACATTCATCCATATTGAACCTCTTGAGAAGATCCTTGGTGTATTTTTCTTGAGAGATGAAAATCCCTTCTCTCATTTGCTTGACTTGAAAATAAAGAAAGAATGTAAGCTCTCCAATCATAGACATCTCGGACTCCTTCGACATCAATTCACTAAATTCTTTGTAAGAATCTTCATTCGATGATCCAAAGATGATATCATCAACATATACTTGACAAATGAAGATCTCTCCATCAAGCTTCTTGGTGAATAGTGTGGTGTCAACCTTCCCAATGGTGAAGCCCTTCTTAATGAGGAAATCCCGAAGGCGTTCATACCATGCTCTTGGGGCTTTCTTAAGCCCATATAGCGCCTTGGACAACCTATAAACATGATTAGGATATCTAGGATCTTCAAACCCAGGAGGTTGATCAACATAGACTAGTTCATTAATAAAGCCATTTAAAAATGCACTTTTAACATCCATTTGATATAGTTTCATTTCATGATGTGATGCATATGCAAGGAGGATATGAATGGCTTCAAGTCTTGCAACCGATGCAATGGTCTCTCCAAAATCCAACCCTTCAACTTGAGAGAACCCCTTTGCAACTAGTCTTGCCTTGTTCCTCACAACAATGCCTTGATCATCTTGCTTGTTGTGGAACACCCACTTTGTTCTAATGACTCTTGCACCTTGTGGTCGCTCTTCAAGAGTCCAAACTTTATTGTGGGCGAAGTTGTTCAACTCTTGATCCATGGTATTTTTCCAATCAGAATCTTGAAGAGCTTCTTCTACATTCTTAGGTTCAACACGAGACAAAAGAGTGATGTTCAATGAAAGAAGCAAGTTTTTGAGATCGAGTCATTACACCCTTTGAAGGACTCCCTATAATGAGATCTTGTGGATGAGCTTGTAGTAGAGGTGAGTTTCTTCTATCAACCACTTGAGGGGGAGGTTGTGGAGCATCAACATCTTAAGCTTGTGCCACCATTTTATCATGGGAGACATGAGTATCTTCATTTTCTACTCTCCTATCTTTATCACCATCTTGTGGCATATTTGATGAAGAAGGTGGATCAATGTGGGGTGTACGACCTTGGATACCCACGGCAAACCACATGGGCTACACCCCTAGGGGTGGTCCAGCCCACAAGATGAAGCCTTGCGGGGCACGACTCTGCTCAGTGCCTCTCGTAGGACACCAGGAAGATATCCTAAAGATACTACGAGATCTGTTAGGATACGTATGATCACAAGATTCCTGTAATTTGTTATTACTTTCTAGTTATCTCTCAGATCTAACCAACTTGTAATCCTACCCCCCGGACTATATAAGGCGGGCAGGGACCCCCTCCAAGCTCACGCAATGTCATACGATAGCCAATACAAACCAACAGACCACAGGAGTAGGGTATTACGTTATACTGATGGCCTGAACTGTCTAACTTGTGTGTTTCTGTTGCCTTCTTGTTCTTGATTACACGCCTCTCTGCCGATCAATCTACCTTCGTGGGATACCCCTCGGAGGACTACTGATGATATTCTATCAACTGTTGGCACGCCAGGTAGGGGGTGCGTGCTATTTCCTTGTCGAACAAGATGGCTTTTTTCGTAGGCTCTTTGTCCCTCCAATAGCCTGGCCAGATCTTCATGGTTGGATCCATCTTGTGAATCATCAACGCTGATGGAGTCGAAGAGCTCATCGAGCTGGTGCAGATCAACGCTGCGCCAATCACCCCAACACCTGCAACTGCAGATCTGATCTCGGAGCCGCCTCTGAAGTCGCCTTCATCGATGACTCACCGCCCGCTTCCTCGCTACCAGAGGAGGTAGATCAACAATGACGATCTGATCGCATCCATCGATCGGGTTGGTCTGAAGCTCGTCGATTGCCTCTCCGTCGCCGAATCAGCTCTGGACACTCTGGTTCAGCACCGACCACCCTCCGATCTAGATCTATCTAAGGCTGCTCGGGAAACTCCAGGGGTTATGGCCCTACCCTTTGGGCTACTTTTCTAAACCATCCTGGAGGAGAATCTGGACTCTAAGTCCTAGGGCTCTACGGAGACCATTGCCGAAACCACCAACGAGCTACTTCCTCTCCCTTCTTTCCGCGGCGGCACAATCTTCAACGTTAATGCCGACAGCCCCCCTCAGAATGGCGAAACCGAGGAGGAACGCGCCGCTCATGAGAACCAGAACGTCAACTGAGCACAGCGCCGAGCAAATGAGGTCGCCCTCATGATGGCCGAGCAGTAGCTTGAATCGCAAGGAAGGCCACTCCAACGCAATCTCGACGATGAATTTGTTCGCGTTGACGGCCACGATGTCTATAAGACTCCAAGCGCCAATCTGGCAGTGGCCGCCAACAATCTCGCCTGGCTCCCCCAGACACCCGAGGTCGCCAAGGTCGCCACCAGCTTAAAGCGATGCACTGTCAGGTCAATGAGATCTGCCAGGATCAGAGACCCTCATACTCCACAACCTCGATTCACCGATTAGCCACGCCAAGAAACGATCGCCGCCCAAGTCACTTCACCGACCAGCACCGTGACGACAGGCAACCCCTCTAGGGCAGAGCTAGGGGCAACCGCATTGAACACCACCGCCAACACGACTAGGAGATCGACCAGGACGTCTGAGTGCACCTCAACAATCTCCGAGATGCACGTCGACGTATCGACAAGCGCCGCTTCGATCACCATGAAGAAGAAGTACGCCGCCGCCAGGAGTACGAGCAAGAGTACGGTAACCCAGACTCAGCTCTTGAGCCACTCAACGCCGGCAATGCTGCAGGCGACGGCGCCAACAACCCCAAAGGGCCCCTAGCATTCACGAGGGCACTCCGAACACTTCAGTGGTCCCGTGGTTTTAAAATCACTGGGATCGAGCCCTATGAAGGAAGGATGAACCCAACACAATGGCTACAAGCTTATGGCACTACTGTCTGCGCCGCTAGAGGAGACACCAGTGTCATGGTGAACTATCTTTCCATCATGCTCACACCAACCACCATGAACTGGTTCACAAGCCTTACCCCAGACTCCATCGGATCCTGCGAAGAGCTAAAAAAAGTCTTCACCAACAATTATATGGCTACGTGTACTTAGTCAGGCACCAAGCATGATCTCAACCACATCAACCAAAAGCCATCCGAGCTCCTCTGTAGCTACATCAGACGCTTTTCCGAGATGAGGAATTCTAATCCCAACATCACGAAAGTGGAGGTCATCACATCCTTCATCAGAGGACTCCATCACCACGAGCTTCACTCCAAGTTCAACCGCAAGCCACCCACAGGGATTGGTGAGATGATGAAGACCGCCAACCAATACGCCGATGCTGAGGAAGCCAAGGTGGGCTTCAACGAGGATGCGGGCACTCATCGCCCAACATGCCGCTACGACGACCGCCCCGAAGATCGATGCCACAACGACCGCCGTTATGATGACCGCAGTTTCCATTGTGACAGCGGCCATGATCGGCCAGAAGGACCCAAGTTTGGTCAAAATCGCCGCCGCTGGCCAGACCACATCGTCACCGCCGTTATTGAACCTCACGCCAAGCGCAACTACGACGAGCAATACAAGAAGATCCTCGATGGCCCATGCCCTCTCCACAAGAACGCCAGACATAAGATGAAGGACTGCCTCTGCTTGGCTATGGAGTTCTAGGACAAAAAGATAGACAACAACACCAACGACGGAGCCGGAGGCCGCCGACCACCTGGGGGCAATAACAATGCCTTCTAGGACCACAACAAGGTGGTCACCACCATCTTCGGGGGCCTCGCCTCCACCGAGAGCAGAAGAGAACGGAAGCTCGCCGCCCGGTGGGTGCTCGCCGTCACTACGGAAGACACCGCCGCCAACCCCAGCTATCGCCCATGGTCTGAGGTCCCCATCACCTTCAGCAGGGCCGACCAGTGGGCGGACATCCCCTACACAAGGCGTTTCCCCCTCATCCTCGACGCAACCATCCAGAAAGTGCTTTTTAGAAAAGTGCTCGTCGACGGTGGGAGCGCTCTAAATCTCCTCTTCGTAGGAGCCCTAAAGGAGTTGGGCCTCGGGATAACATATCTCACACCCTCGGACTCCTCCTTCTGGGGTGTGGTACCTGGCAGGGCATCCAAACTGCTTGGAAAGATCACCCTACTAGTACAGTTCGCCACAGCAAGCAACTACCGCGTCGAGCATATCAACTTCTACGTTGCCGACTTCAACACCGCCTATCACGGCATACTTGGTCGGCCAGCTCTGGCTAAGTTCATGGCTGTACCACACTACGCTTACCTGGTGCTGAAGATACCTTCGCTTGTAGGAGTCCTAGCCTTGCGGGCCAACCTCTCCATCACCTATGCCTGCGAGACAGAGAGTCTCTCTCTCGCCGAAGCCACCGACCTCTCCATCCAGATGGCCAGTGTGGTCACCGACGCCAAGGTGCTGCCCGCCAATGACCTGGAGATCCCATCGCTGGAGCCTCCTCGCGCCTCCGCCACGTCCAAGGAAACCAAGGAGGTCAGCCTCGGCCTCGACGAAGACGAGCCGCTCCGCCACCGCTGTGATGTACAAGGACGTGTGCGACATCCTCTGCCTCCGAGCGATCTCAGCCGAGCCGAGCGACCTCATGTAGAGCCGGGAAGACGTCCGACACGACACAATCTAGGGCCAGCGTGGCCATGCTCGGGCGGTGGCAGTGACCTCAGCCGAGCCGAGCGACCTGCAGAGACGGGAAGACGTCCGGCACGCTGCGATCCCAGGACGGCGCGGCCACGTCCCTCCGCGCTGCGCCGATCCCCGCGGCAGCAGGTGATGCAACCACCACGCAAGATCCCCTGCGGCAGCACGCGCCTCGATGGTCTATTCGACGGCGGGCCTCAAGGTCCGGCGCCCCATGATCCAAGGCGGCCCTGGCCATGCCCTTCAGCGCGTGCTAGCTGTGAGTTTTCTGATCCCCGCCGATGTTAGGGTTTTGAAATTTAGGATAAACTTTGAATCTACCTTTGTTTTGAGACACGGAGAGGGAATGCAACTGCCATGCGATGAGTTTTTGTAAGATCTAAATTTTAGTACTCAGATTACTATAATAAGTATGCATGCTAATTCTTTATTTGTCATATCTAATTAAGTTCGGAACTTCTTTGCATTTGTTGATAATCTAAAAACGGGAGTAAATTCTGCAGGTTGCTGAGTTTCTTGGGTTTCATGGATTAGTCTCTGAAAGCATCAAGAAAACTCTGGTCCAGGATTAGCCGCCACCGCACTAGACGCCAAGGTCCCAAGGCAAGTTTTGAGTTGACAAGGAGCATGGTTTATATTTGTGAAGAAACATAGATAGCGCAGTTGAATATATTATAAATACTATTTGTGTGCTGCGAGTCTGCAACTACTAATGTTGGTTGTTGCTCTGTTGCTGTCTTGTTTATTCTGAATAAATGAACCTTTATGAACTCAGCCAATCCTATGTTGTCAATTTAATTATCATCTCTGGTACTAAAGAAATCTTAGTCTCATTTGAAGTTTTTGGATTACTTTTTGGTCTCTCTTCCATGAAGACTTTTTGCCAAGAATGCCGACACCGCTAGAGTACATTTTTGGGTCTATCTTCTGGTAACTGGATCACGTTCACTTTCACCAGATTCTTATGTATTTCTGCTCTTGTTCAGGAAAAAAAACAACTGCACGTATGATTGAGTTTTCACCAGGCCTTTATGCTTTGGATAGTTGTTGTCAAGTCTACCATTTTGATATTGTTGCTAAATAAATTGTCAAATATATTTTTTAATGGCCTACTTATACTGTAATATTTTTAATATTGTTGCTAAATAAATTGTTAAATATATTGTTTATCCAGCCCACTTACACTGTCACATTTTTATCAGTTTATATATCTCTCTTCTTAGCAAGGAGAGTGATTGAAGAAGACACTAAATTCAATAGGGGTGAGTGCAGCTCGTTTTTGCAATCTTTGACAAATTGTTGATACACGAGAAGCTGACATGCACCCTTTTTTTTGTGTGCCATTTCAGATCTCATAACTACAAGGCAATTCAACTGAACTAATATCTCAAAGGATGAAATGTTAGTTTGGAGGAGTTGACTTGGAAGTTTTTTTTCCTGGGTAGAATAAGGAGCAATTTCTGATTCAGTTTCATGGCTTATTTATTTAGTTATTTTCATTGCAGCATTTCAAGTTTTGAAGGGTGCTCGAGTCATGATGAACGTAGAGACCATAAGTCGACTTTGAAGTCTCTGAAGAAGAAAAGAAGGCAAGAATGGGCTCTTTGAAGAAAAAAGCAATAGATGCATCAACTAAGATTAGGCATTCATTAAAAAAGAACAGGAGGAAGAGTGGTAGTCGGGTCCTTTCTGTGTCTATATATCCAGTAAATTATGCTGTGCCTTTTATTTAGCTTGATGCGTTAGTTCTCATTTATTCCAAAGCTGGGGCGGCGGCTGCTGCTAGCCTGGCTGGGGGCGCGCCTCCCTTGGCCGCGAGCGCAGCTGCCATGGCCGGCGGCGCAGCTGCCATGGCCGGCGGCGCTGCTACCCGCGTGTTCTCTTGCCTTCTGGAGTTGTAGGGAGGGAGAGGAGCTTTGGTTCCTGGATGAGCTGTGAAGGAATTGGGAGCACAATGGCGTGATGTTTACTCCGCATGGCGTCCTTGGTGGCAGCAGCTACCATCAGAGCGGTGGTGGCGCTCCTGATGCATTGGTGCCCCTTGGAAAGGAGAAAGGAAGGGTCACCGAGCTCGAGCAGGAGTTTATTTTTCTCAATCTTTACCTTTTTTCCAGTCATTCATCTTCTGTCTGAACCTGATTTAGGACTAAATTCCTCTACTCGTTTTGTTACTGATCACCTATCGTTTTGGAACTAGGACTCTCAAGTAGGTCCTACAATTTTATATCCTGTTTCTACATCATGTACTCCGTCTATAAAAAAGATGACAAAGCAAAAAATGAAAGGAAGATGAAAAAGCAATTTAAACGAGGTGCTTTTTTGAAGTTGAGTTTCGTGCTTACATGAAATTTTGATATCCCTAAAATCTTTTTTTGCTATGTTGGTATTCAATAATTTGAAATTTTATAAAGTGATGCTTGCTGTATTCTGTATGTGTTTTAGGTTGTCCTTTTGTAAATCAGGTTTGTTTTACTTGCCTGCGTTCTTATTCTCTTTTGGAGAAGTCTCCTGACAATGTAAATCATTTGTATCTTAGACACTGCTACTCTTGGAATTTCGGTTGGTTACTTTAAAGGAAGGTCAAATATACGCATTCTTTCAAAAGAAAATGTTCCAAAAGTAGAAGCTGAAGGTGAAGAGATGGTTCAGGTATCAATATGGACTTTCTGATGTTCTTCATTTTTATAAGACCCTTTTGCAGCTATGCTATAGCAAGTTTTCATTATATCGATTTGAGTACTCTATTGATTTTCCTATGCACCAGGTCAGTGGAGGCCTCTATGTTGTAAGACAGGCTCTGTGCAAATAGCTACAAGGTTGAAGCCCAATTTCTTTTGATGTATGCTGCACTGTTTGGCTACATCTTTGAGTCAATACGGAAATACTAATTTGGTTATATTTCAGAATGCAGGATAAAACCATTGCTTATGTGGGTGATTCTTTAGGAAGGCAGATGTTTCAATCAATGATGTGTATGGTCACTGGTGGAACATTGGAGGCAGCTGTGATAACACAAACCCTTTGGCCAAGGAAAGTGGCATTCACCTCAACCATTCTGAGGATGGTGATGCCGAGGGTGCAGTGAGAGGAACCAGGATCAAGCTTGTGGATGTAATTGCCCTGTCATGTCTGAGAGACCAAGGACATATATGATGGTAAAAGTATCAAGGCCACGCTAGGCGTTCAAGATTGCTTGCACTGGTGCCTTCCTGGCGTTCCTGATACATGGAATGAGAACATTTTAGCCCAGTTATAACCTTCGGTTGAATGTGCGAACGGCTACATCAAACAAGTTAGGTTTACTGCAGAGGTTTTATGCTGCTGATAGGAAACGAGCAGCAGTAGATTTACTTGTTGGTAGCTTGATTTTTATGGTATATCAACTAATTATTCTTTTCGATAATGATATCAATATTGGATCAATACTTATTGGTAGATTGATTTTTTAGTTTGCATATATTTTAGTTTAAATTTGTATATATCCGAATGTTTCTGTAGCGTTAGCACGGGCACTATACTAGTGTACATAGTAGTAATCTGCTAATAATTATCTCTTCTGAATTCAAACAGGTATATATAATAGACTAGCTAATTATTAGCTGTACCTCCCGTCCCTTCCACACTCACGCCTCTCCCGGAGACCCAACCTCACCCGGCGTGCGGCCCCTCAGTTTGGCATCCAGAACTGCTGCTCCAGGACACGCGGCCTGGTGGCATCCACGGACGCGCCCCCACCATCGTCCGGATAGTCCAGGCGCACCAAAGACGCTGCTCGACGGTGTCACCGACGAGGCGTGCGCCCTGCTACTGCCGTTGCCGCTGCTGGGAGCAGAGGAGTAGGTGCGATATGGTGGCGGGGCGAGAATTGGTGCGACCTCGACAACTTTGGTGGGCACGGCGACGACCTCCTCTGATCCACCAGCGGGCTTGCACCGCCGTCGAGCTGGTTCCAGTACAGCCCCAGCAGGATACCGGCATCGATGACGCAGCCGGCGAGCGTGGACAGAAGGATGTCGAACACGAACTGCCCGAATGAGATGCCGCTCTGCACCACGATCGCCAGGTTCTGCGGGTTGCGGATGGGCGTGGCGGCGCAACCGATGTTGGCGTTGGACGCCTCTTGTTCCTCGATGAGTAGCACATGCATTCATCAATTAGCTGGGTATCCAAACAACCATCTAACTAAGGCCAGTCTCAATGGGGATTTCATAGAGTTTCATAGGCATTAAATATGCTGATATGGCACTGTCTTGATGAAGAGAGAGAAGATAAAAGTTTCATGGGAGTAGAGAGAGTTTTATGGGGATGAAACTCTTCTGCATTGTTTTTAAAATATGGGTGTGTTGGAAACTGGGAGATGAAACCCCCACTGAGACTGGCCTAATAGGTATCTAACCAATTATTAGCCAGCTAATCGGTTGACGCTGGACGCCTCCTGTTCCTCGATGAGTAGCACATGCATTCATCAATTAGCTGGGTATCCGAACAACCATCTAACTAATAGGTATCTAATCAATAATTAGCCAGCTAATATTGCAGTTGCGTGCTCCCCTACCACACATTCTTCCCTCGTTTGAAGGGCAGCTCCGCCAGCGTTTTGTCCTCCTTGGCGTCAGATATGTGGTCCTCCTAAGGATCTGCCACTGCGCCGCTGTTATTCAGTCCCTCTTCCGTCGTTGTACTGCTCATACGTCTTTGCTACCCTCAACCGCATGGCTGCTTCCTTATGTCCTGCCACTGTACTACGGAACCTGACTTTACAACCCGGCCGCCTTCTCAACTGCTACACGCATTGGTAGTGATCGTGAATCCGTGATGGTACCATCACAGTTCACAACCAATCTCCTCGGTTGACGGGGGATTATTACAACAAGTATCTATTGCTGACAGTAAAAAAAATGTCACTTGGCTCGGCTCATTCAGATTGGTTGCCTGAGTGCTTAACCGGTTTGGTTAGTCGAGTGCATTTGTTTATTATTCCTTTTTTTTGCGAAGGAAAGGAGACTTATATTAAATCTTGACATAGTACATCCCCAAATTATATATGAAAAAATCTAAAATAAAAAATAATAATATTCTATGCAGATTCTTCCATCGTCTTCTTCCCTAATGGCTTCACTCAAACGCCAGAGCCAAAGTGCAGTCCTTATGTCGAATCCAATGACTAACCCCAAAACATTGGACATGCCGTAAGATCCAACGTTTCGGAACCGGTCCAAAACGCATCTAAATCGCTAAAAGAATATCAGCAGTTGCATCGTTGGATACGACATAGGCTGCAGAATCATCATCTCAAGACCTTGAAATCCTCTCCACGACCATCGACGATGAGATTGATGACCTGGAGTCGTCGTCCTCGTAGGGGGCTCCCAGAAGTACCCCTCCCCTTGCAGATAAAGGCCACAAATTGGCCGCCTGCCGATGAAATCGATGCCTACAACGGCGATCTAGTGTGGTAATCACCGAAGTCATCGCAGGAAACACGATACCGACCGAAAATCATCTTATTTCTCTAGAAGATTTATTTGGATCAAACCCTAAGCAACTGAAAAAACTACAGAAAATTAAAGAGATGGGTCCCCTCCCCTTCTTATCTCCGGCAGAGGCGCTGGAGAGGAAGAAGGAGAGGGGCCCTAGGCGGCGGCGGAGGCGGCAGCGAGGAGTTGTGTGGTGGTGGCGGTCTTGCGAGGACGGAGCGGGCGTGGCCTATTATTCCATTTGGTTGGCCAATGCAAGTTCATTAGTTCACCCTGACTAGGTGGCCAAGTGCATAGGCCAACCCAGTTTCGATGGCGGAATGCATTCGGATTAGTTAGTGATACACCAGACTAGTGCAGTGATTGATGACATATCGGTCCGCGATGCACTCTGTAGCCATGGCAGTGATGTGAGGCAGTCAACAGCAAGCTGATCAGCATTTAGATCAAGCGTGAAGGAACCATGACATCTAAGATATGGATGAATTAGCAAAACCTACACAAGAAAGTAAACTATGGTCTCTAATTAACCTTAGCAAAACATACAGAAGAAAGTAAAGTATCTTGAAGTGCACTACGGTTTGCTAAGTGTGAAGTTATCTCTATTATAAAAGAGTTATACAACTAAGGTACAGAATATAAATGTGGAAGCTAAATTGAGGTACAGATGCAAACTCCTATCGATGACTGTTATTTTTATCGAGTTACGGATAAGCTCATGTTTCCCCTATTGCTTGTTGGAGCCCCTCGCAAGGGCCAAGCTCCTAATCGGATAACTTCGTAGGTAGCCCCTGATCATTCTTACGCGCATGTGGGTCTCCAAGATAGCCTTTCCTGAACCGCTCCCCACGTCTTCACTATCAAGGTTTCGGCCAAATCGTCTGGGCCTTGTTCCCTCCGATACACAGTGGCGGCCACACCACAAATGTGGTTGGTGTGGTCTCGCAAGACTATAAGCCTGTCAGTGTTTCGTCAACCGACTAGTGAATTTATACGTGTGTCGCGCTGCTCTAGGAAGACGATGATAGCACTCAAAGACACAAGGAATTATACTGGTTCAGGTCGGAGCCCTAAATCTAGTCTCAGAGATGGATCAAGTTCATGTTCCTCGGTTAAGTGCTCTGAAGTTCTTACAATGGGTTATGTAAGCTAATAGAAAGAGGTAGGAGGAGTGAGGTGAACAAATGCCCGATTGAAGTCTCAAGAGTTCGTCCTCTTGGAATGGGGCCCTGCCCGCCCTTATATAGAGTTCAGGGGCCAGGTTACATATGGAGAGAGGGGTTCTCCCGACCGAGTGGTTGTGAGCCCGAGGGAGGAGAAAGCAAGTAAACTTGGCTTGCAAGCAAGCCCGTCTTGTCCTGGCGTCATCGCACGTTCTGGTATGGTCATCGTCGTGGTCTTGCTCCCATGTCATGGCGTGGCATGGCGTGAAGCTACAGTGCCAGTCATGATGACACTATTGGCACGGTGGTGGTTTACCAACTGTCCTATGCGACGTGGTCTTGTCGTTGCCTTCATCATCGCCTCATGTTCTCCTAGTGGCATTGTGATGAAAGTGCGGCAGCAGGTAGCCGCTCCCGGGCCATCGGTCACCTTTGTTGGTCATGGTGTCGATGGCCTCGACCCTGGATTGCGAGGTCGAGGTCCCCAGTGGCCTGGCCAATCTTAAAAGTCAAGGCCAGGGTCGTGCGCCCCATCCCGTAGCGGGTGGGGCCGTACGCCCATCTTGTCAAGCTGGATTTGGACGGTGTCGTGCCATACCGGTCTTCACCGCCTGGCGGTGTTGTCTTGTCTACGTAGGGGCGTGTAGGGATGGCGTCTGCCCCTGAGATGGCTGTCCTTTCAGTCCTGGAGGAATGAGTGGAGCGTGCCTGTCTCTATCAGAGCAAGCGTAATTGACCGCGTCCGATCCCTCCTCATCCCTTCCAGGGGTCGTGATGAGGGTGAGGTTGAGGGTGGCTGCGTGTGGTCGAAGGAGAAGGGAGAGGTCGTGATGGACCATTTGTCTTACCGTGTGGCCTTGAACCCATATGGCTTAAATGGGCCGAGGTTGTTGGGCCTCGGCCAGCTGGTTTAGACTGGCCGAGCGGCTAACTAATCGGTGTCTTGAGATACCCAGTGTATCTTGACCCCGATAGTAGCCCTTGAGCATCTTCGTAATCTTAGAGTGATTGTGGGGGTGCTAAATTCTAAATGTGTCATGTGTAGACTTGAGGTCTTGGCTAATCTGAGCTTGGAACTCTGACTCCCATCGGTTCAAGTATTCAATGTGGTAGGTGGCCATTACACCCCATCCTGTTAGGTTGCCCTGATGGTTGGGAACATTCTTGCTCTGCTAAGGCTGGCCACGTCAGGGCGACGTGTACAACGGTACGAGATCTAGACTAAGTCATGAGGTCTCGTCCACACTGTACCGATTTTTTCTTTTGGAGGATCTCAATTTCATCATCCTCATGCGGGCTTCTGACATTAGTTAGGGCCTCTTGTTGTTCACCACGTGGCTTGAGAGTCACGGGATGTATAGTCTGCCTTCGGGCCTATAAATAGGGGCTCTTTTTAATTACACTTGACCACGTCTCTATGCCAATCTTTGATTTTTGATAAGCTAAGTCTGCGAGAAGGAGTGCTTCTCGATAGATAGTGATAGTTTTAAGGATGCGACCTGCTAGGGGTCAGTTGCGTTGGCTAAAGGTTGGCGGTGCTTCATCTAGCATCTGGTGATAGAAGGAGGCTTGCGAGCAGGAGGGCAAGAGATAGTGCGGCCTTTGGGTCCGTATCCTGGGACCTCAGGCCACGGCCTTGTCACTGCTTCTTGTCCCAAACTTTAGCAGTTCAAGTGCTCAAAGTGGACGGTGATGGGGGACATCTTCGGCTTCCCCCCATAGTCCACGGGTAGGCAAGTGGTGTGTCATGACCTCGATGAGAGGTCGTTCAACAGTTGTCACTGGTTATGTGCAGAACGGGAGCGGATGAAGTCGCACTGCCTTCTCACGCCATCTTCGTTGTGCAGGACATGATGGTTACATGGCTGCACTTCAGTTGCCAGCCAGCCTCCCTTCATTGCCAAAGGGATGGTGGCGGCCTTTACCGGAGCTGGGTAAGTCCATAGTTTCCAGGGGGGGCCTTTTTGAAAGTCCCCTGGTGCGTGTGGAGGTGCTCCCAAAGCCATCAAGGCCACAGTCTCTTTCCCCCTTGCGTGTTGACCCTAGGGTCGTGATGCTACAAGAAGGCTTGTGAGGTACTCCTCGACCTCGCCTTCCATGCTTTTGTAGCATTCACCCTCAGGCCTTCAACGATACCACCAATAGAGTGGTATTACGTTTTTTATACCTTGTAAGCGGCATGACCACCCTTGTAATAATTGATTATGAATAAAGAGGGACTCTATTTAGAGTGTTATGGCTTTTTTCGTGGTCGTGGTGAGCCCCCAAGCCATTGGGTCAGGGTCATGCCATTGGCACAAGGTCGTAGGACCGAAAGGGTCACCTTACCTTAGTTGTGCGAGAGGTCATGCCACGACCTCCTCTGCTTGATTGTGAGATTCCCCTCGATTGAGCCCAGGCTCGTGGGTCAAAGACCTTCTTGATTTGCACGTGATCGAGCCATGATAGTGTTCTTTTCGAATTCTGTATTGCTTCATAAGGAAGACTCTGTTATGAATCCTTAGCCATCTGCCCAGTTAGTCTCTCCTGTAGTGGTCGTTGACCCCTGATGGTTTGTGAGACTCTGGAGCTGGCCTTAGGTCGGTGACCTTGGACACAGGGAGGAGCTGGTCGAGGCTTGGCCTCGACCTCTAGCGAGGTCACGGGGACCTGACTCCTTTCTTCCCGGTTGTCTCTATTGACCCCGAGGGGTCGTGGTGCCTTTTTACTGGCGGGTTTGGTTTTTGCCCCATGTATGGAGAGACTATCCACCGCAACCTCATCGGTTGAGTGGTGTGCCTTGTCGAGCTCAACGGGTAATTCAAGGAGGGCCCGATATCCTCCAAGAATCGACGTGGAGTTTGACTATGCCTCATTGAGAGACGTCCCATAAATCATCAACCGTCAAACCCATCGGTCCCCGATCGCTTCCACAGTGGCTAGAGGGCAAGATGCCTTCCCCCCGGAGGGGGTCAACCCGGGCAACTTCGAAGCCAAAGACTCGAACATAGGGAGATATGGTCAAGAGGTTCCGCACCACTGATAAGAGCCGCTCGAGGCCCATCTGCTCCCCACCCCTAACTCTTTGGTGGCCTCGAGCCCATCTAAGGGCCGCCCTATGAAGAAAATTGAACCATATATGCGACGCTTGGTCATGAACACGGTGGGTCGCTTTACGCGTGGATCTGGGGGGCGGTTGGCCTCCCTGGTCACATCGTGTCTTAATGATGCCCACTCGTGAGTGATTATGCGCCGCGGAGCGTGGGCACATGAATCAAAAAATATGGAAAGTGGGGAAGCGCGAGGCTTACTTCATTTCTACCGTTGTGTGGGACACCGTCGTTTCGCCTTCTGTCTGGCCGCTCCCCCTATCTACAAGATTTGCAAAGTGGTTAATAATGAGGAAGAGCACGTGTGTGCCCGAGGCATCCGTCATAGTTATCCCTATGGCTATAAATTCATAGGAGGGGTTCGGTGAGGGAGGCATCTGCTCCTGGTCTCTTGCTCTGCCACTCTCTTCCTCTTGTTCTTGTGCTCGGAGCTTCTTCCTTAGCCAGAGAGATGGATCATGGCAAGCACCCGAGGGAGGAGTCACCGGAGGCCGGTGGGCTGCCACCGTGCCTTCGTGTGTACCTGTGTAGTTAGGGGTAAGTGTTTTAATTGTTTTGAGATCAAGGTTGACCTGTGCTGATCGTTTGCGCTTTTAGGGTCGTTTCACACGCTGCGTCAACAATCGGAGGGTCCACCGGCGCCACACTCTTTGAGGCCCCACTGACGGCGGGGTCAAGCTCATCATCATCTTGATGATGATTAGCGGGAGTTCCGAGACCTCATTCATGCAGCGGATGAGTCCCGCCACCTTTACTCCGACGCCACCCGCGAGGTGGGTAGGCTGCAGTTCTGCCTCGAGGCCATCAAGGTTGCCCTCTCCACCTCGGAGAGGGAGACTACCGCTGCATGGTGGTAGCCACCGATGCCCAGGCTCGCATAGTGGGTAAGAGCTTCTTCTACCGCGAAGTTTTGTCTAGTGTCTTTAGTCTCTGATCTTCATGTCCTCTTTATTGCCAGCATTGGAGGAGCAACTGGCGCCCTCCCACCATGAGGCGGAGGAGGCCCATCTCTGGAGGCCCTCTTGATGGTGGACCGCTAGTGGGCAGTGATTTCGAAGATCCGATAGGGGGCTGGCATCTCCCTTGCCACCACCCAACTACGCTCTGGCCATGACCTCCACCATCTGGTGCTCGGCTTCCCAGGTTACGTTAGGCTGGAGGAGCAGGAGGAGCTGGTTGGTGACTTCATCGCGGCCACGGAAGCCATCGTGGTGGCCGTGAACATGGAGGACATCCTCCGCGGTGCCGGCCAAGGCCCTTAGGTTGTACCTAGGGGCCGATTTTAATAAAGAAATTTTTATTTCGAACACTGATTCTCGTCTTAACTGTCTATTTGCCTGCAATTGTTGACCATTGGCCGTTGGGACGCCACTGATGTGCCACCTTGCCTGGGGATCAACCCGTGAGGCTTAGTCTAGTGCGACTCATTGGCGTGACTGAGATGTCGAGGGACAATTTGCTCGGTGTTGTGTTTTTTCTTGACCTTTTTTGCTTGAGTCATGGCAGCATTTTCTCCCCTTTATTCTTACGCGCGGGTGATTGACCTCGCCCTAGAGCTAGTCCGTGGGGTTTGGTTTGGTGTGACCTATGGGAGCGTTCGAGGGGCTCCTCGACCTCTTCCGTTGGGGTTGAAGTGGCACTCCGCTTCCTTTCATTCTCATGCATGGGAGCCTAGCCTCGCCTAGGAGCTGGTCCTCTCAAGGCTCGGCTTGGTGAGACCCATTGGCACGGTCAAGAGGTCAGAGAGCATCTCGCCATTTCATCCTGACGTGGGAATGATATGTGGACAGAAATTGTCCTTCATAGGGTAGTGTGATGCGGCGCAGCCCCCGCGAGTGAGCCATCATCGACTGCTGGCGTGAGTTGGGATGGGTCACTCGTGAGGTTAATGTGTTAACGGAAGGTTGTATGCTATCTGTGCTATTTGACATGTTCTGATAGCTCCATCCAAAGCCTTAAGAATTTGGGATGAATGTACATGCAGGTATGTGCATAACTAGTCAAACAGTTTAAGGATGGTGCTGACATCGTTGCTGGGCGCCCGTGTGTAACACCCCGGGTGTTTTAAATACTAAAACTGTCATGTTATCATATGCATTGCAAAGCATTTGGTCATATTGCAAACGTTGATATGCATTCACTAAAACAAGTTTACATTCATGTATAAGGGTTGAATTGTATTGTTTGAATCAAGTTTGAAATACCTGTATTGTTTTGAAATTCCGAAAACCTTAATTTCAGTATTTAAATTCTACCAAAAAAACTCATTTCAAAATCTAAGCATATTTTGGGGTTGAGCTTAAAAGCAAAAGTGTAGATCTTGTCAAGTTGTACAAAGTTGGTGTTTGGAGTTTTCAAAGTTGTTTAGTAAAATTTGAAGTAATTTGAAAAGGCATAATTCTTTAAAGTGTCCCCTTTTGAATTCAAATTTGAATTTCAAAATGTAAAATGAATTTGGATATGGTTTCAAAAGCAAAGTTGTAGAACTTTTGATTTTGAACAACTTTTGTTTTTGGAGATTTTTGAGTTGTTATGAAATTTTGAGAGTAATTTGTGAATTTTGGAGAATGGCAATTCTGTAATTTTGATGAACAGTGTTCACCGCTCTTGCTACATTGCCGGCGTTTCCTTCTTCGGCGTTCCAGGCGCGGTCGTGGCCGTTTTGGCGTCGCTCTGGCGCTGTGAAGGCCACAGCCAAGAGCTTCCTTGAGCTTCTCGCCATCCTTTAAAGCTCGAGTCGTCGCCGTTCTTCTTTTCCTTTGCTCTGCTTTTCTTCCCGTCACCTTGCTCATCTCCGTGAGCCTGCGTTGCCACTGCCGTCGTTCGCCATCGCTGATAAGCTAGCTCCAGCTCCGCCTGCTCCTTGCGCGTCCAGCTAACCCCTCAATTTAGTCTGATTTCGCCGGGAAACATCGCGCAACGTATTTTCTTCGCGTCGGCAAGCAACAGCTTGGTGATCCCGTTTCACCGTGGTCGGGGCCCTCCGGTGAGTCGTTGCTTCGATTAGCGTAGCTCCGCCTTCGTCTCGATCTTTGTGATGCTTAATCCGTTGTTGCTTGCTCATTTTGATCACCACAGATCACCGGCACACCATCACCGACGATCCTTGCTCCGCCGCCGCGTTCTTTGTGCACGCCGACCCGCGTCTCGCCGCTTCTCGACCTTGCTCTCTGCTCCGTCGTGTTCGTGGTGAGCTACCGGTGCTTCTGTACCGTTTATTTAATCGCTACCGAGCTCCTCGTCGCCGGCGTGCGCCACCGCCGAGCCGCCGCGTCGCCATGGCCGATGCCAAGCTCGTAGCTCGTAGTAATTCGCCTAGCTAGTGCCTTCAATCGATCTTGTGTGATGATGTGGTCATTTTGGTACCTTGACCGCCGCCTTTGGATTCACCGTCGGCGAGTTTACGCGGTCAGCGCCGTCGTCGTCGTCAACGTCAACGCGCGAAGGTTGAAGATGACATGTGGGGTCGATGTCGGTGACTCAAATGTTCAAATGAGTTTTCTGCTTTTCGATTTATATGAATAGTGCTGGAATTTGTTATTTTGTGTAAATTTATTTAGAGCTCCAAAAATTATGAAAATTTTTGTGTGACTTCTTTGTGATGTATATTATGTGACAAAAATTTGAAATATTGATTTTAAGTATTTTTGGGGTATGATAAAATTGCTCAATTAATTAATAAATGACTTTCCATGATTTTTCTAGGCTTAATTAATTATCCAAAATTATGAAAATTGTTTTGCCACTTAGTTATCATGTAATGAACATTTACAAAAAATTTTGAGCCCAATTGGAATAAGTTGATTTATTTCATAATTCTTAATTAAATAATTAATTCATAAAAGCAAATAGTAACCTTTAATGATTTAGGTTTTGATTGAATTTTTGATTGGGTGATGTCCTTGGGTCATTAGTGGATAATGATCTTTGGCAATTGATGTGTGTATTACGAAATGATTTAGTTAGATTAGCTTGTAAACTGCATCTGTGAAGGAAAGTTGTATTCAAGTTGCTAACTTTTTGCATCCATCATCGAGCATCATGTTTTGTATTCTGCATCATGTTAAACATGGCATTGTTACTACGTGTAGTGAACGAAGGTGAACCCGTGGTAGTTAATCAAGCGGTTGAGGAGGTTAATCCGTCGGTTGAGGTCGGGTTGGATAAGCGTGGACGACCGACTCTGAATCGGACTTTTCCGTCCACAATCAGCGAAGGCAAGCCGGGATGCATATAACCCTACCTTGTATTTTACAAATTTATTTTGCTTTTGCTTCCGTTCATCGCATTAAGTGATTAGGAGTTAAGTGAAAACCTAATTGGTGCATTAGCAACCTTGTTATTCCATATTTACCATATTACCAGCTTTAAATTCAGATATGCCTAGTTTTGCTTAGCTATGCTTAGAACGATGAAAATCGGGTGATTGCCTCACTACCGAACTTTCAATGGAACTTTGGTTAATTATGTTAACATGTGATATGGAAATGTGGAGTAATAAATCTAGACCAAAGCGGACTTCGGTGTGTGTGAGCCACAAGACATGGAGGTCTTGTGAGCGGGTTCTTTCCGCCTGTGTCGATTAAGGTCCGTCACTGTTGTTGAACCGCTTGAGGTGAGACTTTGTAGTACTAACCGCATACTCCGGTAAGCCTTAACTTGGCTATTCTATTACGAGAATGGCTACTCGCGCACTGGGAGTGGAGATGGCGGCGGAATAGCGTGTACCCACGTGGCAATGGGCCGGAGTGTGGAGTAATGTATTCTCGGGTGGCGCGGACCCGTTCTTGTTTAGAGGATCCGAGGGTAGGTTGATATATGTAGGTCGGGGACCCGTGCATATGTCGTGTGGTCTGAATTCCCAATTTGGGTTTATAATCGGTTCGAATCGTCGTTGCTCCTCGGTTATGGAGACTCACTTCTCTGCTTATCATCGTAGTATTAATAATCGGAACTTGAGTATGGTTTGAGAAAGTGTTGGATATGAAGTTTCATGATCTCAATACGGATCGTGTCAGCTTTGTATATGATCTTATGAAGTTTTAAATGTTGAAATAAAGAATTTTGTTAAAAGAGCTTTTACGCAAAAGAACTTTGATTATTGCTAAAGCCCTACCTTGAATTCCTAAGCCTGCATTCCTGATTCTTATTTGTTATTTCGGTTAAGTCTTGTTGAGTACTTTTGTACTCAGGGTTCGTTGACCCTTGTTGCGAAAAGCGCCTCATGAGTCGATCTGTTTTGGATCGTCTTTGCATGACTATAGTTCGATCTCGATGACGAGAAGTAAATGTGTGGCCCTTAAGGCGTGGCGCTTTATTGTGTGTTTTGTATTATATTATAATGCCACTCCACTACTTCGTTTTGTATTAATAATTATACTTAGTTTGTAAGGTTTGAAACAACTGGTTTGTAAACTAAGTTGCTATAATGCTTCCGCTATATTTTACTCTGATATATCTATTTGAATAAACTGTTGTAATACTGCAATGACTCTGTAATGTGATCCTGCTCGGAAATCGTGGATGATTCGGGGTTCTTCGAGGACACCCGACAGTCTCCTTAAGTTATCGGTAACATATGCATTGATGTCAAAGGTCGTTGGACAGTGACAGGTGTATGTGGGCCCTATAATTTAGGAGGTTCTGCCACACCGTGCGGCGAACAAAGGCCTCACGGTCGACGTTTTGCGGTGCGGCGATCCCTCGAGCGTGTGGCCTAGTGTGTCAAAGGCGTGTTGCGATGCGAACATTTCAGCATTGGTCGGGTGTGTCAACCTTGGCCCGAATCATCGTGAGCCTTGTCCCACGACGTGCGCAAGGTCGCTTGGTGCAGCCCCTGCGTGCTTCCTACTATGTAGAGTAGTTGCAGTCGGCCTGAGCTATGCTGCCCTCTCTACCATTGGGTTTTTGGGTTCCCAGAGACTGCTCCTTTGCACTCAATTTGGGCATGGCCTCGGCCTTTGCGGCTTGGAGGGGTCGAGGCTCAGGGATCTAGCACGCGGCCATCATGATGTCGTAATTTTCCCATTCATAGAGATGCGCCTGGCGGAGGTCTCACCCACGGTGATGATCCCACAGGGACCTGGTATCTTGAGCTTAAGGTAGGTGTAGTTGGGGACGGCCATGAACTTGGCATAGCATGGCTGGCCTAGGATGGCAAGGTTGGAGCTTGGGAAATCCACTATTTCAAAGGTGAGCATCTCCGTGCGGAAGTTTGCTTGACCTTCGAACATCATGGGTAGGTTGACCTGCCCGAGGGTAATGGCTTGGAGACCGGGTATGACTCCATGGAATAGAGCGCCGGACGGCCATATCGCCACTCGTGACAGGCCCATTGCGTCGGTCTTGGCATAGAGGAGGTTGAGGCCGCTCCCGCCATTCATGAGGACTTGGGATAAGCGCATCTTGCCGATGATTGGATCAATGACGAGGGGGAAGCACCCTAGCTGAGGAATGTGGTCGGGATGATCTATCCTATCGAAGGTGATCGTGGTTTTCGACCACTTTAGGAAAGCTAGGACAGCCTCCCCTAGAGTGGTGGCCACATCGACCTCTCTAGTTGTGAGCTTCTGCCGACGCCTAGACTCACAGGCCGCCGGTCCGCCGAATGTCATGAGGCACCCTTTTGGGTCGGGGAAAACGTCTCCATTTTCCTCATCGTCAGTGGGTCTAGCCGGCTTGTCCATGCCATCTATTTTGTAGTGGCCCTTGAGCTAGCGCTTTATGAAGTCATAGTCCTCAAGGGTGTGTTTGATGGGGTAGCTGTGGTTATGGCATGACCCCTTCACTATCTTTTCGAAATTGATAGGGTTGGGCCTACCGGTCTTCTGCTTGTGGACTCTATCGGCCACCACGACAAACTCGCTATTGTGATGCCTCTAGCTATCCTTCTTGCCCTTTCCCTGCTGTTGGAAAGCTGAGGATTTCTAGCAGGTGGGGTACAAAAGGCCTTCGCCCAACCGGGTGCTCTGGGCGAAGGTATGTGAAATGGAAGGTGGGCCCAAGCTCAATCAGGGTTTCATTAATGTATTCACCAGCCTCTCTTACATAGCATCCTGCTTCCCCTTTTTATAGGGCAATGTTTGCTACTACTTCCTGGTACAAATTTGCCCTTTGACAGCTAAGGTACATTCCTAGAATATCCTAACACCAGTACAAATCTTTAGGGGCATCTTTGGTCTTATCCACCTACACCGACTTTGATTCTTGGGCTTTAGTCGCAAGCCCTTGGGAGGCCCATCTCTGATCTTGGGCCACCATGCTACGAGGATCCCTTTCTCCAGCAAAGACAGCATAGCCTCTGCCTGAGCCATTGGAGCCTCCACCTTCGCTCCTGAGTCTCCGCCGGTGGACTCCTCTGGACATCTTTAGGGCCATGCTCGGGCCTCCGTCCTACTGATAGCCAGTGGCAGAGGCCTTCTTGTCACTGGCGGAGGCTTTCTGGGCTTTTTCCTGTATCATGCATGGCCTCCGCCTGAATTGCTAAGGTCTTCGCTCCATCGTAGGTACCGCACGAAGGCTTCACCTAGCAACCCTACAAAACACTTGCACAAATGTTGCTTATGTTTGCACTAATCTCCATTACTCATGTATGGTGTTCCAACAGTACCCCCTTGACGGTGTGGTCCGATGCCAGCGGGCCATGAGCCTCAAGCACGACATTGATACTGAGTGGCGGAAGCTTGCCCCTTTCCCCTTAGGTCACCCATATCGGACCATTTGAGGGGCGACATGTCAACGTTTGACTCGTTGTGGTGGCTCGGTGCATGATGCACCCGCGAACAGTCACGACCGTTGGTGTTTGGAATTCGAAGCATCCCCCATTGCCTATATGAAGGGTGGGTTGGTGGGGAGGCCCCCCATGCTACCCACATGAAAGGTCCTTTGTGGTTTTGATAATTGAGTGACAACCTAGGTGGACTAATTGTGTTTATGTGAGATAGACAGGTGATTAGTCCACAGGTACATGTGTGTGAGCAACATATGCCATGAAGGTGAAAATGGCTTGGAGATGTTGCAAAGCTCACATATGTGATGATGAAGGAGCTCATTGCACATGAGACATGACATTAAGTCAAGTGATCAAGGTGTAGAAGATCAAGACAAGACTTGGCTTGATAGACCAGTTGCAAGCGTGAAGGGCAAGTTGGAGGCTTTGGAGCGATGGACCACGTGGCGGTGAAGCTTGAGCAAGACTTGGCGCCGATGGACGAAGGCAACGGTGAAAAGCAAGTGAAATCAAGATCGATGAACCAATATGATCACTTGATGATATGAAGTGGATCCTATCATTGTTGATCATGTTGGTGCATGTGTTGCATCAACATTGGAAGAGATGGAATGAAATACGCAAGGCAAAGGTATAACCTAGGGCATTTCATTTCACTGGTCATAGGTATGTAGAGAAGTTTATGACCGAGTTTAGAATTGATGGCCGTACTATCAAGAGGGGCAAACTTGTTTGCATATCGATCATCTATTGCCACTCGTGTGATCTAACTTTGCATCGTCGCTAGGATCGAGTGGCGTGGCAAGTTGAGTGGGCTAATCCTTTAGGAAATGATTGTGAAAATGCTAACACACATACACATCGTGGTGTACACTTGGTGGTGTTGGCACATTTACAAAGGAGATGAAGTTGGAGTTGATGTGGATCAACTCGGCGATGAAACGGAGGTGAGAAGGGTTAGAAACTTCACCGGTGGAGTGTCCACCCATAGAGTGCGGATAGTCCGATGGTACCACTGGCGCCCTGTATAGAAAAGATAGGGTTTCACAGAACTGATCGAACGCTGGCCTCGGAAGGACCGGCGCGTCTGGTCAGTGGTAGTAGTGAGCGCGCGGTCACGGTCTCATGACCGGACGCTGGCGCGAAGAGTGACCGAACGCTCAGGGTCTGCGTCCGGTCAGTGCTGACGTATGGTGACGTAGGCGGCGCTGGAGTTAGGCGTGCAGGCATAGAACTGATCGGACGTTGGTTTGCGTCTGATCATGGTGGGTCGGACGCGTCCGGTCGCAAAATAGAGGCTCAGGGAGCTCTTTGGAAACGACCGGACTTAGGCGCAGTAGCGTTTGGTCATTCACTGTGCAGCGTCCGATCGCAACTTAACCATTGAGATCGGCCGGCTCCGGTTGAACGCAGAGCGATACGTGGACGGCGTAGAGCGACCGGACGCTGGCAGGGTGCGTCCGGTCGATCTGACCAGAGCATCCGGTCGTCCCGAAATTTGCCCACTGAAGGAGAAACGGCTAGTTTAGCCCATGGGGCTATAAATAGAAGGGGGTCTCAGCCATGGCCGGAGCTGACCACCTTGGGGGACTTTGTGTCCATGCTTGAGAGTGCTTGGGAGCCCTCCATCTCACATATGCTTGATAGTGATCATCCAATTGTATGAGAGAGCGATTCTAGTGCGATTGCATCATGAGGTTGCATTGAGTGGCACTAGGTGATCGAGTTACAAGCCGGTGGTGCTTGTTACTCTTGGAGGTTGCCACCTCCTAGACGGCTTGGTGGTGGTCTCCGTGGAAGCCCGCAAGAAGCTTGTGCGGTGCTCTGGAGAAGAGCTTTGTGAGGGGCATTGTGCTCACCCTTTGGGAGCCGCAAAGAGCAACTCTAGTAAAGCATGTCATTGAGCTACCCTCACTTTTGGGGTAGGTTCTTGCGGTGCCCGATGTGCGGGCTTGGCGGGTGATGCCAATTAGCCGCCGAACCACCAAGTGAGTGGTCGACACAACGAGGACTAGCGTGTTGGCAAGCACGTGAACCTCGGGAGAAAAATCACCGTGTCAACCTTGTTCTTCCCGTTGGTTTGCATCCTCGTTACACAAGCTTGTAGTTACTTTCATATACATTGTGCTTGTGTAGTTGCTCTTGTATTTAGTTAAGCTTGTGTAGCTCACTAGTTACCTTCTTGCTTGTGTAGCATAGAAGTAGCTCCCTTGCATGGCTAATTTGGTTTGTGTAACCTTGTTAGTCACATTGCTTAGTTTGTGTAGCTAAGTATTTGCGCTCTCTAATTTCACATTGGTTGCCTTGTTATTGAGCATTGCTAGTGGGCTTAGGTGGCTTTGTGCTTTTGCTTACTAGCATATGTAGGAGCTCCCTTGTTGCTTAAAGTACTAGTGGCATAGGTTTGTGTGACCTTGCTTCTAGAATTGGTTAGGTGAGCTCTAGCTAGCCCGGCACCTTTGTTGCTTAATTAGTATCTTTGGAAGGTGCTAGAGAACATAAATAGAGGGGTGTAGTCTTGGCTAGACCGATAGTTTTAATTCCGCACTTGTTTCGGTTAGCCAACGCGATTAATTTTAGAAAGGACTATTCACCCCCCCTCTAGTCCGCCATCTCGACCTTACAAGTGGTATCGGAGCTAGGTCTCTCATTTGTGTTCTTCACCGACCCGAGAGGATGGCGACTTATGGGCTAAATGTTGAGTGTCCATACACTTTTGATGGCACACACTTTGCATGGTGGAAAAATTGGATGACATGCAATTTTAAGTTCATTTCCCCCCAAATGTGGTGGATCGTAGATGTGGGCTTTTCTCATGCGTTAGATGAAAAGAATGAAACTAAAGCGCAAAAGAAATGCCTACATCTCGATTGCCAAGCTACTAACATTTTCTATCAATCCATGAAAGATAACATATTTGGGGAGATTATGTACATGAAGACCGCCCATGATATTTGGTTGTACCTCAACCTAATATATGGGAGTGTCTCCAATGATGATGATGATGAGCCCAAGAAGGAGGCAAATGAGTGTGTCGAGCATGACCACAATATGGTGATTGTGGAAGATTGCTCCACCTCATGGTCAAGTGATGATGATGATCTTTCTACCACAAGATCACTTGACAAGATTGATGATGATGCCTCAAGTGATGCACATGATGATACTACTTCATGCACACTTGATGGTGATGAGGACGGCTCATGCTTTGATGATGATTGTGATGCCACTACAAGCCCATCACCACATTGCTTCATGTCACAAGGTGACTCTAAGGTATCAAATGATAGTGTGGTTGATCATGTTGATTCATATGATGAGCTTGTGAGTAGACTTTCTAGCATGACCATGTCTTTAGAAAATGAGAAAGCTAAAACCGAGAAATTAAAAAATGAAAACTCTTTTCTAAAGAACACATGTGAACAACAAAAGCATCTACTTTATGTTACTACTTGTTCACATGAGGAGCTAAAATTGTCTCATGAGGAACTTAGTGTTGCTCATGATAACCTAGTACAAGACCATGCTTTTCTCACTAAGGAGCTTTCCAATGGAAAAACTAAAACTAGTGAGAGCTCATCACATGGGTCAATTGATCAATCACATATTGTTGCTAACCCTTGTGACATCGGCAAGAAGCATCACTATGACACAACATACTTTTGCCGAAACTTTTTATTGTAGGCAAAGGGCACCTTTGCCGACAGATAACCTTCGACGAAAAGTTTTGCTGACAGTTTAGAAGCAGTCGCTCTAGAAGCCGTCGGTGAAACTTTTGCCGACAGTTAATAGAATCCCCGACACTTTATGTGTAGGCAAATGGTCTACCTACGCCGACAGTTGAAGCCTTTGCCGACAGTTAACCCTTTGCCGACAGTTAAGACCTACGCCGACAGTTAAGACTTTTCCCGACAGTTTGTATGTTGGTGAAACCATTTCCAAGCATTTTATGAAACATGCCCTCGTCAGCAAGTAAACTGTTGGCAAAACTATATAGCAAATATAGATATCAATTCAATTTGAATGATTTGACAAATCCACTTTTGTTCATATAGAAGGCATCACATTGAGCAAATTCACTTGATTTTATAGAAATAATATATTAAATATTTCATACATACATCAAATGGATATTGCAAGTCAAAGTGATGATCATAGTACATAGAGCCATACATATACAAGTCCATGATATAGATGAGCCACTAGACATATACTATAAGTCTTGTGCTAACTGATTATGGCTAAAGTTAAGAGATCAATAGATCATGACTCGGGCACACTTCCAATCAAACCTGAGGCTTTTGTGTATGTTGTTATTTTATATTCTGTCAGGTTGCATGTGCTGTTATTTTATATTCTATATTAGCAGTACTAATGAGACTGAGATGTTCGCTATTGCCAAATCATTTGACTCGACCACCGATCGACCAAAGATCTCCCAATAGCAAACACAAGCATTGCAATTTGCAGCCACCTAACGACCATGCTTCATTTATTTCATCTCTAATTATGATCGATCCATCAATTGTTAAGTATTGGCAGCCATCAAACAGTTTGTAAGAGTTTAATTGATAACATCATATATAATTCACCACACTCTTTCTTAGCACTTGCTCATGGCCCTCATATGCTATGTCCTCGTGAGTTTTGATTGAAAATGACTTACATGATCAATATGATCGAGTAATATACTAATATGTCCTAGGGATGCAAGGATATAAGTAGTGGGAAGTCTACTGAACAAAAAGACAAAGCAAAATAGAGCAATCGGATCTGACCGCATGTAGGAAAAATGACTATGCCGGGCAATCAACATATCCAAATTCTCAATTTCTAGCCAAATATATTGCTATACCTGTGACACAAATTCATATTTTACAATTTTTTACAACAACCTAGGCAACACTTGGGTCCATCATTGTCACACTGTTAGAGATTTGAATGTGATGAACAACAGTTCATCATGATGGCCTAAGCCACTCTGAGATACCACATTCCTTCTTCGACACTCACTAGAACCGCCCCAATGCCAAGAAAGCAAGACTAATGTCCCATGATCACACCTAGACTTGCTTGATGACACAAAATCGACATAGTAAAAAATCAGTTGTACTTACATGGGGAGACATGGAAGCCATGCAATCAAGTAGGCGAAAACCCATCGTTGTGGCATCAACGGCATTAACAGGAAGTCCCTCAAAGATGGTAGCCCTAAATCTTGTGTCCAAAGCCCTCACAACATGAAATTATGAACAAAGGAATAATACCTTAAATCAATATCTAATAATTGTTTCTCTCAAAGACCAAGATGGTGTTGTTTGGTCCATCAACCATCCTAACTCAAAGACCAAGACACATACAAGTAGCCAAGTTGGGGTATTCCACCGACGTCGAGAATGAGATCCTTCCAAGCTGCGGTTCCTCAAACTCCCCGATGGTGACAAAGATCAATTAGATTAATATAAACTGTAATAAATGCTGCAGGAAAAAAAAAGAGGACGAATAAATATGAAGCAAACTTGAATTCTTGAGATGCATTAAAGTTTTACACCTTAATTTGCAAGGCATTCAAATGCCAGTGCCTTGAGATGCTAGTCATATTGGGTAAAAAACTGAATGTCTACTATGTACATGAGAGGGGCTGCTGTGGATAGGGAGCCGAGGGCATTTGAGTCCATATGAGAATACACGTTGTCGTATACGTCTGCAGCTGGGCCCAAGTCGTCCCTATACATATTATGTGGCATTCTTGTGGGAAGCAAATAATTGTAATGGTACGCTTCAAAATAGGTGAATAGTAATGGTGTTTCTCCAAACTTCGAAAATTATAATGGTATGAATAAAAAAACCCAAAAAAATATAAGATCAACGAGGCCACCCCCGAAGCAGCAGAGATGGGCCAGCGCAGGGAAGAGTGGTGAATGGATCTAAACCTAGAGCTTTGGTACCATGTTACGAATAAAGAGTGACTCAACTGAATCATTACAAGAAACAAGTATCTTGATCAGAAATTAATCCAATGTCTAAGTTTTGTTAATCAACATTTTAAGCATATAACCAATAATTGGAAAATGTATAGTATGCATTTTGCTATGTAGACAACTGGTTGGTCCTTTAGAGGGACCAAACATGTTATTATTGATCCATGCAATAGTAACTAGTGCATAACTAAGACAAAAATACGTAAGTATAAATCTACAAGTCCAGATACTTCTTCGTGTCAAGAATTGAATCTTATCATTGTAATTGGAAAATAATGATGAGGGTTGTCAAACAAATGTGGATTCCCATTATCGATACAAAAACTTACGTGAGAACTCATATAAGAATACGAGAATACAAAAAGAGATAAAGCAAACTTACAATTTCAAGTGTTGAGATGTTGCCATAAGATGGAGGAATTGAAGGAGAACATTTGGTCTCTCTTTATCGAGTTTCTTCAGCTCATTGTGACCTCGATTTCATCCTCCCGAATGGACACCGTCCCAAAACATATCATGGGCTGCACATGCAATCAATGGACCATATTAGTGGTTAAAAAGAATCAAATGCAAGCTACAGGACTATTGAGTTCTTTGTTTCCAAACCTGTTTTGAAGTTGCAAGCTAGGGATGACAGAGGTGATGCACAACTCCATCGAGATCCTCTTCATTGTCTTCCGGCATGTCGGAAGCTTTCAAACTTCTCGGGTTGGGTGCTACTAGAAGGGGTTACCATTTGAATTGCAAAGCATGTCAAAAGGAGAAATTTCAAAAAGCGACTAGCCATCCAAGTAGCAGATGGCAACAAGCAACAAGTAATATAACAAGACAACAAAAAATTGGAGCCGCATAACAAACAAGGATCTAGAGTTCTAAACAAAGTAAGTGGAGAGTATAATAGGATGCAGGAGTCTCACACATTTCTAAACTTATATACTATGTCAACATGAAAATATCATTTCCTAATAAACAACTAAATGATGGAAAGGAACAACAATTTCCAAGCAGATCGCCCAAACCAAAGATCGTGATTCAACATGAAACAAGAAGGTTCGCTGCTTTTCCCTAGAGGGGAATACTACAGCTGAAATCGTGGAAGTCAGATAAATATACGATGACACCGCCATCCGGAAAGTATAGAACCCCATTTTAGTAAGTATATACCAGTTGAAATTCAAAAGAATACTAATTTCTATCAATTTGTTGTTCCAATCAATCATCGATAAGGCTAACCTACCACTACTCACCAGATGTCGGTGTAGCTGACTGTGTCAGCAATGCAGAGCCGCACTCTCCTCATCCGTCTCAAATACAATCCAATCGATTCCTTTGAAATCCCCCAATAGCAGAGCACACAAATTTCTCACCGAGGTGGGAGGTGATGACCGATGACAAGTCACAGGTGAATGATGAGGTCGGATAGGAGTCGGCGTAGACGGATGCATCGTATTGTAGCAGGACGCGCCTGACGGGTGCGGGGAGAGGATCTCGCAGAGAACCACCGCCATGGTGCGTAGATCGGCGTGGGTGGTGGGTGCCGCGAGCAAGGTGGTGAGTCGTAGCATGAGTGGCTCTACGGGCCCGCTGCTGGTGGAAGGCGGCCTCCACGGCGGAGCGGACGGTGTTGGAGCGACGAGAGTAGCGCATCGAATGCGTGCAGATCTAGAGCTGCAACCGATGAGGAGCGAGGATGGGCCACATCTTGCGTCGACGTGGAACTGTAGGCGATGGGGCATCCGTGGTTAGGGTTCCGATGGACGGCGGCAGGCGGCGACGCTGTGCAGGAGGGCGGCGGCGGGCGCTGGCATGGTAGGTTGCGGCGGCGAGGCTCGGCGTGGGAGGCGGCGGCAGCGAGGCTCGGTGTGGGAGACGGCGAGGCTTGGCATCCATGGGAGGCAGCGGCGGCGGGCATACTCGTGGGTCGCGCGTGTATGGGCCACGTGGCTTTTTCCTTTTCGTGCTGTAGGCGAGAGGGGGAGTATATTCTGAGGGTTTTTTTCCGTTTCACCAGCACTCCGTGCTACGGATGGAAAGATCCAAAGGCGGAGTAGGGTAGGACCGTACACACTTTCGCCGACACTTAAGTTGTTGGCTCGGTTAGGCTACGCCGACACTTATTGTGTCTACAAATGTTTGCCGACAGTTTTAGTGTCCCAGAGCAATGCCGACAGTTGATTTGTAGCCATACAACATCATTGCCGATAGATTATATGACATTAAAAGGTTGTACAATTACCAACAGATAATGTGTAGTTGAAACCACCCCTTTACCAACACATAACTATAGGCAATTGTGTGTCATGGTGTAGTGCATGTATCCACCTCTAGTGATGATTTGTTAGAAATGCCATGCTCTTCACAAGTAGATGCTTATTCTACTTCTATGTCTTGTGATACTAACCTTTTGAAGGAGAACAATGAGCTTAATGAACAAGTGAAGAAATTGAGCAACAAGTTAGAGAGGTGCTACAACTCTCAAGTCACCTTTGAGCATATGTTGAAGACTCAAAGAAACTTTGGTGACAAGAGTGGTGTCAGCTTCAAGACTAGCAAAGTCAATCATCAAGAAAGCCGCAATGACATAAGTGGCATTGGCTTCAACAAGAGCAAGATCAAGGGCAAAAGATGGGCAAGAGAAGATATGAAAGAGAGATGAAGAAGCAAGAACAAGAGAAGCTCTCTCATTTCATGTGCTTCAAGTGCCATGAAGTGGGACATCTTGCAAATGGTTGCCCCAATGAAGAAAAGCTCAAGTTGAAGAAAGAAGAAGAGAGGCTAAGGCATGTTAAGTGCTTCAAGTGCCGCACATGGGGTCATCTCACCTCTATGTGCCCAACCAAGCAATTGGTGAAGCAACTAGAAGAGCCTCAACTAAAGCCACAAGTTGAGCAAGAGAAGACACCCCAAGAGCAAATCAAGATCAACCATGAAGATGGTGGTGATTTGATGATAAAGAAGAAGAAAACTAGAAGGGGTGGAAAAGCAAGAGAAAGAGCAATGCATCCAAGGATGAATCAAGATGCAAAGCAAGTGAGCAAGAACAAAGAAGAGAAAATGGAGAAGATAGCTCACATGAGATGCTATAGTTGTGACACATTGGGCCACCTAGCTTCGGGTTGTCCAAACAAGCTTGAGAAGAAGGCTCAAGCAAACAAGGAGAAGCACAACATGAGCAAGGAAGAAAAGGCTCAAGCAAAGAGAAAGTGCTACTTATGCGGAGAAAGGGGATACATGGCACATTCATGTCCCCTAGGTAACACCCCTAAGCCTATTTCAATTAATGATGATTCTATGCTTAGGAAGGGTGGCAATGGTACCTCATTGGTCGCAATTGCAAAACATCCCGCTATTCATACTAAGGCTATGCCTAAGTATATTGCTCTTAACTTGAGAGGACCCAAAATTGTTTGGGTACCATCAAAAAGTGGATGATTGATTGTAGGTACCATCGGCATTGGAGACTTGATTCAATTGATTTCATATTCATCACCATATGTTGAATCAAGCATTGAAGCTTAATGCAATTATATCCCAATGCCAAGCCAAGAATTAGTGAAGTCCAAATGTGCTTCAACATACAAGTATCATGATCAAGTTGTGGTGATTTATTGGATTATTTGATGACTTGCAAAAATACTTGAGTTAAAGCTTACAAATTGGATGATCATGAGCTAACCAGGGTATATATCTTGTTGATCATTTCATTTGGGTGCATATGAGTTGATTGAATTGGATAAATATGCAATGTTGCTTGCTATAAGATGTTTGAATGGATAAATTGATTAGTAATCAAGTTTGGATTGATTTGTGTTGGATAAGTTCATATGATGACATATAGTAAGTGGATTGAATGGATTTTATGTCTTGTGAAAGTATTCAAACAAGTTGATTTCAAGTTTGATTCACATTTGAAGTATAGCTCAAGTGATTAAAATCTGTCCTATATTACAAAATCTGAGCTAGCTGTGATCTTAGCCATGTTTGAGTGATCAAAACTTATTGGATTGACATAAAAATTGGTGTACATGCTCTAAACTTATGGTATAAGATGCTGTATAAATTTCATGAGAATTGGATAAGAGATGCTTCAGTTTTGGAGTGAATCTTGTCAGCTCTAGTGCAGCAGTTTTCAGCATGTAGCAGTGATGGAAGAATTGAAATCTGGTAGCAATCTAGAAGTCAAATAAAGCTCAAATTTTTACAGCTACTAGATAACTTAGTTATTCACATCTCCACAAAATTTTGTGGCTTTTGGATTTATACTTTGGGAGATATGCATTTTTCTTTGAAGAGTACAAAATCTGCCAGAAAAGTGACAAATGTTGGATTGATCTAGAGCTACTTTGATTGAAAAGTCCTCAAGTTGGAAACATGTTTATAAGTAATTGAGGCACCTAAGTTTGGTATTAAGATGATATTTAAGCATGACAAACAAAGAGTACAAGGACATTTGATTGTGGAGTGTACTTTGCATATATTCGGTACTCAAATTGGAAGATCAAGATCAAACTTAAGATGAAAATGAAGTTTAAGTTCTAGTGACTATTGGATATCATTTGGTAGAAATAAAAGGACTTAAACAAGTAGAACGAAAAGGACTTAAAGAAGGAATCAAGGTTACTCATCAAGTTAAGTCCATTACTTAGATCAATCAATCAAGTCATTTCAAGTGAGTATCAAGAATAGTTCTTGGAGAGAGGTCACTTCTCCCTAGTGTAGGGGCTTGCCGCCTAAGAGTAGGCAAACCAAGTGTGGTACTTGGAAGGCTAACATGGAAGTGGTGATCCGAGAAACATTTGAGATGCTTAGTTGAAGCAATCAAAAGGATTGATCAAGAAAAGCAAGCAACACCCAAAAGAGAGCTAATCATGATATTTTAAGTGGTATTCTCAAATTGATGCTCTCATGCAAGTAAAGATGAAAAGAAGAAGCAAGCCAACCACAACAAGAAAGTGTACTTGATCATAAGTGGTATTCATTTCATATGGGTGAAGAATGGAATTCAAAATGGTGTCTATTGGTCTTCACCAAGCTTATAATTGGACTTCATATTGTTATTGCAGTAATAAATTAGAATCTATGTGACTACCCTCTACTCCAACCTAGCAAAGGTATCATTGTAATGTGCATGATCATTTCATTCCTTACTAGTATGCGTTTAGTGCATATGGTACATGCTTCATAGGATCATGCATAACAAATGAAATGTTTAAATTCATAGCCAACCACTATTGCTTGAAATGATTAGTTGATCTAGTGGTTAGTATATGAATTTATTCATGAGCTAGTTATCCCAAGTACTTGATCTAATTTGGATTGCTAACAAGTGACAAGTACAATATTGGCAAGATAACCCTTGCAAGAAGTGTGAAGAAGCTTGTCATTGGTTCAAACTGGACTTGGAAGCTTAGGCAAATCAATTTAGTTCAAGTCAACATTAGAAGCTCATGATAGTGATAAGAGTACAAGCACAAGACAATAATGAAAATGGATATCTAGTTTGTATGTTTCAAGTGGTATCTAGACTCAAGTATTTCATCAAGAATTCACAAGTAATGTCTAGATCAACTCACAAGTGATATCCTATAAGTGGTACTCATGAAGATAACAAAGGTTCAAGAAATGGTTTTTATTGATAAATCCAACAAGTGGTTCCATAGTAGAAAATTATTTCCATCTACACATGGTATCAATCATATAAGACAATGGTTCCACAAGTGATCCTCAACTTTAAGTGATCATCAAATGAAGAATGCATCCCTCACCTACAAGAGCTCAAGTGTATCAAATGGATGACCCATGCTATCACATAGGGGGAGGTGTCACACAAATTGATATTAAGATCAAAGATCCTATGTGTGGTATCCCAAGAAGCCCTACACAAGATACAAGTGGCACAAGTTATAAGTGGTATCTGCAAGTGGTGTCATTCCAATAATCAAGTAATGTCCATAAAAAATGCAAGATTCAAGCCTCATCCATCTACCCCAAATGCATACCTTTTGCATCAATGAGAAGCACACCTTTTATGGAAATTGATGACAAAGGGGGAGAGATTGTACAAAGATATGAAAGCTTTGAGATTAAGATTGTACAAGGGGGAGAGATAAGATGTGAAAACTTTGGGAGAGATTGAGACAAAGAAGTAGAGGTTGGACATGGACATGGATAAAGAGGGAGCAACATTGAAGAAAAGAGATGGATCAAAATTCTTGGACAAGAGAAGCACACAAGTAGGGGGAGCAAGCTCATAAACTTTGATTGATTGCATTTGATATGTGCATATTCATGTGCTTGCTTGCATTGCATAAGTTCTTAAATTCAATATGCATGCTTGTGTGATGTATGCTAGTTGTAAAATTTGATTGATGAAATGAAAACTAGCATGCATAGGATGATAGCTAGACACTTGGTATGTTTTTCAAGTAATGCTAGTACCTTGCTTTTAATGTTGATCTCACAAAGTATCTAGTGTTTTTTTATTTTTCCAAGTGTTATCTAGCTAACCATGGTGCTAAGGATGAACTTCAAGGTGCAACTCCGATTGGTATCACACTTCAAAGGTTTACTCTATACACCTTAGCATCATTCGGTAGTAATTATTCTCCCACATTTCCAATCTATGCATATGTGCGACCTTCAAACCAAACACTCTAGCACATATGTAGGGGGAGCTAATACTACCATCTCAGGTTTGTGGTACTTGTCCAAAATCATTTTCACATGGTAAAATTGCTTGGGCAAGCAACATGAATCCAAAAGAGCTTAATTTCCATATCTTTGTAGAGTTGTCATCAATTACCAAAAAGGGGGAGATTGAAAGGTCCTTGTGTGGTTTTGGTAATTGAGTGACAACCTAGGTGGACTAATTGTGTTTATGTGAGATACACTGGTGATTAGTCCACAGGTACATGTGTGTGAGCAACATATGCCATGAAGGTGAAAATGGCTTGGAGATGTTGCAAAGCTCACATATGTGATGATGAAGGAGCTCATTTCACATGAGACATGACATTGAGACATGTGAACAAGGTGGAGAAGATCAAGACAAGACTTGGCTTGATGGACTGGTTGCAAGCGTGAAGGGCAAGTTGGAGGCGTTGGAGCGATGGACCGCGTGGCGGTGAAGCTTGAGCAAGACTTGGAGCCGATGGACGAAGGCAACAGTGAAAAGCAGGTGAAGTCAAGATTGATGAACCAATATGATCACGTGATGATATAAAGTGGATCATATCATTGTTGATCATGTTGGTGCATGTGTTGCATCAACATTGGAAGAGATGGAATGGAATACGCAAGGCAAAGGTATAACCTAGGGCATTTTATTTCACCGGACATAGGTGTGTAGAGAAGTTTATGACTGGGTTTAGGATAGATGACCGTACTATCAAGAGGGGCAAACTTATTTGCATATCGGTCATCTAGTGCCACTCGTGTGATCTAACTTTGCATCGTCGCTAGGATCGAGTGGTGTGGCAAGTTGAGTGGCTAATCCTTTGGGAAATGATTGTGAAAATGCTAACTCACATACACATCATGGTGTACACTTGGTGGTGTTGGCACATTTACAAAGCAGATGAAGTTGGAGTTGATGTGCATCAACTCGGCGATGAAATAGAGGCGAGAAGGCTTAGAAACTTCACTGGCGGAGTGTCCACCCGTAGAGTGCGGACAGTCCGATGGTGCCACTAGCGCCCTGTACAGAAAAGACAGGGTTTCATAGAACTGATCGGACGCTGGCCTCAGAAGGACCAGCGCGTCTGGTCAGTGGCAGTAGTGAGTGCGCGGTCTCGGTCTCGTGACCGGACACTGGCGCGAAGAGTGACTGGACGCTCAGGGTCTGCGTCCGGTCAGTGCTGACGTATGGTGACATAGGCGGCGCTGGAGTTAGGCGCGTGGGCACGGAACTGATCGGACGCTGGTCTGCGTCCGATCATGGTGGATCGGACGCGTCCGGTCACAAAATAGAGGCACGGGGAGCTCTCTAGAAATGACCAGACTCAGGCGCAACAACGTTCGGTCGTTCACTGTGCAACTTCCGGTCGCAACTTAACCATTGAGATCAGGCGGCTCTAGTTTAACGCAGAGCAACATGTGAATGGCGTAGAGCGACCGAACGCTGGCGTCGTGCATCTGGTTGATCTGACCAGAGCGTCTGATTGTCCCGAAATTTGCCTAGTGAAGGGGTAACGACTAGTTTAGCCCATGGGGCTATAAATAGAAGGGGTTCTCGGCCGTGGCCGGAGCTGAGCACCTTGGGGGACTTTGTGTCCATGCTTGAGAGTGCTTGGGAGCCCTCCATCTCACATATGCTTGATAATGATCATCCGATTGTATGAGAGAGCGATTCTAGTGCGATTGCATCAAGTGGCACTAGGTGATCAAGTTGCAAGCTGGTGGTGCTTGTTACTCTTGGAGGTTGCCACCTCCTAGATGGCTTGGTTGTGGTCTCCGTCGAAGCTCGCAAGAAGCTTGTGCGGTGCTCCGGAGAAGAGCTTTGTGAGGGGCATTGTGCTCGCCCCGCGGGAGCTACGAAGAGCAACTCTAGTAAAGCGTGTCATTGAGCTACCCTCACTTTTGGGGTAGGTTCTTGCGGCGCCCGACGTGCGGGCTTGGCGGGTGATGCCAATTAGCCACCAAAACACCAAGTGAGCGGTTGACACAACGGGGTCTAGCGTGTTGGCAAGCACGTGAACCTCGGGAGAAAATCACAGTGCCAACCTTGTTCTTCCCGTTGGTTTGCATCCTTGTTACACAAGCTTGTAATTACTTTCATATACATTGTGCTTGTGTAGTTGCTCTTGTAATTAGATAGCTTGTGTAGCTAGCTAATTACCTTCTTGCTTGTGTAGCATAGAAGTAGCTCCCTTGCGTGGCTAATTTGGTTTTAGTAACCTTGTTAGTCACATTGCTTAGTTTGTGTAGCTAAGTATTTGCGCTCTCTAATTAGGCATTGGTTGCCTTGTTATTGAGCATTGCTAGTGAGCTTAGTTAGCTTTGTGCTTTTGCTTACTAGCATGTGTAGGAGCTCCCTTGTTACTTAAAGTACTAGTGGCATAGGTTTGTGTGACCTTGCTCCTAGAATTGTTTAGGAGAGCTCTAGCTAGCCCGGCACCTTAGTTGCTTTATTAGTATCTTTGCAAGGTGCTATAGAACATATATTGAGGGGTGTAGTCTTGGCTAGACCGATAGTTGTATTTCCGCATTTGTTTCGGTTAGCCGACGCGATTAATTTTACAAAAGACTATTCATCCCCCTCTAGTCCGCTATCTCGACCTTACAAGTGGTATCAAAGCCCGGTCTCTCATTTGTGGTCTTCACCGACCCGAGAGGATGGCGAACTTTGGGCTAGAAGTTGTTTGTGACACACACATTTTTTATGGCACACACTATGCACGGTGGAAACGTCATATGCTTGATCATTTCCGTGAATTGGGTCCCAAGGCATGGTGGATCATTGTTGTTGGTTTTTCTCGTGATGCCTTGGATAAGGATAACCTCACCCAAGCCCAAGAGGATTGCTTACAACTTGATCATCGTGCTCTTTATTACCTAACGTGTGCTATACATGATGATATTTTTAGACATGTGTGGGACTTGGAAAGTGCTCATGAAATGTGGGTAGCACTCTAAGCCTTTTACGGTGACTCCTCCACATGGGATGATGGAAAATTTAAGAAGGAGGATGAGCCCAAGAAGGAGACACATGAGTGTGTTGAGCATAACCACAATTTGGTGATTGTGGAAGATTGCTCCACCTCATTGTCAAGTGAGGATGATGATGATCAATCCACAACAAGCTCACTTGACAAGGTTGATAATGATGCCACAAGTGTTGCACATGAAGATCCTACCTCAAGCACACTTGATGGTGATCATGATGATAATGGCTCATGCTCGAGCCATGATGATAATGCTACTACAAGCTCTCCTTCTACATCACCACATTGCTTCATGTCACAAGGTGACACTAAGGTATCAAATGATAATGTGGTTGATCATGTTGATTCATATGATGAGCTTGTTGGTAGACTTGCTAGCATGACCATGTCTTTAGAAAATGAGAAAGCTAAAACATTGAACTTAGAAAATGAAAACTCATTTCTAAAGAACTCTTGTGAAGAACATAAGAACTTACTTAATGCTTATAAATCTTCACTTAATGAGCTAAAAGTGAATCATGAGACACTACTTGCATCTCATGATGAATTATTAGAACAACATGCTTCTCTCATTAAAGTGTTTACAAAGAAACTTAAAAATAATGAGAGCTCATCACATGGATCAAATGATAAATTGCAAAATGTTGCTAACCCTTGTGATGTAGGCAAGAAGCATATATCCACCTCTTGTGATGATTTATTAGATATGCCATGCTCTTCACATATAGATGCTTGTTCTACTTCTATGTCTTGTGAGACTAACCTTTTGAAGGAGAACAATGAGCTCAAAAATGAAGTGAAGAAATTGAGCAACAAGTTAGAGAGGTGCTACAACTCTCAAGTCACCTTTGAGCATATGTTGAAAACTCAAAGAAACTTTGGTGACAAGAGTGGAGTTGGCTTCAAGACTAGCAAAGTCAATCATCAAGAAAGCCGCAATGACATAAGTGGTATTGGCTTCAACAAGAGCAAGATCAAGGGCAAAAGATGGGGCAAGAGAAGATATGAAAGAGAGATGAAGAAGCAAGAACAAGAGAAGCTCTCTCATTTCATGTGCTTCAAGTGCCATGAAGTGGGACATCTTGCAAATGGTTGCCCCAATGAAGAAAAGCTCAAGTCGAAGAAAGAAGAAGAGAGGCTAAGGCATGTGAAGTGCTTCAAGTGCCGCACTTAGGGTCATCTTACCTCAATGTGCCCAACCAAGCAATTGGTGAAGCAACAAGTGAAGCCTCAACCAAAGCCACAAGTTGAGCAAGAGAAGACACCCCAAGTTCAAATCAAGATCAACCATGAAGATGGTGGTAATTTGATGATAAAGAAGAAGAAAACAAGAAGGGGTGGAAAGGCAAGGCATCCAATGCAAACTCAAGATGCCAAGATGATGAGCAAGAATGAAGATGACGAGAAAATCAATGCTCACATCAAGTGCTTCAAGTGTGGAAGTACGGGGCACTTTGCCTCTAAGTGTCCTACCAAGCTTGAGAAGAAGGCTCAAGCAACCCATGAGAGGCTAGGCAATGAGAAGCACAACATGAGCAAGGAAGAAAAGGCTCAAGCAAAGAGAAAGTGCTACTCATGCCGGGAAAGGGGACACATGGCACATTCATGTCCCCTAGGTGATGTTTCTAAGCCTATTTCAATTGTTAATAATAATGTGCTTAGAAAGGATGGTGATGGTACCTCTATGGTTGCTATTGCAAAACATCCCGCTATTCATACTAAGGCTACGGCTAAGTATGTTGCACCTAACTTGAGAGGACCCAAACTTGTTTGGGTACCATCAAAAAGTGGATGATTGTGTGTAGGTACCATCGGCATTGGAGGCTTGGTTCAAATGATATTCATCTTGTTGATCACAAGTTGAGCCAAGTATTGCTAAGTGATGATCACTATCCCAATGCCATGACAAATTAAGCGAAGTCCAAATCCTATCAACAATACAAGTGCAAAACTCAAGTTGTTGGTGAACTATTGGATATAATTGATGGCTTGCAAATATTTGAGTGAAAGCTTGCTAGTTGGATGATCATGAGATAACCAAGGTATATCTTTTGTTGATCATTTCATTTGGGTGCATATGAGTTGATTGAATTGGATATAAATATGCAATGTTGCTTGCTATAAGTTCATTGAATGGATAATTGATTAGTAATCAAGTTTGGATTGATTTGTGTTGGATAAATTCATAAGATGACATTTAGTAAGTGTTTTAAATGGATATATGTCTTATGAACAAGTTAGTTTCAAGTTTGGTTCATATTTGATGAAGTATAGCTCAATTGCTTGAAATCTGTCCTATATTCAAAATCTGAGCTAGCTGTGATCATAGCCATGTTTGAGTGATCAAATCTTATTATATTGGCTTGAAAATTGGTATACAAGCTCTAGACATATAGTATGAGATGCTGTAGAAATTTCATGGGAATTGGATAAGAAATGCTTCGGTTTTGGAGTGGTTCTTGTCAGCTATAGTGCAGCAGTTTTCAGCATGTAGCAGTGGTGGAAGAATTGAAATTTGGCAGCAATATATAAGTCAAATGAAGCTCAAATTTTACAGCTTCTAGATAACCTAGTAATGCACATCTTCATCAAATTTCGTGGTATTTGAATTTGTACTTTGGGAGATATGCCTATTTCTTTGGAGAGTACAGAATCTGCAAGAAAAGTGACAAATATTGGATTGATCTAGAGTCACTTTAATTGAAAGGTCCTCAAGTTGGAAACATGTTTACAAGTGATTGAGGTAACTAAGTTTGGTTTTGAGATGATCTAGAAGCATTACAAGCAAAGAGTACAAGGTCATTTTATTGAGAAGTGTATTTTGCACACTTTTAGTACTCAAGATAAAGATCAAGATCAAACTCAAGTTGGAATTGAAGTTTAAGTTCTAGATATGATTGGAAATCATTTGGTAGAAAGAAAAGGACTTAAACAAGAAGAAAGAAAAGGACTTAAAGAAGGAATTAAGATTACTCATCAAGTTAAGTCCATAACTAGGATCAATCAATCAAGTCATTTCAAGTGAGTATCAAGAATGGTTCTTGGAGAGAGGTCACTTCTCCCTAAGTGTAGGGGCTTGCCGCCTATGTGTAGGTGAACCAAGTGTGGTACTTGGAAGGCTAACATGGAAGTGGTGATCCGAGGAACATTTGAGATGCTTAGTTGAAGAAATCAAAAGGGTTGATCAAGAAAAGCAAGCAACACCCAAAAAGAGAGCTAGTCATGATATTTCAAGTGGTATTCAAAAATTGATACTCTCATGTAAGCAAAGATCAAAAGATAAAGCAAGTCAACCACAACAAGAAAGTGCACTTGATCATAAGTGGTATTCATTTCATATGGGTGAAGAATGAAATTCAACATGGTATCTATTGGTCTTCACCAAGCTTATAATTGGACTTCACATTGCTATTGGAGTAATGAATTGGAATCTATGTGACTATCCTCTACTCCAACATAGCAAATGTATCATTGTAATGTGCATGATCATTTCATCCCTTACTAGTATGCGGTTAGTGCATATAGTACATGCTTCATAGGATCATGCATAATAAATGAAATGTTTAAAGTCATAGCTTACCACTATTGCTTGAATGATTACTTGATCTAGTGGTTAGTATGTGAATTTGTTCATGAGCTAGTGAACCCAAGTACTTGATTTTAATTTGGATTGCTAAACAAGTAACAAGTACAACATTGACAAGATAACCCTTAAAAAGGTGTGAAGAAGCTTGTCATTGGTTCAAACCGGACTTGAAAGCTTAGGCAAATCATTTTAGTTCAAGTCAATCATAAAAGCTCATGATAGTGATAAGAGTACAAGCACAAGACAACAATGCAAATAGATATCTAGTTTGTATGTTTCAAATGGTATCTAGACTCAAGTATTTTATCAAGAATCTACAAATAATGTCTAGATCAACTCACAAGTGATATCCTATAAGTGGTACTCATGAAGATAACAAATGTTCAAGAAATGGTCTTTAGTGAAAAATACAACAAGTGGTTCCAAACTAGAAGATTCTTTCAAGTGGTATTCACTTCATACAAGTAGTATCACGTCTATATATGGTGTCAATCATGCAAAACGATGGTTCCACAAGTGATCCTCAACTTTAAGTGATCATAAAATGAAGAATGCATCCCTCACCTACAAGAGCTCAAGAGTAACAATTGGATGACCCATGCTATCACATAGGGGGAGGTGTCATACAAATCTATATCAAGATCAAAGATTCTATGTGTGGTATCTCAAGAAGCCCTACACAAGATACAAGTAGTACAAGTTACAAGTGGTATCTACAAGTAGTGTCATTCCAACAATCAAGTGATGTCCATCAAAAATAAAAAATTCAAGCCTCAACCATCTACCCCGAATACATACCTTTGCATCAATAAGAAGCATACCTTTTATGGAAATTGATGACAAAGGGGGAGAGATTGTACAAAGATATGAAGCTTGGGGAGAGATTGTACCAAGGGGGAGAGATAAGAAGATAAGATATGAAAGAGGTTGGACATGGACATGGACAAAGAGGGAGCAACATTGGAAAAAAGAATGGATCATAAGTCTTGGACAAGAGAAGCACACAAGTAGGGGGAGCAAGCTCATGAACTTTATTTGTTTGCATATTAATATGCGCATATTCATGTGCTTGCTTGCATTGCATAAGTTCTTAAAATTCAATGTGCATGCTTGCGTGGTGTATGCTAGTTATAGAACTTGAATAATGATTTGATAACTAGCTTGCATAGGATGATAGCTAGACACTTAGTATGCTTTCAAGTAAATGCTAGTACCTTGATTTTAATGTTGATCTCATGAGGTATCTAGTGCTTTTTATTTCCAAGTGATTATCTAGCTAACCATGGTGCTAAGGATGAACTTAATGGTGCAACTCCGATTGGTATCACACTTCAAAGGTTTATTCTATACACCTTAGCATCATTCAGTAGTAATTACTCTCCCACATTTTCAATCTATGCATATGTGCGAACTTCAAATTAAACACTCTAGCACATATGTAGGGGGAGCTAATACTACCATTTCAGGTTTGTGGTACTTGTCCAAAATCATTTTTCACATGGTAAAATTGCTTGGGCAAGCAACATGAATCCAAAAGAGCTTAATTTCCATATCTTTGTAGAGTTGTCATCAATTACCAAAAAGGGGGAGATTGAAAGGTCCTTGTGTGGTTTTGATAATTGAGTGACAACTTAGGTGGACTAATTGTGTTTATGTGAGATACACAGGTGATTAGTCCACAGGTACATGTGTGTGAGCAACATATTTTGAAGATGTTGCAAAAGCTCGCACATATGATGATGAAGGAGCTTAAATGCACATGAGACATGACATTGAGTCATGTGATCAAGGTGGAGAAGATCAAGATAAGACTTGGCTTGATGGACCGGTTGCAAGCGTGAAGGGCAAGTCGAAGGCTTTGGAGTGATGGACCGCGTGGAGGTGAAGCTTGAGCAAGACTTGGCACCGATGAACGATGGCAACGGTGAAGAGCAAGTGAAGTCAAGATTGATGAACTAATATGATCACATGATGATATGAAGTGGATCATATCATTGTTGATCATGTTGGTGCATGTGTTGCATCGACATTTGAGGAGATGGAATGGAATGTGCAAGGCAAAGGTATAACCTAGGGCATTTCATTTCACCGGTCATAGGTGTGTAGAGAAGTATATGACCGGGTTTAGGATAGATGGCCATACTATCAAGAGGGGCAAACTTGTTTGCATATCGGTCATCTAGTGCCACTCGAGTGATCTAACTTTGCATCGTCGCTAGGATCGAGTGGCGTGGCAAGTTGAGTGGCTAACATCCTTTGGGAAATGATTGTGAAAAGCTAACACACATACACATGGTGGTGTACACTTGGTGGTGTTGGCACATTTACAAAGGAGGTGGTGTTTGCTCGGCGGGATTCGGTGCTTTCGGGAAAATGGAATGCCTATTTTCTATTGCGCCGGATGCAAATTCTTGTGGTTGGCACATTGGAGCAAGGGTGAAAAAGTTAGAAGTGAAAACGAGTTGATCGCGAAGATGCTGGAGTCGGTCTACTGACCGGACGCTGGGTCACGCAGCGACCGAACACTGAAAGGCTGTGTCCGATCAAACTGACGGGTCTGCTCTGTACCGAGGGTATTGCACCGGACGCTGGTCTGTGTCCGGTCAAGGTGGACCGGACGCGTCCGGTCGAGAAAATATGCCTCGGGGAGCTTACTGGAAATGACCGGACGCTGGGGGCTTCAGCGTCCGGTCAGTTTTACCGCTGCGTCCGGTCAGGTCAAGTGACCGTTGGGATCGGGACGCGTGTCCGTCTGCGGACGACCGGACGCTGAGGTCCAGCGTCCGGTCAACTCGACCGGAGCGTCCGGTCAGCCCGACTTTTGCCTAGTGAAGGGTAATGGCTAGTTTAGCCCTTGGGGCTATAAATAGAAGTGGCCCTCGGCCATGGCTGGTGCTGAGCACCTTGAGGGACTTAGTGTCCATGCTTGTGAGTGCTTGGGAGCCCTCCATCACACATATACTTGAAAGTGATCATTCGATTGTGTAAGTGAGCGATTCTAGTGCGATTGCATCATGAGGTTGCATCGAGTGACACTAGGTGGTCGTGTTGCAAGCTGGTGGTGCTTGTTACTCTTGGAGGTTGCCACCTCCTAGATGGCTTGGTTGTGGTCTCCGTCGAAGCTCGCAAGAAGCTTGTGCGGTGCTCCGGAGAAGAGCTTTGTGAGGGGCATTGTGCTCGCCCCACGGGAGCTACGAAGAGCAACTCTAGTAAAGCGTGTCATTGAGCTACCCTCACTTTTGGGGTAGGTTCTTGCGGCGCCCGACGTGCGGGCTTGGCGGGTGATGCCAATTAGCCACCGAAACACCAAGTGAGCGGTCGACACAACGGGGACTAGCGTGTTGGCAAGCACGTGAACCTCGGGAGAAAATCACAGTGTCAACCTTGTTCTTCCCGTTGGTTTGCATCCTCGTTACACAAGCTTGTAATTACTTTCATATACATTGTGCTTGTGTAGTTGCTCTTGTAATTAGATAGCTTGTGTAGCTAGCTAATTACCTTCTTGCTTGTGTAGCATAGAAGTAGCTCCCTTGCGTGGCTAATTTGGTTTTAGTAACCTTGTTAGTCACATTGCTTAGTTTGTGTAGCTAAGTATTTGTGCTCTCTAATTAGGCATTGGTTGCCTTGTTATTGAGCATTGCTAGTGAGCTTAGTTAGCTTTGTGCTTTTGCTTACTAGCATGTGTAGGAGCTCCCTTGTTACTTAAAGTACTAGTGGCATAGGTTTGTGTGACCTTGCTCCTAGAATTGTTTAGGAGAGCTCTAGCTAGCCCAGCACCTTAGTTGCTTTATTAGTATCTTTGCAAGGTGCTATAGAACATATATTGAGGGGTGTAGTCTTGGCTAGACCGATAGTTGTATTTTCGCATTTGTTTCGGTTAGCCAACGCAATTAATTTTACAAAAGACTATTCACCCCCCCCCCCCCTCTAGTCCACCATCTCGACCTTACACCCGGCTGTGTTGCTCTGCTGTCTTGGTGCCTTAGAATTTTCTTTGCACTGTTGCTCCTTTTAGTTTTGTGCTGCCTTCAAAAGTGGGTTCGCCTACTAGCTCTGATCTTCACTGGCCTAGCTTTAGCGGTCCTTATTCCCGCTTGCTTGCCGTGTGGTCTAAGGGTTGGTCAAAGAGGTAAGAAGAGTGTATGTCTGCATCTGCGGAGGTTCAAAACGATTTAGAGAATATCGAAGCTTCTATCGGAGACCTGATCCCTGTTTCCCCAGTCAAGAAGGCAAGGGTACAAATGGCCAAGTCTTGGGATTTTGGGCCTTCACTCATGATGGGAGAGGCGATAAAGGCTCTGGAGGATGAGGGCTGCTTCCCAGCAGGGAAGGGTCATCCTCCGAGCGGTGAGACTGTGCCTCAGCTGGAGGTTGATGAAGCTATTGTCTTCAAGGATTTTTTTTCTTGTGGCCTTCGCATACCTTCGGTCTATTTCCTCCACTTGGTTTTTGAGACTTTTAAGGTACAGCTCCATCGTCTTACTCCCAACAAGGTTCTTACGTTGAGCAAGTTTTTCTATGCCTGTGAGACATATGGCGCTCCAAAGACTTGGATACATTTTGTGCGTATTATGAACTTCAGTGTCAACCTAAGAAGGCGAAGGTTGATGGCATGGAAGTTGAGTATCAGTTTGCTAGTTGCACCTTCATGGCGAAGAGGGCTCAGAAGGAAGGTGGTTTGGAGATTTCCTTTGCGCAGAAGAATAAGTGGGAGAAGGACTGGCCTCACTACTAGTTATATGTGAAGACTCCTAGGGTTGTTCCCAAGATGGGGCCGAGGGTCAAGAAATATCCTTTTGCTTCTACAATGGGAGATATGAAGGCTTTGACTCGTGTGAGGCCTCCTGCGGAGGTCGATGCAGAGCGGGCGGCGTGTGACGTGGCCTATGGCATGGCCTGCTGCTTCTCAGGGGGTCGTGACCTTGTCAAAGAGATGGTAGTATCCAATTTCTAGCCTTTGGGGAAACATAGGCCACAAATGACTTTAGTGAGGATGAAGCTCCCTGTCTTTGGCAATGCAGAGGGATAGTTCTATCGGTGTTTCTATCTTACCCGCGCGAAAGACAAGACCGACGAGGAGTTCGTTAGTGAGGTAGAGTAGTCTATCTCCAAGATCCTTAGGGAGATTTCCAAAAGGGAATATTTGTCTTGTTGTGCCATAGGCGGTACCATGCCACGGTTGAACCGGGTATTTGAAGAGATGAAGGTGAAGTATGGGAGTAATAAGGTTCCTGAGAAAGTTTTGAAATCGATCGAGGATAAGGCGGCAAAGGCCTCTAAGTCCGCTGCGGCCCTAGTTGCTATGGCCCAGGCGGAGTCTAGAAGAAGGAAGGAGACTGATGCTTCAAAGGCTGTTGCGAAGAAGAGGAAGGTGGCGAAAAATGTCGTGGATGCTGCTGAGGAAGTGGCAAGACTGCCCCCGATGAGTCAGAAGTTGTGCGTCCCATTATTGATGCTGGTTAGCTAGATGCTTTCATTGCTCGCCCAAACAAAGACCTGATGGCTTCATTTGTTAAGGCGGTGGCTGTTGTTCCTAGGGCAGGAGCCTCCCGTGTGGAGCCGTTGCCCTGTATCCTTGGTGATGATTCGTCTGAGTCCAAGGGTGACGCTGCGGGACTGGTTCTGCCTCTGGCTCCGCTAGTGAGGAAACCACTTCTGTCAAAGTTGGCCGCTCTGCAAAGGCCCAACATTTGGAGGAGTCAAAGGCCGAGTCCGATGAGCGGCCATCTTTGGTTTTGCCCTAAGGTCCGGAGGCTGCGCCGACCTCGCCCCGTGCTATGGGTATCAGAGCGTCGGGTTTTATTGGTGAAACATTGCACCTAGGTAAATCTATCTTAAGTGCTTTCCGTATTTTACTTGTTTTCGTAGCTCCTCTAATATGTTTTTCGTTTCTTAGTTGGTTTGACCAAGGCAATGGAGACACCAATTCCTAGGGAAAAACCTGCTCCCGTTGGCTTGGATCTTGCACGAATGGGGTTGCCTGCTCCTCTGAAGGCCTCGCTATAGCTTGGAGCTGGTCCTTCAGAGCATGCACCCCTGGCGATGGAGGTTTGATTGGCTTAGATCTTGTTTTTTTGTTTGAACTTTGCTATTGTTTAGTTCTTATTGTTCGCTTTTGCTTTAGGCGAAGGTTCTGTCGATACACTAAGTGGGTGGGCGGAAACCCTGCATGCTCTTTACAGTGAGATAGGAGGTTGCATTTCATTTTTTCTATTGGTTTTGCCTTACTTTTTCTTATATTTTGTCTTTTTGCTAGATCGTGCCCATCACCATTTTAAGAAGGGATTTCAACAAGCTGCTACATTACAATCTTGAGCATAACTGTGTGGTTAGTGCGTGGGCTTTGTATTTTCACCTTATCAGTTCTTGGTTTTCTCTATTTTTGTTAATGTTTGTTGTTTTTAGGGACATCATATGTCGAAAATCCTTGAGGAGCGCGCGTCCGGGGAAGTTATCAACCGAGATGAGGCTATTGAGGTCTTTTAGAAAGAGCTGGACATGGTTGAGGATGAAAAGAAGCGGCTTACTGTAGAAGTGGCTAACCTTTGTGTTGCCCATCAGATCGTTGAGGATTTGAAGATCCAGGTAGGGGCCCTAGAGAAGGACGTTGCTGGCTCGATGGGCGCTGAGGAACTTGCTCTTGCCCAATTACAGAAAGCGGTTGATGCGAATGAGGGCCTTCGGAAGGCGATTGATGTAGAGAAATCTTCAAGCCAGGTGTTGAGTGCACAAATTGATCTACTACAGAAGCATTTGGAAGAGGCGTGGGTTGCTGGTGTCTCGGCCACTGAGTTGTATCGGGCGGCTCTGGCTGGTTTTGGTGGTGCAACTTCACCTTTGCCAGCCGATGCCTCCGCCTATGGCATACTTGCCTGGTTCAAGGAAAATGTTGCTAAACTTCTGAAGTTTGTCGGAGGCGCTATGGATTTTGGTGCGCTTTCGTGTGCCACAAATCTCTATAAGACCCTTGGGAAGCTAGGTTGCACGCATTTTGTTGGGCTCTAAGGGCGGAGGGAGTTTGAAGGGCCTTCGAAACTTGGTGAAACTTCGGGGGAAGTTGCCAAGTCGATCAGGAATTTTATGAAGTACTTTTGGCTCAAATTTGGCCGCGTTGATGCTCGCTCCCTGGTGGAGGCTCGCTACGCCATGATTAGTATCTTATCTATATGTGTATCCGTCATGATTTTTCTATCTTTTTGTTCTCCTCTTTTTTATTCTTATTGATTTTTGTTGTGCTTGTGTAGGATTTGTAGAAGGCTGGGGATCAACATGCCACTAAGGAGGTACAAACGTCGAAGACCAGTGAGACAACGAGCCAGAAGTCCCCTGCTGCTTGCAATGCGCTCTGTTGTAATATGTTTGCTTTCTTTGAATAAAGTAAGTTTGAAGTAATTGGATGGGTACTTGTTTCATTGAAGAATCTGGTTACAATTTCTACCTATGCCGAAGGGCTCTAGCGAATGGCACTTATTTTCTTGCTCTTACCTTTGCTTCTTTCTTCTCTGGTCGATATTGAATACAAGTCTGCACATCATAGTGGAGAAACTGAGGTGCTCGTATTTAATCTTCCTGATGTTGCGAAGGCTTTGGCACAATTTGTGCATTCATCGGAGGCGCTAATCTTGATTCTTGATGCTTCTCGAGAGGCCACAGAGCATTTTGAGCAAGCAACGAAGGTTGAAGAAGCATTTCTTAGACATTGTCTCCACTTGTGCCTGGATTGTTTTGTTTTTGCCTTCGGCTATGCAGCAGCAGTTGTGCTCCCGTTGAACATGGTTGATGTCGGGTTGCGCCATATGGTGTCTTCGGTTGCGAGGGGATGTTACGAGCCTTTGTGCGATACCCTCCTACAACCTCTGACACTGACTGCTTGCTACCGGACTATGGTCATACAATGCCCCATGGAGGTTGTAGGACACCAAGTGGAAGATGCGTACAACCTCAACGTGGCCTTCGCCGGGTTGCGCGAGCTACTGGATTTATGAGTCTTCGCACGACACCTTCTGATCTCTCTTTTCTAAGGAAACTTTGGCTTCCATTTTTCTCTTGCTTTGGTCTATAGTACACTAGCTCTTTGTTGGTTTGGCTTACCCCTAGCACTCTTCTAGAGGTAGGGGTATGAAAATGCACTGACTAGGGCTAGTGCTGGGGTAAGGTGCTAGATTTTATAGTCTACTACTTGTATGATTTAATAAATCTTGGTGGTTGGCTAATGTTTATTACTTAGATACGTTTTGTAATGAGACTGATGGATTTCTTTGTACCTGACGTATCTTTGGTCTTTATTGTTGTTGTACTTTAGTTATAAATCTCTGATAGTCATCTGGTGCATGATGAGGGTAGGTCTTCCCCATGTGTTTTCTTGCCCAATGCCTACGGCGATGGTAGGTCTTTGTCAGGTTTTTTGGCCTTTTTGGCCATTTTGAACAATTCTTGATGCCTTAATGTGGACAGGGCTTTTTGTCAAGGTTGCAGGCTAATTTTAGCCGTGGAGGTAGTTCCTTGCTTTTAAGCCTTTGGCTAAAGCAAAGGAAGGTCCTCTTTGTTGTGATGTCGAATGATGTGGCTCCGTTGCTAGCCACTTTTGACCTTCGCTTTTCATGGTATTCTTGGGGGAACTCCTCTTTATATTTTCAGAGGATTTTACATGGGTCCTACCTCGTTAAAAACCTCACCTCCATTAGGAGCCCCCTTTGTGAGGAAAAGAGTAGAGGCCCTTTTGCATGAAATGTAAAGAAAATATGAAAATTGGGAGAGGTGTGGTGACCTTCGCTTATAGTTCCGCAGAGGCTACATTTTTACATTTTAGATTAGAACCTATGCAAACTGTCGATGTTCTAGGTATGAGTGATTGTTTTACCTTCGCTGTCTATCAAGAAGAACAACCCTAGTCTCTCGGCGGCCTTCGCCGTGTATGGACCTTCCCATTTTGGTTGGAGCTTTCCCGCACTGGCCGCATTGGGCATCCTTCTTAAGACTAGGTCTCCGTCTCATATGAGCTTTCTGACTACCGAGCTATCTCTTCAATTTTTGGTTTGCTCTTGGTATTTTGTGATTTTTCCACTACTTCCAATCTTGTGCCTTCGATCGTCTCCTTGGAGTACTCTTCGTCTTCTACCAAGGCTTGCTTTATGACGTGGAGTCTCTGATGCTTGGCTTCCTCGGGCAGCATTGCTTCTTCGCCGTATAAGAGTTTGAATGGTGTAAATCCTGTTGTTCTAGAGGCTGTGGTGTTATGGAACCACACGACCTTCGGTAGTTCCTCTACCCATTTGCCCTTGTGGAGGTTGAATAGAGTCTTCGATATTGCTGAGAATATTACTCTATTGGCCCTTTCAACCGCTCCGTTTGACTCTAGGTAGTAGATTGAAGCGAAGGCTATCTTGGTGCCTATGCTTCTACAAAATTCCTTGAATTTGTCTGAGTCGAATTGTTTTCCATTGTCAACTATCAAGGCTCTTGGCACTCCGAACCTACAAATTATGTTCTGCTAGAAGATCTTTTTTACTGTCTCTGATGTGATTGTTGCAAGTGGCTTGGCCTCAATCCATCTTGTAAAATATTCTATGGCTACTACTGCAAACTTGTTCCCCCTTGTGATGGTGGTAACGGCTCTACCAGGTCCATGCCCCACCTTTGTAGGGGCCAAGTGGGTGGGATGAGTTGTATAGTAGCAAAAGGTTTGGACTGGTGTGGGAAGGTGCTCTAGCATGCTTGGCATGTCTTGACAATCTCTTCTACTTCTTTGATGTGCGTAGGCCAATAGAATCCTTGCCTGATGGCCTTCGTAGATAGTGCCCTCGAACCAATGTGTGAGCCACATAATCCTGAGAGGATTTCTTGTAGAAGGTTTTTGCCTTCGCTCTGATGTATGCACTTGAGCAGCGGTTGGAAAACCCCTTTCTTGTACAGTATTCCATCTATTAGTGTATAGCTTCTTGCTCTTGCTGTCATTCTTGTTGTGCTTGCCTCATCTTCTATGTGATGTACGATGTTCCAGCAATCTATGATCAGCTGCCACTAGTCTTCAGACTCAGTAACTAAGACTATTTTGAATGCCTTCACTATTACCTATGTTGCCGGTGCTTGTAGCACTTGGTAAAAGGCTCCAATTGGTATGGGCGAGTTGTTTGCTGTTGCCTTCGCCAGCTCGTCCGTTTCTGCATTTTCTGCTCTTGGTATATACTGCATGGTGGATCCCTGGAACCTTCGCTCAAGAGCCCTTACTATGGCTAGGTATTTGACCAATTCTGGTTCCCATGCCATGTATTCTTTTTTGACTTGTCCTACTATGACTTGGGAGTCTATTTTTGCCAGTAATGTTTTTGCTCCGAGTGCCCTTACCTTGTTGAGGCTTAGTATGAGACCTTCGTATTTTACTATATTATTTATTGCCTTGAATTCTAACCTTGTTGCATACTTTGTGCAGAGGCCAGATGGTGCTATCAAAACAATGGAGGCCCCGGTGCCTAGATGTCCCCAAGCTCTGTCTATGTAGAGTGTCCAGATTTGAGGCTGAGGTTGCGGGGTTTGGTGTGCCAAAGGTGTCCAATCCGCCATAAAATCTGCTAGCGCTTGTGATTTGATTGTTGTTCTTGATACATAGTGGAGTTTGAACTGGGATAGTTTTGTCGCCCATTTCCCTATTCTTCTAGAGGCTTCTTTGATGCTGAGTATGTCCCTAAGTGGTTGTGAAGAGGGTACTGTGATTTCATGTGCCTGGAAGTAGTGCTTCAATTTTCTTAAAGAGATCAACACTACATATGCTATTTTTTCTATCTCTGTATAGTTCAACTTTGCTCCTGACAAGGCATCTGAAATGTAGTAGATAGGCTGTTGGCTCTTCTTCTTTCTCTTGGACAAGCACCCCACTGGCCGCATGGTCGGAGGCTGCAACATATAACAGCAATGGAGCCTCCGGATCCGGCACTGTCACCAAGAGTCTAGTAGCAAAATAATTTTTCAGATGTTGGAAGGCCTTCGACTGATCTGGCCCCCATTCCACCTTGTCTCCGCCTCTCAAAGCTTTGAAGAATGGAAGGTTTTGTTCTGCTGACTTTGAGATGAATCTACTCAGCAGTGCTATTCTTCCAGTGAGTTTTTGGACTTCCGTTTTGGTTGATGGTTCCACCATTGAGATTATGGCCTTTGTTTTGTCTAGGTTGGCTCTTATACCTTCAGGTCCTATGATGTACCCGAGCATTTTATCTCTGCTCATGCTAAAGACACACTTTTCTGGATTGAGTTTTAGTCCGGCTTCTCATAGATTGGCGAAGGTTTCCTTCAAATCTATTATGTGATCTCCTTCATTCTTGCTCATCACCACAATATCATCAACATAAGCTATAATGTTTTTCTGCAGTTGTGGACCAAGGACCGCCTTCGTCATTCTGGCAAAGGTTCATCCAGCGTTCTTTAGTCCTTCGGGCATTCTGGTGTAACAATAAGTTCCAAAGGGGGGTAGTAAAACTTGTCTTCTCCTCATCTTCTTTGTTGAGCCAGATCTGGTGATATCCAGAAAAGCAATCTAGGAGGGAGAAGCGTTTGCATCCTGCCGCCTTGTCGATGGAGGTGTCTATCCTTGGTAATGGAAACGGGTCTTTCTTGCATGCTTTGTTCAGATCTGTGAACTCTATGCACATTCTCATTTTTTTCATTTTTCTTCAGTACTAGTACTACATTTGCCAGCCATTCTAAGTACTTGACTTCTCTGATGATGTTTGTGTCTAATAGCCTTTGTACTTCAGCCTTCGCTGCTAAGATTCTATCCTCTAATATTTTTCTTTGTCGCTGCTTCCTTGGCTTTATTCTAGGGTTGATGTCAATGGAGTGCGGTATAATATCCCTACTGGCGCCTTTTAGGTCGGAGGCTAACCAGGTGAAGACGTCTTTGTTCTTGGCTAAAGTTTCTATGAGTTCTGCTTCTTCCTCTTTCGACAGGTTGCCTCCGATAGTGACCTTTCTGTTTGGGACTATATCTTCCAATAGGACTAACTTTGTTTCTTCTTGACCTTTGAGATCTGTTTTGCCCTTCGGCATGTCCGGAGGCTCCGACAAGTTGCTTTTGGCTGCTTCGACGGAATTGATATTGTGCTGCGATTTGTAGATGGCTCTTTCTATGTTTCTTGCCTCCTTCTGACTATCGCGGACTGTGATGGTTCCCTACAATGTTGGCATTTTCATACATAGATAGCCTATATGGATGGCTGCATTGAACTTGTTTGCAAACCCTCTTCCGAAGATGGCATTATAGGGGTAGTAGAGATCTACTACGTCGAAGGTCACATATTCTGTTCTTGCATTTTCCTAACCTCCAAAGGAGACTAGCAGGGATATTTTTCCTAATGCATCGATCCTCTTTCCTCTGAAACCAATTAATGGTGAGTCCGAAGGTTGCAACTGACTCCTTCTTAGCTTCATCTGGTCGAAGGCATTGACAAAGATAATATCTATAGAGCATCTGGAGTCTATTAGAACCCAATTGATTTCCCATCCTGCAATGTTAGCTTTGATCACCATGGCGTCAGTGTGAGGGTAGCTTTCTAACTACAGATCTTGTTCTGAGAAGGTGATTGCCCTCTTTGACCAATCTGTGTAGCGTACTAGGCCTTGAACTGCTATGTTGTTGATCAACCAAATGTGGTCTTTCTTTTGCTTCTTTGTCTGGAATTCCATCGAGGAGCCTTCGGCTACAGGAAATATCATGCCGATGGTGGGTAGGGGTGTGTGAGGGTTGAGTTGGTTTTCTGGGTTGGGTTCATTTTTGGGTGTTGCCGGTTGTGTTGGTGGGGGTGGAGGCATGCCTCTAGCTGCCTATTGTGTACTTGAGATGGTTGGTTGGTCTCAATGAATGTTATGTGCAGAGGCCTTGGGTTTATGTAGGTGAGGTTGGCTTATCCCCATTGGCTGCTAGTCTACCCCTACTGTTGAGTACTTGGCCGCCATGCAGGTAGGAAATTTGGATAGTAGGCTGCAGCTAAACTGGATGGGTGAATTTGGGTAGAGTTTAGGCTTGGGTATATTGGGCAGTATTGCTGCTAAGGAGATGCAACGAAGGTATGGTTTACCTCTCTTCGGGTTGTTGTGGAGGAGGTTGCGGATTTGCTCTGCATTTGATCCTTTCTTGGGTCTCCATAGCATCCAGGCAATCCCTGGTGATGTGCCCCTTGTTCTCTCCATGAGAGAAGTAGTACTGCCTTCGCTGCCTTTGGTTTTGGTTTCTATTCCAGTTCCTGCCTTGGCCATTTCCCTTGCATTCGGCTTGTTTCTGAGGCGCATTGTTTGGGCCTGCTTTCGCCGGTTGCTGCCCTTGTTGGCTGTTTCCTTGCTGCTCTATGTTAAAGACTTGATAGCTTTGCCCTTGCAGTGTCTATGGCTGGCCTTGGCTTCTGCTACCCCTCTGGGTGTTCCTACTATTGCCCTAGAACTGCTTGCACTAATTTTGCTCTTCTAGCCTTCCGTGGAAGTCATTGTCAGATCTGTAATATTTCTCAAATTCAATATAAAGGTCTTCGATGGTCCTTGGCTTTTCCCTAGCTAGATGAGCTATGAAGGGTCCTATGCGAAGGCCCTTGATTGCTGCTTCAATAGCAACGTCTTTCGGGACATTGGGTGTTTTTGCCTTCATTTTACAATTTTTTGGAAGTAGTCTTTTAAGGCTTCTCCTTGATTTTGCTTGCATTGAAATAGATCAATGGAAGTCAAGGATTCACTTGTGAATCCTTTGAAATTTACTATGATCTTTTCATGAAGGTCTTCCCATGAATACACAGAACTTGGTTTTAGCATCGAATACCAGGTTAGCACATCGCCTTCGGCTGCGATGACGAAAGATTTGGCTAGCATCGCTTCATTTCCACCGGCGGAAGCTACTGCTGCCTCAAAGCTCATGATGAATTGCCATGGGTCTAAGCTTCCATTGAATTTGGGCAAAGTGATGGGTTTGTAGGAGGGAGGCTAGGGTGAGCTCTGGATGCCTTAGGATAGTGGTGATTCAGAATCAATGGTTCTGTGGGTTTGTGGCAAAGTGTAAGGCATGCCGAAGGTTGGTTGAGCTATTGTACGTGGCAGGGGGTTGGGTTGGCTTTGATTTCCTGAGTGGAGCTGGTTGGATGTGTTGAAGCTAGATTGCGAAAACTGCATTCTTTGTATCTTGGTCTATAGGATGGCTAGCTGTTGCCTGAGCTGATGTTTGGGCTGCCCATTGATTTGCGATGAAGGCTGCTACGACCCTATCTCTTTCTTGTTGCATGCTCTACAACTGAGCCTATAATTGTTGAAGCTCTTGCTCTGAGGTGGGATTTGGGGCTTGCTGCTCCTCGGATGCTGAAAGCTGGTCTTTGACGGTCGGCTCCTCTATAGCCTGGTCTTCTGGGGCGGTGGCATAGGTGCTTCGGGCTCTACACCTAGGTCTTTCCCTTGGTGCGGGATCCATAGGTCCCCTTGCTGAGGCTACTCTTTTCCTTGCCATTATGGGTATTGCTTGGCCGACATGTGGTGGGCGCCAATGTTGGAAAGCCGAGGATTTCTAGTAGGTGGGGTACGGAAGGCCTTCACCCAGTCGAGTGCTCTGGGTGAAGGTATGTGAAATGGAAGGTGGGCTCAAGCTCAATCAGGGTTTCATTAATGTATTCACCAACCTCTCTTACATAGCATCCTGCTTCCTCGTTTATAGGGCACGGTTTGCTACTACTTCATGGTACAAATTTGCCCTTTGATGGCTAAGGTACATTCCTAGAATATCCTAACACCAGTACAAATCTTCAGGGGCATCTTGGGTCTTGTCCACTAGCACTACCCTTGCTTCTTGGGCTTTAGCCGTAGGCCCATGGGAGGCCCATCTCTGATCTTGGGTCGTGGTGCTACGAGGACCCCTTTCTCTCGGGCGAAGACAGCATAGCCTCCACCTGAGCCGTCAGAGCCTCCACCTTCTTGCTGCATGTGGACTCCTCCGGACATCTTCAGGGCCATGCTCGGGCCTCCGTCCTATCGACAGGCAGTGGCAGAGGCCTTCTTGCCACTGGCGGAGGCTTTCTAGGCTTCTTCCTATATCGTGCATGGCCTTCGCCTAAGTTGTTGGGGTCTTCGCTCCATTGTAGGTCCCACGCGAAGGCTTAGCCTAGCAACCCTACAAAACACTTGCACAATTGTTGCTTATGTTTGCACTAGCCTCCGCTACTCGTGTATGGTGTTCCAACACCCAAAGAGTGCAGTCCTTAACCTCATCCACTGGTTCGGCCTAGGCCTTGCCCTTGTCCTTACTGAAGTTTGCCCAGACAGCCTCCTCACTGGAGGCGTGGCTCGTCATGAGGTCAAGTAGTTCCAGCATCGTCCACAGTTTGTTGCATCTGAGCTCATGGATGAGGGCCTCATTGGTCATGCTAGAGATGAATTCTCCCATCACACCCACATCGACGATGTCAGGAAGCTCATTGCACTACTTGGAAAAGTGGCGAATGTACTCACGTAGCGTTTCTCTTGCTTTTTGCTTGCAGGCCTTGAGATCCCAGGAGTTTCCAGGGCACAAGTACGTGCCCTGGAAATTCCCTATGAAGATGCGCTTGAGGTCCGCCCACGAGTGGATGCTGTTCGTGGGGAGGTGCTCGAGCCATGCTCGGACGCTTTTCGTGAGGTAGAGTGGCACGTATTGGATAATGAAGAGGTTGTCATCTACTCCGCCTACTCGACAAGTGAGGCATAAGTCTTCTAGCCATACAGCGGGGTTGGTGTCCTTGAGATACTTGGTGATGTTCGATGGCACGCGAAATCACATGGGAATGGAGTTTGTTGGATCCTCTTCGCAAACGCTTGTGGGTCACAAGCATTTGGGCTTCGGCTACGCCGAGCGTCTCAGATCTGGGGGTGTCGACCGTGGTTGTCCGAGTCACAGTCGCCGTAGTGTTGGGGTCTCCGTTTGCCAAGTCTGGCTCACGGCGTTTGGCGCCCTGAGCCGGACGGGCGTTGTGATTTTTTACAAAACGGCTATGCGCCGAGGAGGGCTCTCACCCACGCGCCGCTCTGTCCTCATCAAGCTATAATCTAGTCAGCATGTGGTGCCCTTCAGGGGCATTGTGCGCAGAGGAGATAGGTATGACACAGGCCTTAGGGTGTCGCGTCTCCATAGAGCTTTGAGCCTACTGTACCGCCACAACAATCAGCAAATCTTGTAGCTCCTTGTGAACTCGCTATCCCACATCGCTCGAGGGTTCAGGAGCCTTCACATGATCATGGCCATCCTAGCGACATTCTGGCTGGCTCGGGGGAACACAAGCGTCTCCCCTTCACCACGTTGGATCTGATTGTACATGTGTCTAGCCCGTGCCCACACATCCTCTGCACCGAGGTGTTGTGGGCTTGGGCATCCATCGTCGTGATGTTCGTTGGCCTATTCGGCCTCGTGATCTCTGGCTCGTTCTAGGCGCTCTTGCTTGTTTGCTACCTGCTCCCTAGGGTGCGCGGAATCGGGTACACATTGTCCTCCTCGCCTCCTAATGTTGTCCCATTTCCCAAGACGTGCAACATGTTGCACTCCCGCACTAGGTGACAGCTCCCCTCAGAACTGGACTCAGAGTCCATGTCACCTAGGGTTGATGGCAGGAGATCGTAGACAGACTCTAGGTCCCGCTCCACCATCCCTACAAATCCGGGGAGGCTAGGCGCCAATATGTGGTAATTGCGTCTGGCTAGTTCTCGTTCGAAGAGCGTGGCAGTGTCCCTCATTCCTGAGGGCAGTGTGATGCATGGGTTCTAGAATTCTACTTCTAGCGGCATGAGCCCGCCCCCTACAAGCTAGGCAAATGCATTGACTAGCATGTAGAACACGTGCCGGCTTTGTTCTGGCTCGGGATTGGACCCGAGGTAGGCATCGATTCTGCATGCTAGCGCATTAGAGTTGACTATCACGGGGCCGATGAAGGTCGACCCAAGGTTTTGCGATGGGGTTTGCAACGGTGTCGCATCCCCCCACGGAGGTGTAGCTGTCCTAAGTGGTCAGCTATGAAGTCTAGGTCCCCAAAGCGAAGAGCTTGGTGGGGAGAAGACTGAGAGTGGGCGTTGGCCCATTGGGGTCGATGAACTCAAGGCTCCCAAAGCAGATGCGGCCGCCAGGGGCCGCACCAAGAGCGAGTCCGACGTAGGTGCAGGGAGCCATCGCTTCCTTCTCAACAAGGAGAGTACGCGACTATCCCCCTACCTAGCGCACCAACCGTCGGTGTTTTGTCAACCGACTAGAGAATTTATACGTGTGTCACGCTGCTCTAGGAAGACGATGGTAGCACTCAAAGACACAAGGAATTATACTAGTTCAGGCCAGAGCCCAACGTGCAGTCTCAGAGATGGATCAAGTTCATGTTCCTCAGTTAAGTTCTCTAAAGTTCTTACAATGGGGTATGTAAGCTAAGGGAAAGAGGTAGGAGGAGTGAGGTGAACGAATGCCTGAATGAAGTCTTGAGAGTTTGTCCCCTTGGAATGGGGGCCTGGCCGCCCTTATATAGTGTTTGGGGGCTAGGTTACATATGGAGAGAGGGGTTGTCCCGACCGAGTGGTCGTGAGCCAGAGAGAGGGGGAAGCAAGTAAACTTGTCTTGCAAGCAAGCCCATCTTGTCCTGGTGTCATCGCACGTTCTGGTATGGTCATCGTCGTGGTCTTGCTCCCACATCGTGGCGTGGCATGGCGTGGCATGATGCTACAGTGCTGGTAGTGACGGCATTGTTGGCATGGTGGTGGTTTACCAACTGTCCTGCGCGACATGGTCTTGCCATGGCCTTCCTCATCACCTCCTGTTCTCCTAGTGGCATCGTGATGACATTGCGGGAGCAAGTAGCCGCTCCCAGGTCGTCGATCCCCTTTGCTTGCCATGGTGTCGATGGCCTCGACCCTAGATTGTGAGGTCAAGGTCCCCGGTGGCCTAGCCAATCTTGAAAGTCAAGGCTGGGGTCGTGTGCCCCATCCCGTAGCGGGTGGGGCCGTACGCCCATCTTGTCGAGCTAGATTTGGATGGTGTGGTGTCGTATCGGTCGTCACCGCCTAGCGGTGTTGTCTTGTCTGCGTAGGGGCACATAGGGATGGCGTCTGCCCCTGAGATGGCTATCCTTTCCGTCCTGGAGGAATGAGTGGAGCGTGCATGTGTCTGTCAGAGCAGGCGTAATTGACCGCGTCTGATCCCTCCTCGTCCCTTCCGGGGGTCATGATGACGGTGAGGTCGAGGGTGGCTACGTGTGGTGGAAGGAGAAGGGAGAGGTTGTGATGGACCATTTATCTTACCGTGTGACCTAGAACCCGCGTGGCTTAAATGGGACGAGGTTGCTGGGCCTTGGCCAGCTAGTTTGGACCGCCTGAGTGGCTAACTAATCGGTGTCTTGAGATACCTGGGGTATCTTGACCCCGACAAAGCCCCTCCAGTACACAACAATGGTGCACGCAAGCACTGCGTGGGCAAGAGGTGTGCAAACTTAATTAAACACTAAGCCTAAGCCTAATGCAAGCGCCAATATGGTTTCTAACTCGACTAAGCACTTTTTAAAAGCACTATTGCTAATCACCTAATGAAATCTTTAAGCACTTTGGTGTCTAGAGCAACTATAGATGAGCCTTAGCTCTCTTATATCTTACTAAGCTCCAGCTCCTTCCAAATGGTTGGTTGGGGGCTATATATAGCCGAAATACTTCAAACTAGCCGTTGGAAAAGTACACAATGTTTTGTGTACTCACCGGATATTCCAATGGGGTCATCAGAGATTTCGAGGGCCTCTCCAAAAACTAGTCGTTGGAATTTGGTCGTTGCCGACTATTGGGCAGTCGTTTCTCCAATGCAGACTTCTCTGGTTCTGTTGGACTTTTTTAGTGAGCACTTCCTCTGTTCGGTTCTTGGCTTCGAACTCGTCAGAAATGATGCTTTTTTGATGGCCTATACCGAAGTTTTTTGCACATCATTTCCCTCTTTGGTGGCAACCCTTTGTTCTGGTGCTGGTCTTTTGTTAACGCTGGAGGTTTTTGGTGGGTGAAAACCCTCTTTGGTGAACAATGTTTGCGCATAGTCCGGTGCAAGCTTCTAGAATGCACCAGAGCTTTCTAATGGGGTATAAAACCCTGGTTTCTGCTCTACTAGCCACATTCTCCGATGGCCTCTGAAGGGACCAGATAATTCTGGTGCTACACAACAACTTCATTTTACTTTGTTTCTTCACATCTTTTCATCTAGGTTGATTTTATCTTGTGCCTTGTTCTTCATGCAAGTCTTCTAGTGTATTCAACATGACTTCTAATGTCTTCCCTTAGGTGTTTATCACTCCGATCTCCATATGGCCTAAGTCTAAGTCCACCTTGCATCCATTTGAACTTTCCTTGTATACTAGCAAACGATTTAGTCCATATTGTCATGTTGTTCATCAAACACCAAAATCAATTTAACGGTCTATGTTGGGTGCCATTTTCCTTACAATCTCCTCCCTTTTATGATTGATGAGAACACAAATAAAGCAAGCAAATAATAGATACAAATTGTAGAAATTATCGAAACAATCTATCTACTTGCTTGGATGTAATGCAAGACCAAGATATCAATTGAAAGAAACATGAGCAATGATATCAAATTGAAAGTCCTACCTTGTTCTTACCAATTGAATACATGTCCCCTAATGTGGTATTATGGACTTAAGCCTCCGCTAACTCCATAATCCATTTCCTTCCTTTCTAGACCAACTTCCCATTAGTCAAATTCTCCCCTATTCAAAAATTTTGAATTTGTTTTTGGTATTTATTATGGGTTGAGCTTGCTTTTTCATCCCACAAATTCTTCCTCTTTTGAATTAAACATCAAAAGGAAAACATTAGTATCACAAGGGAGGGTCAAATTTTGTGATCCTTGATATTTGGAGTAGAATTGATCACAAAACTTGACTCTCACGTTACATAGACTAAGCTCCCTCTAAGTGTATGCATAGATATAGTCAATGGCAAAGCATCTGCATAATCAGCAATATTTAATGTACTAGGGGGTGTGATCTATATAATGCATAGAGAAAGCATATAAAAGAGACCAATTGAAAGACAACAAATTGATACCGGTTAGATTGATACCAATTGTAGAATTTCAAAGTTTATACCACTTTGTAGGATGTGAAATATGGTCCCTGCTTTACTTTGGGGACTCTAATTTTCCTTACAACGAGACTACACATATATACTATAATATGTGATATTTCATGATATATTTTTGTTTATTCAAACAATATCAACGAGATGTTTCATGGTGTATTTTGCAATGCTCACATAGTACAAACGTGATGTTCTAAGATATATCTTTGATTTTTCACATAGTACACGTGAGACGTTCTACGGTGTATTTTAGGTTGTTTGAGTAGTATCGTTTGATGTTGTTTTCTACTTTCCTTTATTACATACTTTTTCCATTATATTTTCTTCTATCTTTTATTAATATAATCTTATTTTATATTTAAGTGATTCATTTATTTTATCTTTCTATATATTCCATAGCATTTGTAATTCATTTTTATTACCCTTTTTCTTCTTCATATTTTAATCTAATTAACTATTTTAATAATTTTATTTTATTTTTATCTTTTTATTTCTAGCACTGCATGAGATATATGTGATGTTTATATAATATATATGTGATGCTTTATGATGTATTTTTGCATGTTTATGTATTATTATCAATGGCATATTCTACGGGTACCTTTAAGTATTCATATTACACCATTGAGGTGTTCTATGGCACCAATCATGTATCCGACCACTCGGACAGTAACGTTGTGCCGCTAGCACGTTTGTACGCATCGCATGCATCTACGATTCTTCATTGGGCCATTAATTTCTGTGGTGACTAAAAGGTAGCATGTACATGAATCATTTTCATGCTAGATCATAGTTGTAGTGTGTATTAAGGGCATGTTTGGTTGCCGCCCTAGCCTGGCCGGCATCTTGATCCACCTGCAATCGCTGCTTGGGTTAGGCAGGTTTCCTAGTCCTTCAAGCAAACACGTCCTAAATAGTCCGTAGACAGTCAAATAGACGATCTATTGTATATGTTATTTGTTCATTTGTCTGTTTGTAGACCTAGTAAAATAATAAAAGATCAACATCCACATCCATATAAACCGAATCAAAGAAAAGTTCACATATAATATAATCCACATCGAGTTTTGTCCAACATTCAGCAAAAATATCAAATCCAATCCAACCCGATCAGCTAGAAATCAGGTCCATCGAGTTATCCAATTAACGAACAGCAGCATTGCCCAACATTACAATAGCCATTGGCCACCAGCCCCAGCTTGCGTCGAGCTCGAGCGTGGAGACTGAGTGCCTCGTGGACGTCGGAAGTGAGGCGACCAGGCGCGCGCACCACTGGTTGTGTTGCTGCCTGTCGAGCTACTCGCCCTCAGCCTTCTTTTGCACGGCCACCACAGCAGCTGTCAAGAGTCTGCAAGAGGTCGTGGACATCGCCGTGCTCTCCAACGAGTTGCACGGTAGCCTCACGGCGCAGCTGCGTGTCTGCGTCCTCTTCGTCAGGCTGAACGAGCACCACTACTCAACAGTCAGAGACCTGCTATTGTGGCACTAGTACTGGAGGCCTTATGCCCCACCGAGGTCGTTGAGATCAACGTCGACGCCGAGCGCCGCACGCCCCCCTCGACGGAGTACGCAATCATGTCCATGGTGAGGAGGTTATCCGGCTAGTGTTTCTGTGCTACATGTAGATGTTTGGGTCGATCCCGTCAACAACAAAGGGCCAACCAGCCAGCACCATCTTTCCCTGCCCCAACCACAGCGAGATTTCATCAAGCAGGAGACTGTCAGGCCTCTAGCTCAGTCCATGAATGTTTGAACTTTGGCTTATAGGATATACATTATCTAATTCTTATTTGGACATTTAGATGCATCTACAAATAAATCCAGTCCAGTGCAATCCAAGAAGAAAAAGTCCAATTGGTCTTTGGACAATCCATATAAAAAGTGTAATGAACTTACAAAGAGCAAGCTGTCTAATTGGACTTTGGACAATCCATCTGAAAAGTATAATCAACTTACAAAGAGCCTGCCATCTCCAAGTCCATGGCCCATGGCAACACACCTTGGTACTTGGTAACCTGAAGCTAGAGAGGGCAAAGCATCAGTGGAGCGGTACCGTGCAGCCCCCTCCCAAGCTGGATAACCTCCTCACCATGGTGCTTCTCTGTTTCTGCGTCCTAGTTGGCAATGGTCTCTGCATTGCAGTTGCAGGCGGCCAGGCGCCACTGTCACATGGCCTAGGTCCTGCACTGCACTGTGCGTTTTTCGACAATTTGTTAGTGGAAGAAAGACACAAACTGACAATGGTTGGTGCAAATGCAGCATCTGCTTTCCGTGAAGATGCCTGCTGCAATTGTGAAATGAGAACAGATTTGTTTAAATGAAACCAGCTAGATGCAAGCTGTGAGCTCATACCAGCAAGATCACCTACTGCCCAAAGCCCCAGACTAGGCTCCCTTCTCCCCAGTGAAATTCAAGCTGCAGGACAGATCAAGTTTCTGCATGCAGATAGGGAGAGCAAGCAGAGGCCCTTTCCTTCAGTGCTCGATGTTTTATTTTTGTTCACAGAGGTCCGAGGAACAAAGAGAATCTCATCTCCATTATTTATTCGATATAACAGTGTAGGAACTTGATATAAAACAGAACGCACCGACTGCTGCTGCAGAATCACGCCATTTGAATTTCTCGTCATTGTTGTTTATTGTAATGACTGACATGGAGGCTCAGATCTCGATGACCGCATTTCAGAAGCCAATCACGCCTCATGATCATGGGTTAAAATACACTGGCACGCCGATAATAGCGCTAGTTCACGTGGTCTGCACTTATATTGGTTTTAGCCTTTTATGGACAAAAAGCCCTCCGATGACCGTAGCCCCATCTCTTCTCCACAACCCTCAGGCCACAGCACAGCCGTATGCCATTCTCCAGTCTCCACACAACATCACCTTTCACCAATCTAGCTGGCAGCCAAAGAGAGCAAGGCATGCATGGAGCTCGCGGTGGCGGCCCTGGGCAGCCTCCTCCCCAAGCTTGCGACGCTCCTCACCGACGAATACAAGCTGCAGAAGGGGGTGAGGGGGGAGATCAGGTTCCTCCAAGCAGAAATGGAGAGCATGCAGGCTGCCCTCAACCGGGTGTCCAAGCTGCCGCCTCATCAGATCGATGATCTTCGAAGAATCTGGGTGAGGGACTTGAAGGAGCTGTCCTATGACATTGAGGACAGTGTTGACTCTTTCATGCTCGAGTAGATGCCCCTGGTTGTGCCAAGCCAAAGAGCTTCAGAAGGTTCTTTGACAGGACTATCGGCCTATTGACAAAAGCCAAGGCACGGTATCATATCGCCGATGACATCCAAGATATCAAGAAGCGCATCCATGATGTTTCCGAGAGGAAAGACAAGTACAACTCATTAGATGCGGTGCAGCCTCACACAATCGACATCGATCCACGCTTGCCGGCTCTCTATGAAGATGCGGCGAAGCTCGTTGGCATCGAAGGCCCTACACAGAAGGTTATTGACTTGCTGAACAGGGGGGAAGCTGTGCAAAAAAGAGAAGCTAATGGTTGTCTCGATTGTTGGAGTTGGAGGACTTGGCAAAACAACCATTGCCGATTCCGTCTATGAAAGGCTCGGGGGACAGTTTCAGTGCCAAGCTTTTGTCTCGGTGTCCCTCAAGCCAAACTTGAAACAGATACTCAGCAGCATACTCCGGCAAGTTAGCGAAGACAAATGTACTAATGCTGGAGAAAAGGATCCCGATGAACTCATAAAGAGCATCAGGAAATTCCTCGTTGATAAGAGGTACTCCTATACGCCTAGTATGACTCTTTTACATTTCCGAAGAGATTTTTTTTTTTTGATAAAGGAAGGATTCTATTAATTCATAATCATTATATCAAGTTGATACAATAATTATGAACCCACATCCGCCCTCTCCAATCGCACGAAAGCTAGCCAAAATAAAGGGTTAATGACAGAAGCCACAATTCAACACACAAATAAAGCGACCTCCCAGTCTGATCATAACTATCACATCACGTTGCAAACTTATTTTCACCATCAAGAAAATGCCGATTCAAGGAGAACTATAAAGAAGGATAGCACGGTCAGCCATTGTGAGTTATCCCTTAGTCCACCAATATCATCAACCGTCGGATTTTCACAAAATTATGGGGATAATAAAAGAATAACATGCCCATAATCAAAACATCTTAGGGGGTGTTTGGGACTGCTCCGCTCACATTTTTGCAGCTCCGCTTCAGTTTTGTATTGCCAAACACCTCCAGCTCCAAGAACTCTGTTCCAAGAAAAATGTGGAGCTGGAGGCCAACTCTACGTTTTTTCTGGAGCACCTCAAGGGCTACTCTAGTTATTGGAGTTTTGTACTTTCTCGTGGAGTTAAGGGGTAATTACCCACTCTTGCCACTCATTAATGAAAACAAGCATCGGATTGTTGTGCTTACAAACGTCAAATCATATGTCACACATCATCTCATCATCTAGGGGCGAATTAGACCATTCAAGAAAAAACCTCCTGTTTTTGGAGCGGGAGCTGAGCTCCATGACAAACACATCCATCTGCTCCACAAACTCCAGAGTGGAGTTGCTCCATGATAAAGTTGATGGAGCAGAGCTGGTTTTTGTGGAGCAGAGCAATCTCAAATAGGCACTTAATATTACTAATTTGAGGTCTAACGGAGCCTCCACATTAATCCACACGTGATACAATAGGAAAAATGATAAATCTTAGAAATTGTCAAAATAATTAAAAATTCTGGCCATTAATTTGATAGACTAAAATTGTTGTCATCGATAATAGTCAATAAATCTATTTTGTTTTCTAATAAATTATCCATCTTTGCCATTATGAAAATTAAACAAATTACCCCCTCGATTAACATCTAAATTACATACCTATGCATTATCAATAATCCTTTAAATTTGCATATAAAATTAGCAACATATGACATTATGAAAGATAATATAAAGTCACTTACTTTTAATTTCTATCCAAAGTACCAATTTTATCATTATAAAGATCTAAATACCAATATAAGCTATTACGAAAACAAATTCAAGAAGCATAAATTACCCTATTTATGTTTCTAAATTATACAATTCTACCAATATTAAATAAATAATAAACATAAATGTTGTGCACCACTAGGTAGACCAAATAAGCATGCATAAAATAGGTAATTTTAGTAGTTTATCCATCATGAAAAAAGAAGTTCCCTGAACAAAGCACATACACTGATATAGACAATTAACATCAAAAATATATTAATACTCCGTGGCAATAAGTTTTGTAAGTTGTTACTTTAGATAAATTCATATGTTTTGAGTAAAACATTATGACATATTAAAAGTATGCAACAAGATCTGATATAACTTGAGCTTCGGTTGTTTCAACTAAAGTAATACATATTGAACACCCAGAGGTACAATGCAAAGGATGACAACACATATAGAATAATTGGTCAATTTATCACAACCATATAGAAATTATAGAGTTTCTAGCAAGCTATTGTACATGTTAGGAAACCAACAGAGAGTGTCGGTGCGAAAAATGACTAACAAGTAAATATTTATAGTTTTGCCGTGCGTTGTGATCGGATGTGGCCTAGCACTCAATGACACATGATTTATACTGGTTCAGGCAACGTGCCCTACGTCCAGTTTCGGTCGATGGGTGACTTTATTTCTAAGCCTAGGTGCTCGAAATTTGTTGTGCGGTTACAAACGAGTAGGAATAAAAAGGGGTATTAAAGGTCCGGTCGGACTCTAAACCGAAGGGGCCGAGAGTGACGGGAGCTCTAACGTGCGCTGAGTATTAGAGCATGAAGTCTGTGTAGCTTTAGAATTCTAGAGCTGTGGAGCTGTTTGAATGCTCAGATTGTCTAGAGCCAGCCAGTAAGAGTCATGAACGACCGTCTCTATTGGGAGAGAGCGCATCCCCTTTTATAGGTGAAGGGGCTAGCCTTATAAGTTAGAGAGAAAGAGAGAAAGTGTGTACGTGTGCTACCTAGTCTTGTTGCTCACGCCATTGGGTACGAGACGATTGTCGACGCCCACAATATTGTTCATGTCCAGACATGTCTGGCAGGTTTTACCGTGTTCGCATGGTATGGTAAATGTCGGCACCCACAATACTGTAAGACAAATATCGGCGCCCACAACACTGTTTGGGTTCTGACACGCCTGGAAGGTTGCATAGTCCCGTCTGGCATGGCCTGGTGGCACTGCCCTACAGGTGTGCAAGGTATGGCAGGGTACGGTCCTCAGTATTGTGGTTGACTTGAGCGCCTTATCTTATCTGCTCCGCCTGATCCTTGGGTCCTCACAGAACGGGCGCCCCCGGTCGGTCATTCCCAGTCGGCTCCGACCGTGTCGGTTGGGGAAGAATCACGAGCGGAGATCCGGTTCATTCTCGGTCGGAAAAAGAGGTTGGAGTTGGACTATATCTCCTCCTTGGCCAAGCCTTCTGGTCGAAGACTGGTCCGTTGCCCTGGCCTATCATTATGTATCTGGGCCAGCCCGAAAGGCATGCGTTGTCACGACGCTGTCTGCTGGGCTGAGTTTTTCGCAGGGAAGCGGGTCCATTGGGGACCCTGGGTTTATGAACCCGACAGGAGCCCCCAAGCCCTTTTGGGACTTCTGTGAAGTCGTGAAGGGCCTGTTTATACTCGTTTCACGAGTGCGCCCAGTGGGTGTAAGATCGTGGGTCGCCATCGAATGAGGTGGAGCGCCAACCCAAACGTCGGGTGAGGCGGAGCGCCAACCCAAGCGTTGGGCGCGACTGAGGGGTCGGGCGAGGCAGATCGCCAACCAAAGCGTTGGGCGCCGACCGAGGGGTCGGGCGAGGCGTAGCGCCAACCCAAGCATCGGGCGCAGCTAAGGGGTTAGGCGAGGCGGATCACCAACCCGAAGCGTCGGGTGTCGACCCAAGCGTCGGGCGCCGACCGAGGGGTTGAGTGAGGCGGAGCGCTCACCCAAAGCATCGGGCGCCGATCGAGGGGTCGAGCAAGATGGAGTCACCAATCCGAAGCATCGGGGGCGGCCGAGGGGTCGGTCGAGACGGAGTCACCAACCCAAAGCGTCGGGCGAGACGGAGTCGCCAATCCAAAGTGTCGGACGCCGACCTAAGCGTTGGGCGCGGCTGAGGGGTCGAGCGAGACAGAGTCGCCAACCCGAAGCATCGAGCGCCAACCCAAATGTCGGGCGTGGCTGAGGGGTCAGGTGAGACGGAGTCACCAACCCAAATGTCGGACGTGGCTGAGGGGTTGGTCTAGTTTCGTGCGTTACCCTGTCCACGGTTTCCACAACCGGAGGGGTTGAGCTAACGTCACTGGCCTCGATGGCTCAAATGACGTGCTCAGTGAGCTCAATAATGGGTACGTCTGAGTGGAATCCGGGTCCATCGTTCATAATGGGGTCGGCATAGCCCTCATGTGGCATTCCACTGCTCCTTAACCCGCCTCCCGATAGATGTCCGAGCTATTCCGGAGACCAACTTAGGTGGCCCGCTGGCCTCCCCTCGATGGAGATTCTATGGGCATGGCTCAAGGTCAGGATCAAACGAGAAGGTCGAGATGACCCTGTCTACTTCTGAGTAGATTGGGCAAGGGCCGCTGGGGCTCATCTGTGTTTTCTCCCCTAGCTCTGTTTAACGCGAGGCGGCCTCAAGCCCTTCATGGGACAGCCTTCGAACCCCGGTCGGTCGTTGCTCATATCGAATGACGCGACTACCGCTTCATGATGCAACGTGAAGTGTTGTGATGCAATAGTTGCATATGCGATACTTGGATGTATGGGATGAATGTATGAATGTATGCATGAGAATGGATGAATAAATGATCATGCACTAGAAAATAAAAATGGAGTTTTGGTAAAGTTACCTCGATGGCTCGAGTGACGGGTTTGGGGAGCTCTTATTGGATATGTCCGAATGGAACCCGGGCCCGTCGTTCAGGACAGAGTCGGCATAGCCCGCATGGGGCATCCCACTGCTCCTTACCTGTCTCTCGACAGCCGCTCGAGCCGTCCGATCGACTCAAGTGACCCATTGGTCTCTCCTCGATGGATATCCCATTGGTGGGCCCTTCCAAACCCTGCCTGGGAAGGCAGAGGGTCATTTGCGTGTGGTTGCACCTTGTTTCCTGTGCCTAGGTTGCGGTAGTGTGGGCCCTGCCTAGGCCACATCCCGTTTAACTAGGCGACATTTTGTTGGGCAGGGCGCGTACCATCAGTCAGGACGCGTCCTACCGCACGCCTATCCGCATTAAATAGGGGGAAGAGAGAGATTTTTGCTCCCATTCTTTCGCCTTTCTCCAACTGCTGCCTCTTCTCGTTCTTCCTTTTCGCCAAGCTCGTTCGTGCGCCGTGGCAGTTTCTAGGAGAGAGGGTAAAGCGAGGGAGAGGAGAACTTACAGATCTGTTCATGAATCCGAGGTGTGATGTCGAACTGGAGGCCTTCCACTGTGGATGAGGAGGTGCTGGCCGCCTTCGCCGAGAAGGGGCTGCTCCCATCAAAGGAGGTGGCACATTGGAGGGCTCCTACGCCGGGGGAAGTTGTTCCGTAACCCTAGGCCGACAAGGTCATCTCCTTCCTTGCCTTCCATGAGCACGGGCTTGGGTATCCCACGCACTGGTTCCTACGTGGGCTCCTCAATGAGTGGGGCCTAGAGTTGCAGCACCTCAACCCGACTGGGATGTTGCACATCGCTGACTTTGTCACCGTCTGCGAGGTCTTCCTTGGGATGGAGCCGCATGTGGACCTCTTCCGACGGATCTTCAATGAGCGAGCCCTATCCGAGGGGAAGCTGCCCAGAATCACGCTGGTCAGGGGATTTGCTTTGTAGAAGAAGCCAAAGTTGTCGGCCCCCTACCCTACGTACTCCCCCTGTGACTCCAACCAGGGGTGGCACGACGAGTGGTTCTACCTCAGAAACCCAGTGGAGGCGCCATTCCTGTCATTCACCGGAAGAAGGCCGGAGAGGAGGAAAAGCTGGTCGTGGGGTCCTGTCGGTCAGTAGAACAAGTTGGAGGTTATCAAGGTGGAGCTTCAAAAGCTTGTGCAGCATGGCCTCGATGGGTTGTGGGTCTTCCACACCTTCTTTCGCCATCGGGTCACCCCATTGGTGGAAAGAACACGGCCGATGTGGGAATACATCGGCCCGATGGATCCCGACCGCGCGTCGCCGAAGGAGTTGCCAAAGGATGAAGTTTGGAGTCGACTCGATCGGGTGCTGCAGCTGAGGGATAAAGACTCCGTTGAAGGGACGCCTAGACCTCTTCATGCCATGAAGTTATCCAATCTGGTATGCCCCCTTTTCCCGTGACCTTATCCTCCTTGTTTTGATTGATTTTGAGTTGTCTGTTTCGAAGGGACTCTTGGGCTATAAATCCTGTCAACATCTTCCGAGGGGGCCGGAGGGTGTGGCTCGGCAAGCCACCCAGAGGGAGGCGACACTTGCCAAGAAGGCCTAGAGGAGGTTTGAAAAGGAGAAGGAGATCAGCTGGCGGGTCCGGGGGGTGAGAGCCGGAGCGACGTGGAGGTAGAGCTCGAGTCAGAGGAGCCCACAGAGATGGGCGGCGATGCGAGTGCCTTAGAAGACAAAGGAGATAGGGACACTGTCGTGTCCTCGGTGGAGCACCATGAGACTACGGCCGTATCCGTCGGTAGTAGGCTGGATACGGAGAAGCGCGGCGATGTTCCTGAGTCTAGGAAGCGCACCATGAGCGAAGACACCACCGTTGAATGAGAGGCGAAACGGGCACGATTGTCGCACCCTTCAGAGGCACCGTTGGATATGCACCCCTCTGCTCCGAGTGTGGCAGAGCACGCTGGCTGGTCGGAGGAACGAGTTCATTCCCCTACATCTTTGGGGTCGGCGTGTGTGCGCGACCCCCAACAGGGGGATGTCCCGCCAGTGGCTCCAGTGGTTTCGCCACGAGCTGATGGTCGCGGCCATTCGTAGGCCAATCAGGGACCAACCAGGTTGGATCCTTCCTCGGCGAGGGGGCGCGGGTCGCGACCCGTGAGCGGTCCTCGTCCGATTGGCTTGTCGTCTACCGATCAGGGCTTCAGGGCTCTACCGCTGTCGTCTTGGTATGCATTCATACTCCCTCCTGTTCTCATAGCTGAGTTTTTGAGTTTAACTAACGCGCGCTTGTTTTGATAGTAGCCAAGGGTTGGTGGGACTGGGTGTCTCATCACCTCCCATGCGAGAAGAGTGGAGACCTAGCCTGCAGCGGGTCACGACGAGCGGTGGAGGAAGCAGACGAGCGGCGGTGCGACCTTCCCTTCTGGGGGATGCGTCCTCTTGTCTGGTCGCGAGTACGGCGGCAGCGGCGGCGGCGGTGATGGTGGCGATCCCTATGGTGACAGCAGAGGTTGGGTTGGAGGTGACCCTCACGATCCCTCCCCCAACAGCTATGGTGGAGGAGATGAGGGAGATCGGGCTCCGTGCCTCTCCCGGTGGAGGTGCGCACGGTTCTCCCTCCTGGTCAGAGCTGGAGGAGTCGAGAGGAGATGTGGCTAGGCCAAAGGTAGAGCATCCACCAGCGAGTTGTGGAGTCCAGGCAGTGGAGATCCCCTGTTCTGGCAAGGCAGGCACTGGGGTGGAGCCGCCAGCCATCCCGCCGTTGCGGGAGTTGGTGATGATCCGGTCGTCGCATGACATTGCGATGGCTAGATCTTCTAGTGGGTTAGGGGTGACACACGAGCTGGTGTGACCTTGCCCTGGTGAGTCGGGAAAGGCCCAGTTCATCCTTCGCGATGAGGACGAGGTGAAGCTCTAGCACTTGCTCGGGGAGAGAGGACTATCGATGGAGTCTGATCTCGCCCTTACCAAGGCAAGGCTCAAGGAGGCTTTGGAGAGGGTTGAGCTCATCCATCAGGCTATGATAGTTGACCTACCACACATTGCAGAGGTAAGTTCTCTACGTTTTTGTTGTTATCCTTGACTCCCTATCCTTTCAACGGTTGTCTTTAGCATGCCTGCTTCTTGTCACACAGGAGCTGGAGATGATGTCGATCCGTAAGTCCCAATTTCTTCGAGAGGAACACGGTTGAATGGAGCAGGAAGCAACAATGTCATGGTAGGTTGATGAGCTCAGGCACCAGCTAGAATTCGCCCGCCGCAAGTCCCAAGACCGGGCGACCGAGGCGACGGGAGCGCGAGCTTCGGAGCTGCGTGCGAGCGAGCGGGCGACTGCTGCCGAGCGGGAACTTGACGTGGCAAAGGTCCACTTGGCAAAGACCAAGGCGTCACTTCAGAAGTCCTTGGATGCTCTAGAGGCAGAGCGAAAGGCCAGGCCGGATGCTAAACAAGAAGTGGTCATGCTCTAGGGGCAGGTGCTCGGGGCAGAGGTGTCAAATGCTCGACTGCTCGAGAAGGTGACCCAGCAAGAGGAAGGCCTCTCCATCCTCGAAAGTGTGCACCTTGGTATGTATCTGTTGCACCTTCGGTTGATGCCTTGATTTTTCCTTTCCTTTGCTTCTGATTTTGTTGCCTTTTTCCAGAACTAGGTGGAAAAATTGGCTCTCTGGAGCAAGAGTTGGAGACGACGAAAACGACGGTCGATCAGGGCGTGGAGGCGCTAGCCCAGTCCCTTGAGGAGGGACGTGCTCTCGAGGGAGAGCTCGATCAGATTTGTAACGTCGCATAGGTGGTCATCTCCAAGGTGTTCGGGTCAGGCCCGAGCACCAGTATGCCCGCCGTCTAGCTGGCGGAGGTCCCGAACGAAGTTTGGGCGCTCATCTCCGACGGCATGTTCTATGGGATGTCAGGGGTGCTAACCTCGGTGGTGACCCATCACCCCGATCTAGACTTCGCCGCCATCTGCAGAGGGTACACCGATGGGTGGAGCGTAGATGAAATTCATGCGCTGGGGGAGAGCTTGGTGCCATATGCACATATGGTTGCCGACCAAGTCTCCGCACATTAGGTGATAGAGGCTCGCCATTTGAGCATGGCTGAAGACGTGCGCCGGGAAGATGTCGTCCAGACTATGGAAGGAGTGGAGACCGGGTCAGAAGCGAGTGTCATCCTACCTCCGACCGAGCCGAATGTCGTCGTGACCAGAAGCAAGCTGCCTTCATCCTCATCGACTGTCCCGTCAACCGATGCCTCCAGGGGGCATAGTAGAGTTTAGAGGAGAAATAGTCAGTACATGTAAAAGAAAAGTTCGTGGGGGAGCCCCCGTGTGAACAATTTTACATTCGTGAATATTTCAGTTTCGTTTTGTGATGGAATCACATGTAAGGGGAAGCTTGTCCCATCCGCCCTTGTTTTTACTCTAGCGTAGCTTTGTTTTTTTTCCTTTCTTTTTTGTACCAGTCTATTGACCCGTAGGCTACAACCTTAAGAACTTGGGCATGGCCCGCGAGGCTCAGCTTCTCATAACCGTAGGTCATGGCGGGGCGCAATCGGTCGGGAGTTTAAAACACAAGCTACGTAGGGTAATCAAAGGAACAGAATGCCCTTTTGTTTGGGTGAAAAGTATTACTATATGATAGTAAAAAGGAGGGTGGTATCAGACCCCCGTGGATCCCCCGAGCGACCCAGGCTGAGAGTGCTCAGGCTAGGGTGCTGTCGGAGCAAACATTGAATGGAAAGAAAACGGTAAGACCGAACTTTAGGGGAAGAAACGACGTAGTTGTTCGATGTTCCATGTGTTTGTGAGAACGTTGTTGTTGTCGTCCTATAGCCGATAGGTGCCTGGTAGGATCACCTCGGTCACCATGTAGGGTCCTTCTCATGGTGGAGAGAGTTTATGTTTCTCCTTGGTCGACTAGGTTCTCCGGAGCATGAGATCTCTGACCTCGAGGATCCTCCCCCTGATTTTTCTTTCATGGTACCTGCAGAGAGTTTGCTGGTAGCGAGCGGAGCGGATGACGGTCGTCTCATGAGCCTCCTCAAGTAGGTCGACCGCATCTTGCTGAGCCTCCGTGGCTCGGTCTCCGTTGAAGGCCTTCACTCTTGGGGCGCCGTGGTCAAAGTCAGAGGGCAACACTGCTTCAGCCGTGTAGACCAGGAAGAAAGGTGTGAACCCTATGGACTAGTTTAGAGTCATTCGTAGGCTCTAGAGGATCGCTGAGACCTCTACAACCCATCACCCGGCATACTTATTGAGTCGGTCGAAGATGCAGGGCTTGAGTCCTTGGAGGACCATGCCGTTGGCCCGCTCGACCTGACCGTTAGTACACGGATGTTCGACTAAGGCCCAGTCGATCCTTATGCCGTATCCATCATAGAAGTCTAGGAACTTCTTCCTGGTAAAGTTTGTTCCATGGTCGATGATGATATAGTTAGAAACACCAAACCGATAGATGATGTCGAGGAAAAACTTGACCGCCTCTTCCAAGCGGATATTGGTGATCGACTTCGCCTCTATCCACTTGGTGAATTTGTTCACCGCTACGAGCAGGTGAGTGAAGCCGCCTGGGGCCTTTTTGAGGGGTCCAACCATGTCGAGGCCCTAGATCGCGAATGGCCAGGTGATGGGGATTGTTTGAAGCTCCTGTGCCGGCAAATGAGTTTGCCGAGCATAGAACTAGCATCCCTCACACCTACGGACGACCTCCTCTGCATCTCCCAGCATAGTGGGCCAGTAAAAACCTTGGTAAAAGGCTTTTCCAACTAGCAACCTCGGGGCCGCGTGAGGTCCGTAGATTCTAGCATGGATCTCAAGGAGGAGCTATTTCCCTTGATTGGTCGGGATGCACTTCATGAGTACTCCCGACGGACTTCGCTTGTAAAGTTCATCACCGAGGGCAATGAATGTCTTGGCACATCGAGTGATTTGTTGTGCTTCAGTCCTTTCTAGTGGAGAACCTCCTCGAGGAGGTAGGCGAGTAGTGGTGCTCTCTAGTCAGCCTAATCGAGTGCCACCACAGCGGCGTCGGCGGACGATGTTGTCATGGAGGCACCAAGGTCGAAGTCCCCAAGCACTTGGTTGGGGTCGGGACACATCAGAAGGTCAGAGCCCCTGAGTGCCAGATTGGTGTCGGAGTGTGTCTAGATCGGCCCCTCTAGAATGCGGGCAGACGGCTCATGGAGGTCATTGATGAAGACCCCATTTGGAGATGGAACCCGCCTGGTAGACAATTTTGCGAGGAAATCGGCAGCATCATTGTCCTTTCAGGGGACATGATGTAGTTCGATCACTTGGAACTTGTCCTCGAGCTTGCACACCTCCTGGCAGTATGCTGCCATGAGAGGGCTCTTGCAAGAGGACTCCTTCATGACTTGGTCAATGACCAACTCCGAGTCACCGCAGACGTACAGCCACGTAGCGCTGAGCTCGATGGCGATGCGTAGTCTGTTGATGAGGGCCTCGTATTCCGCGGCATTGTTTGAGGCCGAAAAATGGAGATGGATCGTGTAGCGGAGCCTGCTCTCATCCAGGGATATCAGAACCACTCTAGCCCCTGAGCTGGGCGCCATCACTGACCCGTCGAAGTACATCGTCCAGTACTCGTGGGTGACATCTGCGGTCGAAAGCTGGACCTCTGTCCATTCGGTGATAAAGTCAGTGAGAGCCTAAGACTTAATAGCAGTGTGGGGGATATACCTGATGTCATGGCCCATGAGCTCGAGAGCCCACTTGGAGATTCGACCTGCGGTGTCGCGGTTGCGAACGATGTCTTCGAGCGGGTATGAGGTGACGACCATGACTTCATGGTCGGTGAAGTAGTGCAGGAGCTTCCGGGTCACCATCAGCACGGCATACAGAAGCTTCTACACCTAGGGGTATCGAGCCTTGGCATCGGTAAGTACCTCACCGATGAAATACACCGGTCCTTGAACCTTCAGGGGGCGTCCTGGCTCCTTTTTGACGATGAGGGCGGCGCTCACAACGTGGTTGTTTGCCGCGATGTAGAGGAGGAGGGGTTATCCCCATTTGGGAGCGACGACGATTGGGGTCGACATCAGTGATGCTTTGAGGCTTTCCAAAGCCTGTTGTGCCTCCTCTGTCCAGACGAATGTGTCTGTCTTCTTGAGAAGTTTGTAGAGAGACATCCCCTGCTCGTCTAGTCGGGAGATGAACCGACTCAGGGCGGCTAAATAGCCAGTGAGCCTCTGTACGCCCTTGACATTGCGTATAGGGCCCATGTTGGAGATGGCTGTAATTTTATCGGGGTTGGCTTCGATGCCACGTTCGGACACGACGTATCCGAGCAGCTTCCCCTTCGGAACCCCAAAAACACATTTTTGAGGATTCAATTTGACGCTAAACCTTCAGAGGTTTGTGAATGTTGCGGCCAAGTTTGTGATCAGGTCACTAGCTTGAGCCGTTTTGACCACTATGTCATCTACATAGACGGCGATTGTTGGTTTCGGCCGCTCAACTTGGTCAGGCTGGTCGGGCGGGTCGATTTGGTCAGCGAAGCATTGCTGCATGCACTGTCATTAGGTGGCTCCAGCATTCTTTAGACTGAAAGGCATGGTTACGTAACAGTATGAACCATACGGGGTGATGAACGAAGTCACAACTTGGTCGGACTCTTTCATCGCGATCTGGTGGTAGCTAGAGTAGGCATCCAGAAAGGAGAGGATTTCACATCCTAAGGTGGAGTCAATTATCTGGTCTATGCATGGCAAAGGAAAATGGTCCTTCGGACACTCCTTGTTGAGGCCAGTATAATCAACACACATTCTCCATTTCCCAGTCTTCTTTTTAACAAGAACAGGATTGACTAGCCAGTCGGAGTGGTATACCTCTTTGATGAATCTGGCTACCAAGAGTTTGGCGATCTCCTCGCCTATGGCCCTGTGCCTCTCATTATCAAAGTGATGTAGGCGTTGTTTGGTGGGCTTTGGGCCCGGGACGAGGCGTAATGTGTGCTCGGTGACCTCCCTTGGTATGCCCAACATGTCAGAAGGTTTCCATGCGAAGACATCACTGTTGGCGCGTAGGAAGTCAGCGAGCTCGCTTTCCTATTTGGCTGGGAGCTTGGTCCTGATCCGCACCATCTTGGTCGGGTCGGCGGGGTCAATCCCCACTGCCTTGGTTTCCTCGGTCGGGTGGAAGGCACTCGACGAGGTCGGCTCATTGCAGTCTAGGACTGCTGGAGTCGATGAATTCCTGAGCTCCGAGAGCTCGATGGAGTTGATGACGGCAGTGGCGAGCTCGTAATGCTCGCGGTCGCACGTGTAGGCATGTGAAAAGGTGCTACCCATAGTGATGACGCCATTCGGTCTTGGCATCTTCAACTTGAGGTAGGTGTAGTCGGGGATGGCCATGAACTTGGTGTAGCATGACCGCCCCAAGATGGCGTGGTAGGACCCTAGAAAGTCCACCACCTCGAAGGTGAGGACCTCCGAGCGGAAGTTGGCTCGGTCGCCAAACATGATGGGCAAGTCGATCTGCCCGAGCGGGTTCACCTGCGTCCCTAGGATCACGCCATAGAAAGGAGATCTCACTAGGCGAAGCTCTAACTGGGGAATGCGCAATGCATCGAGGGTGTCGACATAGAGAATGTTGAGGCCGCTGCCTCTGTCCATCAGCACCTTAGTGAGGCGCTTCTTGCGGATGATGGGATCAATGATGAGAGGGTAGCGACCTGGTCAGGCGATGTGGGAAGGATGGTCTCTCCGATCAAAAGTGATCGGGGAGTCCGACCAGCTAAGGAAAGAGGGGACGGACATTTCGGCGGCACATGCCTCTCTATAGCGCACCTTATGCTGGTGCTTGGAGTGGATGGCATCGGATCCCCCAATGATCATGAGGCATTCCTTGGGGTCAGGGAAGCCGTCATCATCCTTGCCCACCGCACCTCCTTTCTTGGCCGCCTCCTCCTTGCCTTTCCCTTCCTTCGGCTTGTTGGCATGCCGTAGAAAGCGCTTGAGGAGCTCGCAGTCCTTGTAGAGGTGCTTGACAGGGTAGGCGTGGTTGGTGCATGGACTCTCCATGAGCTTGTCGAAGTGATCGAGCTGGCCCTACTGGGGCTGCTTGCCCGCACGATCGGCTGCGGTGACCAAAGCTGGGTTGGCCAGTTGGAGCCGAACCTTCTTGTTCTTCTTGCCTCTTTGTGTGGACGGGCTTTCGCCTTGGTCCTTGTGCTTGGCCTTGCCCCTATCCTAGCCACCGCTAAAGACCGCTCCGACTGCCTCCTCGCCGAAGGCGTGGTTTGTGGCGACATCGAGCAGGTCGTGGGTGGTATGGGGCTTTAGACAGCCGAGCTTGTGGATCAAGGACTCACAAGTTGTCCCAGAGAGGAACCCACTGATGATGTCTGCGTCAACGACATCAGGAAGGGAGTTGCACCGCTTTGAGAACCTACGGATGTAATCCTATAGGGACTCATTGAGCTTCTATTGGCAGCTCTTGAGGTCCCAGCAATTCCCAGGATGGACATATGTCCCCTGGAAATTTCCGACAAAGACCCTCTTGAGATCTGCCTAGTCGCGGATGCTGTCGGGTGGGAGGAATTCGAGCCATGCTCGAACATGCTCTCCCATGTAGATGGGGAGATACTGAATGATGAAGTGGTCATCATTCACTCCTTCTGCTCGGCAGGCGAGCCAAAAATCTTCAAGCCATATACCGGGGTTCGTCTCCTCGGTGTATCTGGCGATGTTGGTGGGTGGTCAGAAGCGTTGTGAGAACGGCGCTCTCTGGATGCAACGACCAAAGTCCCGTGGTCCTGGGCCATCCGGGCTGGGACTCCAATCGTCTGGTCGGCGACCATGCCTAGGGTGTGTGTCGCCGTACTCCTCGATAGTTAGGCCGGGGCCTATATCGCCTGCTCTTGCCGCCATTCGGTAGGCAGCATCATCGTGCCGGGCATGGCATTGATTGCTGATGACACTGCAAGCATCATGGTTCGGCCCGAGGCTTTCACACACTGGTGGTTGGTGCGGAGCGGGCGCTGGGTCAGGCTATGGTGTAGCCGCAGCCTCCTGCCCCATCCCCGACAACAGCAGTGGTGAGTGGACGGAGCGATTCGACTGGCGTGGCCCCGTTCCCCCAGTGGGGCAAGAGGCCACGAGCCGGTGTCGTGACACGAAGCTCTCCGCCTGTTGAACGGCGGCGGTTTCCACCAACGCCCGGAGGTTCCGGTGGATTGCCTGTTCCTGGGGGTCGGCCGGCTCGGGAGGTCGTGCAGAAGCATCGCTGCAGCAGCGATGTTCTGGCTAGCTCGAGCGAACTGAGGGGGGTCGTTCCCTCCATCTAGGATATTGCGCTGGACCTGGCAGGCGCGACCCCAAGCTCTGCTTGCTGGTTTGCGCGCATGTGGCGCAGCATGCTGCGCTGAAAGCGCCAGCGCAGGTGGCGGCTGGTTCCGCTGCCTTTGTCGCAACTTCTCGCCGTTCTCCTGTGCACATGCGAGGTCATTCGCACGAGGGTCTAGAGGGGTGTGAGTCTATAGAGACTCTGCTACCACCGGTGGCTGTCCCGGAGCGTCCGCCATAGTGCACTCCTAGGACAGAGGGTGGCCAGGTGCCACGACGTCGCCGATGTTGGAGCTGTCGCTCTCGACCTCGTCATCCATGAGGTCATGAAAAGAGGCGGGAGTGTAGCCCGCCATCCCCATGAATTCGGACATGAGAGGGGGCGGCGTCAGCATCCTTCGGAGCCCCCCGCGCATACACGTCCGCGGGGGATGCGAAGCCATAGGGGAACCGGTCGCACGGTGGTCACGATGGGGACAGCGGGGTCCCTCCGGAGAGTCGGCGGAAGGTATTAAACAGTGAGTAATGGACAATATGTATGTTACTCACCATGAAGTTTGAGCCCAGCATGGGCTCGAAGCGAAGCGTAGGTGTCTCATTATTGAGGTCGTCGAGTGGCCCGGGGCCGGCAGAGGGCGCTCCTCCTCCAGTGGGCGCCGGGACAGGTGCCTCCTCGCGGAGGCGGAGAACGCCGAGCTGGCCGGCGACGAAGTCCAGACTTCTGAAGAAAAAAGTCTGAAGCAGCTCGAATACAGGAGGAACCCACATCCCAACCGGTGAGAGCGTGGGAAACTCCAGCGAGTCAAAGCGAATCGTATCGCTTAAGCCCACCATGTCGAAGATGGTGGAAAAATAGGCCATCCGATGACCAAAGGCGTGAACGCACGGCGTCATGCCCACGGACGGCGCCAACACGTACACACACTCTCTCTTTCTCTCTAACTTGTAAGGCCAGCCCCTTCACCTATAAAAGGGGATGCGCTCTCTCCCAACAGGGACGGTCGTTCAAGACTCTTGCTGGCTGGCTCTAGACAATCTGAGCATTCAAACTGCTCCACAGCTCTAGAACTCTAAAGCTACACAGAGTTCACGCTCTAATACTCAGTGCACATTAGAGCTCCCGTCACTCTCGGCCCCTTCGGTTCAGAGTCCGACCGGACCTTTAACACCCTCCTTCTTATTTCTACTCGTTTGTAACCCCACAGCAAACTTCGAGCATCTGGGCTCAGAAATAAAGTTACCGACTGACCGAAACTGGACGTAGGGCACGTTGCCTGAACTAGTATAAATCCTGTGTCATTGAGTGTTAGGCAACATCCGATCACAACGCACGACAAAACTATAAATATTTACTTGTTGGTCACTTTTCGCACCGACAGAGTGATATAGCAAATATAAAATTTTTTGATTAGTTGCATATACTAAATTTGTCCACCAAGCATTAACATTAATGTAGCATAAGATTCTAGGCCGTGCCACAGGTTCATGGGCTAGTGTCAAATGTAATTGATTAGCGAATCTTAAGGGGCTCTTATTGGGCTAACCTCAACAAGAAATGATAGGAAATTGTACATGCAACATGGAGATCACGGAATTCCTTATACACAGGCCTCAAATGGCTGGTAATATAATTAGTTGCCCAACTGTATGAGTTTGTGATCCAATTATTTATTATTATTAAAGACAAAGAAAAATGAACTTCTACCCTAGATCAGGTATAGTTAAATTAATTAATCATGCACCAATACTACTATTGATATATATCTCTCTCTTATAAAGATAATCCCCACTACAAGTCTATCTCAACATGATGCCATCCACATCATTCCCCACTATCTATCAACATCATCTCCCACTAATAGACATAACATCCCATTATCATTCAACCACTTCATTGCAAGCCATCCACATATATACATCATCTCCACTCGATTTCATTCCAAATTCTCTCCAATCTCTGCAGTAACGCGTGAGATATCTTCTGGTATTCTAAAATGCTAAAGCGGCAGCACCTAGCCACGGTATGCATAGCAGGCACGTATGTTTTTCATGTCCGATTTCATGGTGCTTTACCATTGGTGTTGACACTTCACCCAAGGACAAAAAATTGATTAACCCATAATAGTATAATGATAAGCAGTTATTCATTCCATTATCTAAAAAAATAATGATAAGTTGTTAATCAACCGAGCATGAATCCGTGCTTCTTTATTTGAAATGGGGCAAGGCAAAGCAAAATAGAGGCAGAAGAGAGTACAACTCCTGTACTACCTGAAGATGTTTAGTGGTCTAGTGGAGAACGACGAGCCGTTTAGACGTTTAGTGATGGTAGGCTCTCAGGGCCGGCCCTTGCCATCCTCCGTTCATATTCGAAGCTGCAGCAAAAAGTATTAGACACGTGCACTTACAGTTTATAAGGAAAACGAGGACGGTGATAAAATTAGCCGTCATGAACTGAGATGGAATTTTTCTTAGGATATCGTGTGGTTTCAGCTCGTGGTGACTGTGAAAAGGGCGACGTCAGCTGGTTGCTATCTAGTTTAGTTCATCAATCTAATCCTATTAAAATGTGTGCCATTATGTCCAACTCCAGAAGTTCACATAACGATGCTGTAGTACCAATCATAATATTTTTGGTGTCATAATGCTATTATCTTTTTAATGTTTTGTACTACTATGTAGATATACTTAAACTGTAAGCTTACGCTACCCTTTTAGAAAAGCATGCATTTGATGGTCTTGCAAAACGACAGGTACTTAATTGTAATTGATGATATATGGGACAAAGAGGCATGGAAAATCATCAAATGTGCTCTGATTGACAATAATATTGGTAGTAAAGTTATTGTCACAACCCGGAACATTGATGTGGCTAATATATCTTCTGTGGATGGTGAAGTTTATGAACTAGATCCCCTCAGCGACAAAAACTCCAGAAGACTTCTTTGTAAAAGGGTATTTAATGAAGAAGATGGAATTGATTCTGAACTAGAGGAGGTAGCAAACAAAATTTTGAAGAAGTGCGGTGGGGTACCATTAGCAATCATTACTACAGCTAGTTTGTTGGCCAGTAGGCCAAACAAAACAAAGTATGAATGGTATAGTGTATACAGTTCAATGGGTTCTGGACTTCATAAGGACAAGAGCCTTGACAACATGAGAGATATCTTATATCTTAGTTATTCTGATCCGCCTTCCTATCTAAAGCCGTGTTTACTATATCTAAGCATGTTCCCTGAGGATTATGAGATTCCAAGTGATGACTTGGTACGGCTTTGGATAGCAGAAGGTTTCATTGATGAAAAACAAGGGAGTAATTTGTATGATCTTGGCGAGAGTTATTTCAATGAGCTTATCAACAGAAGCATGATTCAACCAATATATGAGAATGGTAGTCCAAGAGGTTGTCGAGTACATGATATGATACTTGATCTCATTATTTCCCTTTCAGCTCAAGAAAATTTTGTCACTATATTAGAAGGGCCGTGCCACATATCTACAGCATGCAAGATACGACGCTTATCACTGCGAGGCAGCAAGAGCGATAGCAAGGAAGAACAAATGATTTTCCCAGCAACAGTGAACATATCCCATGTCAGGTCAGTCGTTGCTTTTGGTGATGCTGTTCAGTGGATGCCACCTATGTCAAAGTTTCCAGTTCTCCGTGTTTTGGCTTTCAAAACCGAGTCCAGCAACAATATTCAAGCTAACGATCTAGGAAGTATGAACCACTTGAGATATCTTGAACTAGGAGGTGAGCTTGAAACTAAGGTTCTAGAAGGAATTGGAAACCTAAAGCTTCTCGGGACATTGGATTTGTGGGGCCGATTCAAAGGAGAATTGCCAGAAAGCATTAGTCAGCTACGACAACTTCAAAATTTGCTAACTGCTACCGCGGTGAAACTTCCAGATGGGACTGGAAATCTAATATCCCTACAAGTGTTGTCACGGCTATACGTGAAAAAGTCACCAGATGCTATGGCTAGACTTGGTAACCTTACTAAACTCCGGGTGCTGAGAATACATGGCTTAGAAGAAGACCAGAGTTATGTGAAGACATTTCTACAGGCACTATCCAATCTCGTCAACCTTCGCACACTAGTTTTTCAAGGAAACGGAACATGCTCCCTAGACATGCCAGACCAATGGACGGGCCCTGCACATCTCCAAAGCTTTGATGGGGATTATTTAACCTTCTCCCAGGTGCCACGGTGGTTTCCCTTCCTTTCTGAACTCTCCAGCTTGTCCATGTGGGTCAATCTGCTAAGACAGGAGGATCTCGAACTGCTTGGAGCTTTGCCCGTGCTACGTTTTCTTCAACTACAAGTAGATCCCGATGGCACCACCGCCGAAGAACGGTTGGTGGTTGGTGCTGATCACCCCTTCCGCTCTCTAACAGTATTTAAGCTTAGGCACTACACAAGATGCTGGCTGGAGTTTGCTCGAGGAGTGATGCCAAAGCTTCAAAGGCTTGAGTTATACTTTGAAGTACGAAACAGGGAAGGTGGTGGTTTTGATATTCGCTTGGAAAAACTTGCTTCACTTAAACACGTCACCGTCCATGTTAACTGTGAGGATGCCCGAATTAAGGAGGTGGAGGATGTCGAGGGCAAGGTCAGGGATGCGGTCGACATGCTTCCGAACCATCCAACGCTTGAGCTTTCAAGAACTTGTGAAGGGTGGATGATAAAGGATGAGAACAAAGATGGTCACGAGGTGTCTGAGGAAAGGGAATACAATCACTGAGAAATTAATGCTCACCTATAGTTTTGCTTGTTCCTTTCATCTGACGTATCTGCTTTGCCTTTTTGCAGTTAAGACTGGGAGTCATCCTTCCAACGCCCTCCCCCAGTCCCCTGTTTCTTTTGCCTGAGCTGCGCATCCACTTTTGCTTGCATGATCGTCAGCTAGTCGTTCACTTCAACTTTTGCACAACCGCTGCCCTCTTTTTTACTCCGAGTCATTTTGTCGATCGCTCCTGTTTTGCTTCAGTCTACACATTTCTTCACTTCTCCTATTTTGATTCTTAAGTGCTCTGTTTTATGTTCCCTTGTGCCAATCATAAATTATCCCTCAGCAAATAAACACCCACCTTTGTCACACTTCACAAATGGTTCTTCACTTTGTTTCCCTTGAAAAATGCACAAAAATGAATCTGCACTGTTATCATCAAAATATCCTCTGTTGTTGTGTGTTTGGAAAATGAATCCCATACTCCATCGTCATCTTTGAAAATTTGATCCCACCCTTGTTGCCCTTAAATAAAATATATAAAAATATTTGCCATTCTGCTACAACATATTCAGCGGATTGCTGAACCCAACCGGGCCATCATGTCGGATACATTTTCTACCCACTTGACAAGTCTCGGTAAGTTCGCCTCACATTGAAATTATTTCATAAGTTGGTTGCTACCTTTATGATCTTTCCAACATCAGTTGTAAGGCTCGAGGACTGGATGCAGTAGGCAATATTTGCATGAATTTTACAGATTTTTTGTTGCTCAAGTTCTAAATTTAATACTTGTAATGCATCCCTTTTTTGAGAAAGATAATCCCTTTTCCATTTATGTCTGCAATTTGTCATGACTATTGGGTTATAATACTACTTTAGGCCTGAGTTATTAAACCATGCATCACATGCCTTAGGTTAATTAGCACTATATTACTGTATTATCTACCTCCTCATGCCGTTGCTGGAATGAAATTTCATATAAATGTGCATGGATCCTATATCTACATGAAAGTATGCGCTCAATAGAGAAAATACAACCATGTATCCTAGTTCTGTAATCATGTTAAGCTCACAGTCAAACTACATTTTCAGTACCTAGTGCTTGATGTTTTCTTCTGTTTAGCACTGAATTTCTTTTATGTGAGATTGCAAAACATCTATACTGACAGTTCTCAATAATAAGTTGCTATTTGGCTCACTAGGTGAAATTTTCCTAGATTTGTCTATGCTTGTATAGTACATGCTAGCATGAATATAAAAAGCACTTTTGGATACAGCAGGCATGGTCCCATGTAAAATATTGAGTATATACACAGATCATGTAAGTTGGATGGCTTCATATCTGTAGCATGGGTCCTGGATTAATAGAACAACCATCCATGCTGATTAATATAGATGTTTTAATTTTTCAAAAAAAATATAGATGTTTTGGCTTACCATTGTTATGAACTGGTGGTTTGAATTCCATGATTTGTGTTTTACATAACTATGGATGTATTTTTAAAAACAAATTGTTTTAATGTTATGAACTTGAGAAATAGTGATCTTACTCATACTTTGGCATGTTTGAATATCGTTAGTTTATTTATCAGGAAAAAGACACATACTATCGTATTCTTTCCTATCATCTTTCCATGTGTATTTATCTATTTAGACATGTAGTCACATGGACTCAATTCTCGTTATGTTTTTATTTTGCAGGAATGGAACAGTTTGTTGATCTATCCAATAACAACTATTCATATTCTAAAAAAATAACAACTATTCATGGTGGGCAATATTTGTAGCATCTTTCATAATTTTGATTATTTTGTGTTGGAACATAGAGTTTGTTATCACTTTATGTTTTGAATATTGACCTGAACTATTAGTTGTAATGGCGATGACATTGTTGGTCAACTTTCACTTACTATGAAAGATTTCATTGTGGTTTATCCTTGTTGAGAAATCACTCTTAATTGGATGATTGCTCTAGCACTTTTTATTAATTTCATGTTCAAAAACCGTCTCTCATAGTTGTGCATAAGAGCATGTATATGTATTGGTGCTAATGAGAAGCCATAGAGAGAAAGGAGTTGGCATCAATGCTGAAAAATGGAGCCATGGGTGACAGAGAGGAACAACCGAACAAAACCCTATATTCCTACCGAGAATCTAAATTAAGGGGTAATGAATATAAAAGATAACCCCCAAAGGTGAACCAATCCAATGCCTTGCGTATTCATAAATCAACCATGAGTTGCACATCCAAAACCTTTAGAAGTTTTTCGTCTTGGCCTACTACTAAAGTATCTGTTTGAAAGACACCCTGTGTTGTGAAGCCTTAAGGGCCTTTTGGCATGACTGCTGAGTAGCTTCAGCATCTCACGCAGCTCGAGCAAAAACCCTACCAAACAACTCCGCAAGCAGCTGAATCCATTTTTTACCTGTGCAAGTAGAGCCACTCCAATGTGGCTTCTCCATCTTTAGTAGCTTTTGTTTTCGAGCAACAAGAATATTGGCCACGTTAACAACTTACGTTATTACAAAATAAGGGTGGTCTAACAATGCATCCAGCATTCAAATTTCATATATCAAACTACTTAATATCAAAACATATAATCGAACTGTGTTAAAGATTGATCGCAGTTTCTCAACAACAAATGTGTTTAACCACACCATTGAAGTTGATTCTGCTATAACAGAGCAGCTCAATACAGCCAGGGAAAAGAAAGAAAGCCCATCAGCGCACACTATTGTATGAGTCGTGTAAGTACAGCTCCAGTTCTTCTAGCCAGGTAGACAGGTTCAATCTCCTACCATTACCCATGAATCTGAAAGTCACAAGGCTTCAAATTAGATAGAAGCTAGAAGCAAGCTCATCATTCCAAAAACTAATAATTTATTTACTAAAACAAAGAATAAATTCTCAGCATGAACAAGGAATGAAAGCATGAATTATCAGCAGGAAATTCAACAGCTGAAATTAATAAGTGTTTTTGCTACAGCATCAAGTATGAAGTCATCACTGCAAATGATGTGTGGACAGGCTTCAGGTCCTAAAGTTTATGGTCTCCAATGGCAAACTAGTGACCAAAAATGGCTATAGATGTATAGGAACCACATCAATTCATCTTGGATACGCATAAGCTACGTGTTTCAACACAAGCAAAAGATGGCATCATCATGCAGTACCACAGATGATGCAGTCAAGGTAATATTGACACCATACCCAAAAAAACAGAAAACAATGTGACGATAGTTAAACGGATGATAATACCTACGGTATGGGAAAACATAGAGGCAGCCATCATCTTCTCCTCCCGGCAGCAGCAGCAGGTGCCCGTTCTGCTCCAGGTTGGCCCTGCCCTGCAGCTTCCTCTGGTATGTTGGCCGCTGCCGTAACAGCATTCATGACAATAAGACCAAGCGGAATGATGTACATCCACTGCAAAACAAACAAGTCAGACTGAAGGAACATGCATACACACACACACAAACACGAAGATATTGAACAAAGTACAGAAGATATTTAGTGCAGTTACTCACATATTTAGCCCAGAAAGATTTCTCAGGTGGTTTCATTACTTCGCCAAGACCATTGTCAGCTTCTATTAACTGATCCGCAAATGATGGGGTTCTGCAAGCACAAAAATTTGTAAGAATTCGGAAACTTCTTTGAGACTGTTCCAGTAGGGATAGATCTGTTAGGTCATGCACAACACATGGATCCTCCCAATTTTTGCCATTGTGGAACTCAGTGGATGTGGATGTTCTCACAAAAGAATAGTAGCATGATGAGGCATTTGATGCCCAGACCAAGCCATACACGGGAACAATTAGTGAGGTGCTCCTACTGTGATTAGCAGTGGAAGTTTACCATTTCAACTATGATTAGCACAGAGGCAAGTGGAAGCTTATATAGACTTCGTCTTGTCCAGTGTTCTTAAGGTGGTAAAGGCGATGCATGGTGACCCACCCCCTTCTAACCGCCTAGGCGATGCCGAAGCATAGTTATTAGGACCGGTCAGACCGCCGGTCCGACCGGTAAAAGACCGAACCAGAGACTACAGCGGTTCGGTTTACTTAAAAGACCGTCCATGCAATCAAACTGGTAAAAACCGGTTGAACCGGCCGGTTTTTTACTGAACCGGCGAACGGGCCGGTTCCATGTCAAACCGTCCGGCTCTGGATTGGTGGCGTGTGTGCTCCCTTGCGTTGCCTCCTGGTGCCCGCCTGTGCAGCTGCCACTGGGCCCGCATGAGTGCTGCTGCCGCTGTGTGCACTTGGAGCCTGTACAGTGTGCATACCTTGCCTCTGCATGTGCTGTTGACTTTTGTATTGCTAACGTCAGCTCATGTGTGTTGCCTTTTGAATTTCAAATTTTCATAACTTTTTTATATGATAACTTTTTTATATGATCTCTAAATTAAACAAATGAAGGGCGGGCCTGGTGCAAGCGGTAGAGTCTTACCGCCTATGACCGGAAGGTCCCGGGTTCGAGTCGCGGTCTCCTTGCATTGCACAGGCGAGGGTAAGGCTTGCCACTGACACCCTTCCCCAGACCCCGCACAGAGCGGGAGCTCTCTGCACTGGGTACGCTCTAAATTAAACAAATGATATATCCATTTTGACTATCCCAACGAGCTCTTTACAATGGTAAACTCTATTTTAGCATTTGAGATTGTTTTACAATAATGAATATTTGAATTACTATTTAGATCTTTTTTGTACTAATTAATAAGTGTTCCATATACTATGTTTCTATGGGTATATTTTGGCATATCCTATAAAAAAACTCTATAATACCAAACAATTTGTGGACTTGTGGCTAGATTTGTTGGAAGTTGGTTATATAATTGTGTTTTTATCATCTTATCGGTATATATGTGACCAACTATATGTTGCTAATTATATGTTGTATATCATTATGTTGTACCGGTTCAAAGTATTTGTGGGCGGTCCAATTCATCCGGTCCAAAACAATTGAACCGGCGGTTCAACCGGTTCCTAACGGTTGGACCAGTGAACCAGTGAACCGACAGCCTCACCGGTTTGATGTCCGGTCCGGTCCTAATAACTGTGTGACGAAGTGATTATAAGGCGAGCCAAGTGGTGGAAGACAAAAAGAGGAAAGAATAAGGTGGGAGAAAGGATGGTGCCTGCAGTGGCTGCTTGTCCTTGATGGTTGACCTCCCTCTTGTTCTTCCTATCTTTTCCCTCCTTCAATCCCTCCTGCCCACTTATTTTGGCATGGCAACAGGGATACCGAGGATCTGTTATTAGGCGAGGCCTTGAAAACATTGGTCTTGTCTAAGCATAAATAAAATTGTTTTCCCCATTGGATGCGCAGATTCTTGTAGTGGTGCTTCATCATTATCTCTCTTTATTAATCATCTATTGCCTTGTGCATGCCCTTAAATTGGATACTGAGATTCCAGTAATGTGCTTCATCATTATCCCTCTTTAAGCATCTATCGCGCATGCCCTTAAAGAGATTTCTTAATTCAAACTATTTCTATTATTAAAGCAAATTACCAGCTTTATAATAATCTATTTATTTAATATTTTTGTAATCTCAACAAAGTAGTAATTTACCTTGGTGCCTGTTCAGCAGTCTTTAGGATAGTGTAAGAGCTGAATGTCCATTTTGATGGCTGAAACAAAAAATTAAACATGCCAATATGTCACCATAAACTTAAAAACTATTAATCACCAATGAATGCACCACAGAAGATCAAAAAAGTGCTAGAGGTGTTAGTTGTAATAGTTTGGTGAAAGATTGAACAACTCTCAACAGTTTAATTTGAGAAGGTTGGGCAAATGAGCACGGATACGATTGAGGATGGCTCGTCTCTTTCCTCTCGACACGGGAGACCCAGGCGACTCGGGCGACTCGTGCCATGGCGACGGGAGCGGCACACCTTCGAGTGTGGGTACACCATGCGAGCGGGGCGAGTCCGAGCGGCGGGCCCAAGCTATAGTGGCTGGCTCGTGCGCGCAGCACGGAAGTGAGTCGGCTTCGCCCTCCACGGACGCGGTCCATGACTCGACTCCTCTGCAGTCGTTGTCCTCTGGGCCATGGCGACCGGGTGGTAGGGTCGTAGACCATAGTTCTGTATCGAATAAGGACCCCAAATCCTCGCCAACCCTTCATCTCCACTCTATTCCCTCCGTCTCCTCTGGTGAAGGCGGAAACCCTAGCGAATCCTCTAGATTCGAGGGGCGGGAGGAGAGGAAAGTTCGGCTGCCGCACGAGGTACGTGACCATCCTGATACTGATTTGGGCGCGCGGCTTCATCTCTGGAAGCATAGTTCTGAGGTTGGGGTTTGTGGGGTGATCTCTGTGCGGAAGGTGGTGGATGCGCGTTCCTCTCTGCCGGAGATTGCTCCCCTTCGTGGTGCTTATCCGGAGAGAACAAATTGGTCGACTCTAGGCGGTGACACTAGATCGTTTGTGTAGGTCCTGCAGGCTCCTCCGCAGCCTAGTAGGGCTATGGATCGTCGTACGTTTTACCCCGGGAGGTTCAATTCTGGCTATGGTAATCGTGGTGGCTATGGAGGTTGGCAAGGGAACCGGGGATGGGCTCCTTGTGGGGGTGGCCGCGGCGGCGGCGGAAGGTTCCAAGGCAACTGGGGGCGTGGTGAAAACAGGGGTGTGGGGAATCAAGCAAGGGAGCAGATTACAGTGCCGCAGGGAGAACAGAAAGAGGAGTCTAATCCTAGCCAGAAAACAGAATCTGCTGAAGTGGAAACTTCTGTCAATAACTCTACTCAGATCATTGTGAGTGAGGATCAAACTGGTCAGGGTGGTGAGAAAGTGGAAAGAGAAGCTCCTAGAGAGCATCCAGAAAGACAGCAGTTCTGTCAAAGGTGTGGTTCGGTAGGTCATGTTTCAAATGCATGTCCTAACCCTGTTGTATGCTCTAGATGTAACAAAGAAGGTCATGTGTCGAGAGTATGCTCTGCTAAAATGCCCTGGGAGTTTATCTCACCATTTTGTGGGCTATGAGCCTATGGACAAGGTTTCCATGTTATTGAAAGTGCAAAAACTGATGAGGGAATTAAGGATATGTCGTCTACTGCTCTGATAACTATAACATCTGGTCAGGCCAATGGCAGACAAATTGAAAATGAGTTTAAACTTAAGGCTGGTCCAAACTCTACTTGGCGCTGGTTTGCCAATAGAATTGGGGAAGGCAAATATCAGATGAGATTTCCCAATGCGCAGACCATTGACGATCTAGCCCATTTTACTGAACTGAGGATGAGGTCTATGCCTGATGTTGTCTGTAAGGTTGAGAAATGGAACCCAGCAACTGGCTCTAAGGGGGCCCTGGATGTGGCTTGGTTCAGAATTAGTAACATTACATATGAGAAGAGGTCATACTCCAATGTATGTATGGTGGCATCCAAGGTGGGTTTACCACTGGAGGTAGATGTGGAAAATCTGAACAAGAATGACTACGTGAGAGTCAAGATTGGCTGTAGAGATGTCACCAAGGTGCCTGCATCAGTTGATGGTTTGCTTGATTTCAACTTTTATGATTATTTTTTCCAGAGAGAGGTTCCACAAGATGGCTTCACCAACCCTGCTGGTAATACATGGATTAGAAATGACAAAAACAAGCCTCAAGATGATCTCCCATATCCTAAGAAACAAAAAATGGATCCTGCCAAGAGCTCTGCTCAGTCGTTTGAAGCTGGTACAAGCAAGTCTAGTGGAGTAGTTAAAGGAAAGCAAGTTGATAGTAATGTATCTCAACAGAAAGAGAATGTGCAGCTGGAAAGCGTAGATGAGGACAGTGAGGATGAAGCACTCTTAATGGGAGATCTTGTTCAGCCTGGTTCAGAGCAGTTGAGGTTTGGATCATTTGACAATGTGGAGATCAGGATGCTCAGTACCATAATTGTGAATGAGGATGCTCTTGCAGTGATTAATGAATATGGCTCCAATCTGGAAAATTCTAAATTTGATCCACTCAAAACTATAGAAGCTAAGAATGCTCTGCATGATTGTGGCAAGACTAAAATCTTTCAGCTGGAGGATTATATGATTGGTACTAAATCTAGTAAAGGGTTGCATACAATACAAGAAAACAAGGAAGGTGAAAGTGTTCAAGATAGAGCTGTTTCTATAAGTCCAGCCAAGGGGAGTCAGGGCGCGCCTGAGGTTGATCTGTCTAGTCAAGAAGAGGCTCTGCAGAAAACTAGTCAAGATATTGACTGGGATCTCATCCAAGATGAAAACGGTCGGGAGTCTGAAGTTACTGAGTTGGAGATTGGGAATGGCAGAACCCATGACAAGAGGGATGAAGAAATGGTGATAGCTAAGGCAGACATGGTGGTGCCATCACATGAGGGGGAGCAAGTGGAAGAAGTGATTCAGAATGACAAAGACAGTGAAGGTGCTAAGAATCAGGAAAGGGTGAATGTTTGGGAACAGCAAGACAATAGTTCAGCTCAAGCATTGGAGAAAGAACAAAGCATCAAACAAGATGGGTGGTCAGTGTGGCAACAAGTGAGGCAAAGCAAGAGGCTGAGGGACAATGGAACATCTCAAGCAAAGGTGGTGGAGCAAGCTCAGAACAACAAAACCACAGCCATGGAGGTTGAAGGTATGGAATCTCATGACCAGAACTCCTTTGCAGTTCTGTCTAATATGCAAATTATTTCTCTTGCGTCTCAAATGGGGATTCATACCGAGTCTCTTTCATATGAGAAAATTGATGTTCTTAAGGACCTGGAAAATGCTAGAATGAAACTTAATGAACATACAAATATGACATCTGACCCAGTAAGTAGTCTGGAGGAAGAGCCTCTTCCCTTAAAACGATCAAAATGTGCTAAATTGGGGATCTGATGATTCTGAGGAGGACCCCTGTGTGGTCGTTTCCTAGTGCTAGGAAGAGTAGATCTTCCAAAAGTATAAAAAAAAAAAGGCAGAGGGAACAAGGGTCACCCTGCTGTGGGCCCTTGCAAACAAGAAAGAGATGAATCCAAGGTTAGCCCTAGATTCAATCTCAGAGATAGGAACACCATCAAGAAAGTTTTCAAATGATAGGAATTATATGGAACTGTAGGGGGGTGGCAAAGAAGGGTCTAAGCTCCTACATTAAAGAGCTTATATGGGACCATAAGGTTGATTTTATTGGCATCCAGGAGACTATGAAAAAGTCCTACTCTGAAAAATTCTTTAGGAAAATTGACAATGCCAAGGAGTTCAGTTGGCACTGGACTCCCTCAAAGGGCAAGTCTGGTGGCATGCTAAGTGGGATTAAAAAAGATAGATTTGATATTGAAAAAATTGAAAATGGAGAATATGTTATTACAGCTGATGTGTTTGATAAAAACCTAAAGAAGTGGACTCTGGCCAATGTTTATGGCCCTGCTCATGATGAGTCTAGAGAAAGTTTCTTGTCTGAACTGTCAAATTTTTGCTTCAAGGCAAAGTACCCTTTGCTGATGGGGGGAGATTTTAAGATTTTGAGGTATAGTTCTGATAAGAACAAGAAATTTGTTGAGAATAATTTTTCTTCTCTCTTTAATCTCATCATCAACTTTATGAGCTCAGAGAGATTCCTTTAAATGGGGGGAAAGTATACATGGAGTAACAATAGAGAGAACCCCACACTACAGAAGTTGGATAGGGTGCTAGTCTCTGGTGATTGGGAAGCTGAGTTCCCTCTGCAATTTAAGGAAGATACCAAGATACATGTCTGATCACAACCCTTTGATTGTGAGGACAGACTTAGATCAAAAAATTGGTTCACAGCCTTTTTGTTTTGAATGTATGACTGCTAAATACATTTGGAGCCTTCTGGCTTTTTCGCTGGGGGCTGATTGCAGACCTTCCAATTTGGATCAGTGTTGGTTTTGGATCGATAAGATTTTACCTCAAGGGGCTGTAATGCATACTGTGGGCTTGGCTGCTGTTTGTTGGGCAATCTGGCGCTCACGAAATGCTGTGTGTTTTGAAAATAAAAGAGTCAAATCTCCTACTGAGATTGTGTGTATGATTTGCTCTTTTCTCACTTACTGGGCAGGTCTGTTAACAGAGGAGTGGAAGCATCAAGCCGCTCAAGGAGCTGAAGCGGTGAAGACGGCGGCTATCTTCTTTCACAGGCAGAACGTCCAGAGCTGTGCTCAGGAGGAACACCAGCTGGTTCCATAAGCAGGATGAACCACATCGTCTGGCGCTCGAGCAGTGCAGGAGCGCTGCGAGCCTTTTTTGATAGACTCTGCTTAGTTCAGAATGTCGCTTTTGTCTTGTAATTTGCCGTTCTGGACTGTCGTTGGGTAGTTACATCTATCGTAGTTCTGATGGTCGGTATCCATGCGTATGTTCCCTCTGTGACCGTAAGCATGAATAGGTTATGTAAATCAACTCATGACTGTTTGTTATGGCTCAAACCTGATACTCTCTGTAATTTCAAGCTCTGGTAATGAAATTCGGTCTTTACCGTTAGGAAAAAAAAGTTTAATTTGAGAAATTTGTTAATACATTAATAGTGTTGTACATTAAACTAATAAGCATTTCAACGTGCTTCAGTCAAAATTAACTAATCAATGTCAACTTAAATTAACCCATTTTGAGCAATCTAATCTGCAGAGCCAAATCAAATCACAGTTGACATTCATACAAAATTGAATTATTTCATCAAAGTAATTTTGAAACAATCATTTGTACCAGCCCTACTAATTAACAAAGCAAATACCCCTATCAATAACAAGTAACCAGTGCAGATAACACGTTTCTTAACAGTTTTCTTTTCTCTTTTTCTTTTGCCATGAGGAAGAAGTATGGGATTGCAGGCCAATCTATAATGTGAACATTACTAATTTCAGGATATTTAAATGTCAAAAGGCTATCAGGATCCTTCTATCAATCATTAATTACGTTGAACACTCATAAATCATAATATAAATCCTGAAAGAAAACTAACCAATTTCATTGGCCTAGGGTATTGGCATCCACCAACAGAGCCATAATTGACTGCCAAAATATTTACACCATCCTGCAAATAAGGCAATAGCAAAGTATAATGTGAGTCGCAACACCAAGGAAACTTCTATAGGTATTCTACAAAGCTAAATGGAATGCAATTCTCCAAATGGCTGCAGTAAGAAAAAATAACATTTTTTCCATGCAGCTACTTGGAATAGATGACAAGGATAGAGAAAATGTTTAGAAACTTCGTGTAATCAACATGCTATGTTATCAGTACAGGTGCTAGAAAAAATGAGCACAAGGTGCATCTTCTGCTCTCTATCAATACTGGAGATTTGGGCGGTGCTAATGTAAAACAAAATAAAGTTAGCTAAATGCATCAATTGATGTTAATACATACATAAAGTTTCTGGGCTATCCCAAAATTTTCCATCATCATAAACAACTCTTTAAAGAGGAAGATATATGAATAGAAATAATGAAATGGAGAAAGTTACCATGTGGATAACAATGTGTTCATCCAAACTGTCACGCGGAATGCATCTCTAAGAAACATAAGAAAGTCAAGACAGTTAAAGAACTGAAATGGATAACTCTAGAATCAGACAATAAATCAATAGTTCAACATCATAGTTTTTGCAATACATCAAGCAGTGGTTTTTTCTTATAACCAATTTAATTGCTTTATTTATTGATTGTTCCACAAAAAATGTACACGCTAGGTGCTAAATAAAAGGAGTGCTTTGGGGACACCTTTTAAAACATACCTTATTTTTCAGGTTTCCGTTCGTACAATGATTTGAAGAACCGATAATTGGAGTATTGAGCTTATTTTATGATTATAGTAAAGAGAAACACACTGATGAACTCAGTAGTCAACTTACAGCTTTGATTGAAGAAACAACATTATGTTTCTTTGTAGTGTCCAACACATTAGATGGCAGCCTAATTGTATAAAAGCCATCTTCCTGAAGCAGTTTCTTCAGTGACAAACAAATGCATAAGCACCAAATTAGTTGAAAAAAATAAGTCATCAAGGAAATCAGGGTAAAAACTGTGGTGGACAAGAAGTTACTTTGAACGCCACTTTATCATCCTCAGTTAAATCATTCCTTGTAAAGCGAAGCTTAGTGAGGTCTGATCCATAAGAATAGTACAGTTAGGGAAATAGTTTTCCTCGCTTGCATTTACAGCATTTACTGTTGAAGTGAGAAACTAGATATCTAACAAATTCATTAACATAAGTCAAATAAGAAATTTAGCTCTCTTGCTCATATCTACAGACCTACAGTGAGCATAGGTGGTTGATTATTCACCAATGATTAAATTGGAACACTAGCAAACATAACCAAAAGTACATAAAGATCAAAGATGCACTAAGAGAAGTATCAACCATCATTGATTGAAAGTAAATATAAATTGGAAGCACATAATTCACAATAAATCTTATCATATATGGTGAATAAAGTACACACAAAAAATAATCTACAGCAAAATGATGTACAGAATGCAGGATCACCAAAGTTTCAAGCCTAATAAATGCATGTTGCATTTTGCAAAGGCAGGTTATGGCTTGCTACTAAACTCTGTGAAATCATATTGCCAACTCCCAGTTAGGAATACACATTCCATTTTATTTTTTGACTTTTGTGCAATACAGTTCAATTTAAATAAACACTGTTGAAAGCTTCTAGATAAGCTGCTGTGATTTTGGGCCATTTGAAAATTGGGGCAGACATCAAAGTCCAAAATAATGAAGCACAAAAAGTACTATAATAATAGGCCTTGTGCAAATATGAGCTAAAACGAGAAGGAATGATTCCACGAAGGTTTTGGGCAGGTCAGATTTTGATTGTGTTCGGTTCATAACAGATTGCAATCCCGTGTACTATCCCCCTCTAAAGTACTACAACTAAAAGGCATAGAGTATGCATTATTGTAACAAAATGATAAACAACTAGAAAATATTTAAAATTGGATATCATGTGCTTAACAGGAACAGACATGGAAGTTAATGCATATAAGATATTTTCATACATGCAAAAGGTTGTGATGTGCTAGGGCCATGATTAAATACGAGGTATCATCAGGACTAATTCTGTTCCGAGTTTATTTCTGACATATATAAAATTAAGTATATATGTAGGCAGGAGCTGCTGTTGTAATTTGATGAGCTACAGGGTAAAAATGCAGGCTTAGTTAATGGTGATTCAGCAGACCACACCAAAAATCTGTTGTATGCCCAGCCCCGGTGTCTATATCTAATTATTATTCTTGTAAATCTTGAAACATATGAATCGAAAAGGGATGATGTTTTCAATGTTCCCACCCAATAAATTCTGCAATATGTAAGATAAACAAAGACATTGAACATAGTTTTGAAAATAAGTACAGAAAAGAGAAGTCAGGTGACAGCCTAATGTTTCAAGACTTTATTTCCTTATTTACACGCCAATTTACTGTCTTTAATTTAATGTCAAATATTTCCTGTCCCTGGGATACTCTCCTTATAACCAAATACCAACTCAGTTATCCAAATATAAAGCAGCTTCCTAACGGTGGGGAAATGTCATTTGTCTAAATCAGACAATGCTAAGTAATTTCCAAGCTAAACAACCTCAGGACCATGCTAGTGGTATTAACCACAAATTTTGTATGTCACCCTAGACTAAGCTTCACGGGATCTACTTGTGATTTATGATTTGGAGGCAGCATGATATACGATATTAGTGCTCTTTAATTACCATCTTATACCCTTTTCTAATTTAAATAAAAGCAATAGTCTTTTTTAATAGTCAGCTATATCTTGGTTGCTCTTCAAGGCAATGGATATATGTTAGGTATTTGTAAATGTAAGGTCATGCAGCCTGAAAGGCCACATAAGCAGCAAGTGACCATCCAAATGGAGAACAATCAGGAGAATACTGCCTGCTTGCAGCATAATTTCACAATTTTAGTCCATGAGTGAATAAATGAAGCATGAAACGGGTAGTGCCCTAACCAGCAGCCCTGCACTAACACTTAATAACCGGTGCTGTCATACACATACAGTTTAAATGGTTGTTTATACTATAACACACCAAGCCCAAAATGTCAGTCTTGGTCTTTTTTTCCTTACCCACAGAACTACAGAAGTACTCAAGTACCGGGAAAGGTCTAACTAACAGTGTGTTTGGTTTGCAGATTTGGCTCATGCGGCATGAGTTTAATCAGAATGGGTCGGTCCCGCTGTTTTTTGCAGAATGAACTCATCCTGCGGAATCACTATCACAGGAGTACTACACGGTGCCAGACGACATGAACCCATGACGCAAACCAAACAGCTCAAGGAGGTTCGGTTTCTAGATCAGATAATTCTAGATGGAGACATTCCACTGACCAAACACGCTGTAAGCCGCCGAGAGTGCTGCTAGGAAACAACATTCAGTTATAATTCAGTAGGGGACATACACCATCATAAGATCCGATTCTCGATTCACACTTCTCATAACAATCCAAAGCAAATGATTCACTACCTCTCCCGGCCAAACAGCTCGACCAAGCTAACAGGAACAGAACATCTACGAATAATGTTACGGCGGCCGAAATCACGATCCAGAACTAGCTAAGAGCTAGCCATCCCAGATCCATTGACCAGAGCGTAACCAGGCCAACCATATAGGCGAACCAACCAAACAATCGAGATAGCAACCAAAGAGAGACTGGGACCCACCTGCGTGCCATGGGCGAAGGTCTTGAGGCGGGCCGAGAAGGTTCCAGCTGGGACGAAGCCCTTGCCACCGCCAAGGTCGTGCTCGAGCGTGAACTGCACTGCGTTGGACTCGCCTGCCCCGGGCAACGGCGCGTCCGCGGATCTGCGGCGGGAGGAGGAGACCGCCGGGGCCGCCGGCGGGGAGGGAGCGGAGGGGCGGGCGCCGACGCCCTCGAACTCGTCGTCGTCGTTGAGGAGGAGCTCGTCGGACTGAAAGGCGGCGGCAGCAAGGGAGAGGGAGAGGAGAGCGGCGAGGGCGAGTAGAGCGCGGCGCGGCGGCGCCATCGCGAGAAGGCGGAGGAAAAGGCTTGGAGTGGACTCGGGAGAGAGATCGGACAAATCGGTCGAGGCCCAACTGTGTTCGATTTGTCCTTTTAGACAGTTTGGAAAACAGTTTCAATTAACATAATGCCACATCAACCATCTTATATAGTGCCACGTCACATGCAAGAAAGGTAAACTAAATATATTCACCATAGTTCAGAAAATTTTATTCAAAAACATTCAAATATTTTTTTAAAAACATGCATTTAAAATATTAAAATCTTATTTAACTTTTGAAAATTCACAGATATTTTTTTTAATTCATTTTTTCTAAAATCATACTCTATTTGTTTCTTTCTTAGAATTATTTTTATTTTATATGTTCTTCTAAAATCTAAAAGTAGGCTAAATATGAAATAGAAGATGCAGGCTAAGACAAATTCTTGCAGACCAAAGCATGAATCAACATGTAACATGATGTGCAAACTACAAACAACATTACCTCAACAATAATGTTTTACTTAATATGCACGGGAAATTCTAAATAAAAATATAATCCAAGTTTTGATAGCAAATTAACAACATGTACCATGTGGTTTTACTTTGTAGCAACACTTTCTTTTCCAAGGGATATCACGATGATGATGTATGCATACGGCGTGCGGCTTCTTAAACTCCCGACCCAATGTGTGCGACTTGGTCAACATTCGGATGGACATGATCATTACCTCGTGTGTTGTCATTGTTGTAGTTTGGGAAAGCTCGGGATGCCAGACTTCATGCATTTTCTAAAATCATGCTCTATATTATGGTTCCTAGCAGACACAAATCTCATGTCTAGTCTTCCATTATGTAGCATCCTTGTGATAGTTGTTGTTGTAAACATTGCAAGTTTGAGTCTTTCAAGTAAAAAGCAGGAGGGAAGGGACCACTTTAGACCCTCTCTAGTAGGACTTGAGGTTATAAAAAAATAGTGAAGCCAGGGAAAGCTTCTAGCTATAAAATAGCTTCAGCTTCACCGTTTTTTGCTTGGTTTAGCTTCAAAAATTGTTATCGTAGAGAGCCCTAACAAAACCCCGCCAAAGAATGGGTGGTCAGTGATGAAGTTGAGGGTGTTAAGTGGGTGAGTACTTTGGTGCGGGATCAGCTTTTGTTGTTGCCGGTCTTCTCAGGGAGGGCTTAAAGTCCTGCTTGGAGAATGTGGAGCTTCTACTATGGCTTGAATCGATGGGAAGATAGTTTTGCTCAAGACACCCTCACAATATACGCTAGTTGCTAGCTCTAAGACAACTTCTTCAGTTGTATTAACTTTTATCACATAACTCATAATATAAATAACCACAAATACAATCACATATGATCTTGAAATGCGTGCATGAGATTAGCTCTTGATCAATAAATAGTTTCTCTCTTCTGTTAAAATACGAAATAACATATCTAGAGCTAGCTCATAAGCCACTATTGGAGGCGCCATTAGGTAGGTATAATTTCCCTCGTATGGGATTTTGGAGTGCCACCCAATCCTTTGATTGATCGTGAGGATCAGTTGGAACGTGTATTTGGTCTTAACCGTTGAGTTTGATTCGTCATATCGTAGGGTCTTTTGGACCACACTACTGCGAAGTTAGGTTTTATCGACTCAACATCTCTCAAGGATCATTTCTTCCTTCAAGGAGAAGAAATGCAAACCCAAGGAGCTAGGGGTGTCCTAGACTAAGGCTGCACAATGAACAAGTTGAGGGTAAGTCCTCAGGTTTGATTCCTCGGTTCATGTCGTCCACCAATCCTCAACTAACCCTTCTCTTGCATAGATGTAGCCGATAGGATTTCTGTGCTTGAGGCCGAATCAACGACCCTAAGAAGGCAGGTTACAACCTTGAGGCTCGGCAAGTCCATTGTTGAGTAAGAGAGAGAGAGACCTTCCATCGAGGATACATTGAATCATGCCCATGCGAAGCTAGAACAAACTAAAGTCCCTTAGGCAAAATATTGAGACCATTCCATGTACTTTAACCTTTTTAGTCCTCACCTGCATTGTAGTCAGTCCATTGCCAATCACTAGCGATCGTCGCTTTTGTAGAGCTCCGATGAAGGTTTGGCTACATGTATGAGGCACTCGACATAGTAAGGGTCGTCGCCCGAGGCCACAACCGGGGCAGGGGGTGAGATACCGTCCTTCACGACAATGCAGCCCTTAACGAGACAAGGGCAATCGTAGAGAAGTTGAAGGCTATGGGCCTATTTGGTTGGTTATCAAAACTCGCCACACCAAAGGTCAGTCATGCCACAGTTTTCTCGGTAGCTGTTTGGTTTACTACCGCAACTGTGGCGTGCCATATTTTCTTAGCACCCCGTTTCACATATCATTTTTTGCCAAACTTTGTCACATGTGTGGTGTAAGGAAAATGGACCCTTGGCCCATTTACTTTGGATTTTGGTGTTTGATGACCAACACAACCAAATTGGACTAATGAATTTGCAAGTGTTTGTTTTGTAGTCCAATAGGGTGCAAGACGTGACTTGGACGAAAGCGCGACGTGATGATCGATGATCAACACCTCAAGCAAGACTTTAGAAGCACAAGTGAAGACCCAAGAAATCAAGCAAAGTCCAAGCATGAAGATAGGAACCAAGCCGTGACGCAAGATCACGAAGAGAAACGAGCTCATGAGAGCGCGCCGGACGGACGCCGGACCGGACGACCGGACCGTGGCTCGGCGAGATAAGCGACCGGACGCAAGGACCGGACGGCTGGCGGCAACAACCGACGGGACGTAGGGAACGCAGCGTCAATCGAAAGTACGAGAGGTTCCAGCGCGCTGAAACTTCTGACCGGACGCGTCCGGTGAGGAAAGCGACCGACGCGTCCGGTGGCGAAGCGACCGACGACGCCGGCGGCGTCCGACGGTGAGTAGTCTTGCGGTTGCAACGGTCGGGACGACCAACACGCGTCTGATCGAGACGATTGACATCCGGTCGATGTGATTTGCGGGAGTTCGACCCCAACGGCTACTTTCTCAATGGGGCTTATAAATACAACCCCAAACCGGCCATTTGAACATAGTGGAGCTGAGGAAATATACCAAGGGTGTTGATACACTATTTTAGTGATCTCCACTTGCTAAGTGCTTAGTGTTTCATCAGGTGATTAGCGTAGGTGCTTTGCGAAGTACTTAGGTTGATTAGACCACCGCTTATGCGCTTGCTCTAGGTGTATGCCTAGTGTTTAGTGAGGTTTGCATACCTCTTGCCACCCCGTGCTTGCGAGCACAAGAGTTGTACATCAGAGGGGCTTGAAGTCTTGCGAGATCGCACCAACCGCGTTTGTGGTGCGGCCGCCACCGTGTACCGAAGGGAACAAGGCCCGTGGAGTTTCGGCCGAAAGCTTGATAGTGAAAACGGCGGGGAGCATCCGGGAGAGACTTGCCGGAAGGCACATCGGAGACCCACTTGCGCGTGGGGAAGGCCCGAGGCTATCCACGGAGTTACCCGACTGGGAGCTTGGCCCTTGCGAGGGATTCCTTGCGAGGGGCTCCAACGAGGACTAGGGGAAAGCTTGCGCGCTTCTCGATACCTCGGTAAAAATACCGGAGTCGTCGACGGGAGTTTGCATATCTCTACCTCGCTCTTTAAGCTTCCGCATTTACATTGATCATATTATTATCATTTGCGGTAGAGATAGCAACACATTGGCAAAACCGTAGTTGATCATCTAGATAGATTATCTTTTGCATAGGTTTTGCTAGAGGTAGAAAAAAGAGGCCATAGTTTAGAGTTAGATTTTTAAGTTGCCTAATTCACCCCCCTCTTAGGCATCCACGTGTCCTACAAGTGGTATCGAGCCGGTTGGCTCATATTTGGACCTTTGGCTTAACTTGCCGTTGAGCCGACGCTATTGTAGAGTGGTTGGGATGGATACCGCTAGGCCTCCACAATTTGACGGCACTAACTTCCCATACTATAAAGCTAGAATGGCTTGCCACCTTGAGGCGATTGATTTGGGTGTATGGAGAGTCACTCGTGACGGGGATGAAACCCATCAAGAATCCCTTAAAAAACCACAAAGAGTGATGAAAAAGAAATGCATTTTAATGCTAGAGCTAAGAATTGCTTGTTTGAATCATTTAGCATGGATGTGTTTAACCAAGTGTTCACCTTAAATACGGCACATGAAATTTGGTTAAAACTTCAAGAGCTCCATGACGGTACAAGTAATGTCCGTGAGCAAAAACATTGTCTAGCTAAGCAAAATTATGATTCCTTTGCTATGAATGATGATGAGCTTGTTCGTGATATGTATTCTCGATTGAATCTAATTATCAATGAGCTCCATTCAATAGGATTATTAAAGCTAGATGATGCGGACATCGTGAGGAAGATCATCTCCGTTCTACCACAAAAGAAATATGCAAGCATCATCACCATCCTTCACAACATGGAGAACTTGAGCACCATGACCCCGGGCATTGTCATTGGCAAGCTAGTGGCATTTGAAATGTCACGTAAGATGGGTCAAGGAGAAGCATCTTCATCAAGCAAAGGCAAAGCTCTCGCTTGTAGCGAAAAGAAAAAGATGAAGGGCAAGAAAGTTGAGTCAAGCTCAAGCTCAATCTCCTCAAGTGAAGAAGAAGATGAGGATGATGATGATGAACAAGAATCAAGTGATGATGATCAATCTTCCTCTTCCACCTCCGACCTTGATGAAGAATCAATCAAATTAATCAACAAGGTGGAGAAGATGATCCAAAGGCTCAATGTCAAGGGTGTGCTCATCCAAATTTAAGATCTCATTTTCACCAATCAAAGAAATGAGCAAAGAAAGAGAGGATGCTACGGATGCGGCGAGATGGGGCACTTTGTGAAAGTTTGTCCAAACAAGCCCACACCCAAGACAAAGAAGAAGGCGTGCAAAAACAAAGCCCTCACAACAATAAGGTCATGGGATGATTCTTCAAGTGAAGAAGAAAACCATCACAAGAGGCGAGGTCATAAGCACTCATCATCAAGCTCTTCTCGTGTGTGCCTTATGGCACGAGGTAACAAAAGCTCATCCTTTAGTGAGAGTGATAGTGATGATGATTTGCCTTCTTACAATACAATTGTGCAACAAAATCTTAAATATGCTAAAGTTTGCACTAGTCAACAAAAGAAGCTCAAAACTTTAAAAAAAGAGCTAGGTAGTTCACAAGAAGCATACAAGAATTTGCTTGAACAATATAAAAACTTTGCAAATCTCAATGTTGAACTATCTACTAAAATTGAGCAACTTGAGGCTAGTGCAACAACAAGTGCATGCACAATTAATGATAAGCAACTTGAAAAGAAAAATGAAAAATTAAAAGAAAAGTTAGCTAGCTCACAAAATGATTATCAAAGTTTGCTTGCTAAAATGGAAATCATGTGCAAACATTGTGATGAGCTAACGAATAAAGTTGCTAATCTTGAGGTCGTCAAAAATACCCCCACCAAGGCATCTAAAAGAAATGACATAATTAAAAAGGATGCATCTAACTCTTGCAATGATTTATGTTTAAACTCACCTTTGTGCAACCAAGCTTGTGTTGAGAAAGTGATTGTAGATACATGCACACAAGAGGTTGTAAAAGAAAATGAGCAACTCAAGCAAGAAGTAGCTCGCCTCACCAAGGACTTGACTCAAGTGAAAGGCAAGGCAAAGCAAACCCAACTTCTTCAAGATAACACCGTCAAGAGAGTGAAGAAGCTTGATGAAGGACAAATCGTGGTTTGCTACGTGTGCCACAAAGAAGGCCATAAGTCCTATGAATGCAAGGTGAAGAATGGGGGAGGAGAAAAGAAGAAGGAGAAAAAGCAAACAAGCAAGCTCTCCAACACCTACACCAACAAGGTGGACAAGAAGGCCTCCACACCTTATCTCTTGAAGAAGAAGAAAAATGACAAGGTGGTGGCCATCAAGGTGAACAAGCAAGCCAACAATGGGATCAAACGCTTTTAGGTGCCAAAGGAAATCATTTCCAACATGAAGAGCACCAAGAAGGTTTGGATCCCGAAAGGGAAGTAAGAAGTCCGTCAGACCTCAGAGAATTTGGAGTCTTGGCAAAGTATGGGTGCATTTCATGGGGTGCATCATGTTGGACAAAGTCATTGGCAAGTGGGTTAGTGGATACTATGGACCTAAATTCTCCTTCCCATGTTAGGTAACTAGATGTTATTACTTTTTAATTAGTACATCTTGCAATTAGATTTTCCTACAATTGGTATCTTTAAGCATCTAGTTACTCCTCATGCCTAGGGTTGCATTTGCATGCTTATATCTTTTGTCATGCATACACTAGGTATTTCATAAGGTAGGCTTGCTCGGTCTCATTTGTAACCCTTGGAGCAAACCTACATAGTTTAAAATTGCTTAGGAGCACGGCACATAGCTTGTCTTACTATTGTTTATCTAATATGTGCCAAAGTCCAAATTGTAGATAATTTTCTCCCAAATATCATCTTTCAAGTGGTATTTTGACTCCAAAATCAATTGTGCATGAGTACTACAAGTATTCCATGTCTCCATGCACAAATTTAGGGGGAGGATCATCTACAAGATGGACGCTTTGAGACTAACACCTTTTTCAAGTTTATCATGTGTGTAGTAGTCTCATTGCAAAGAAAATGGAGTCCCCAAAGAGAAGCATCGTTCTTCAATTGGCATCATCATGTTGATTTCATTTCATATTTATATGCTTTCTCCATGCATTATATAGATTAAACTCTCTTGTGCAACAAATTGCTAATTATGCATATGCTTTGCTTTCTACCATATGTATGCATATATTTAGGGGGAGCTTAGTCTATATAATGCGAGAGTCAAATTTTGTGATCCATTTCTCTCTATACACAAAGGATCATGAAATTTGACCCTCCCTTGTGCTACTAATGTCTTCCTTTTTAGTGTTTGATGCCAAAGGGGGAGAATTTGAAGGACCAAAAGCAAGCATCAAGTTGATGTCTACAAGTGGTAATGGTCCGAGAAAGGGAGGAAAGTGAATTATGTATTAGTCTATGTAATGGGAGAATTTTTTTTAGAAAGATAGGCTTTAATCCATAATATCACATGGGGACATTTGCAAGGGCAAGCTAGGTCTTCAATTGGTATCATAGTCTTTCATGTAGTATCTCTTAGCATCATAAAACCTTGCCCCTTGCATTGCATCCTAGCAAGTAGATAATTTTTAAATTAAATTTTTTTTTATTTGCTTGCTTTGGTCATGTTGGCATCAATCACCCAAAAGGGGGAGATTGTAAGGAAAATGGACCCTTGGCCCATTTACTTTGGATTTTGGTGTTTGATGACCAACACAACCAAATTGGACTAATGAATTTGCAAGTGTTTGTTTTGTAGTCCAATAGGGTGCAAGACGTGACTTGGACGAAGGTGACGTGATGATCCGATGATCAACACCTCAAGCAAGACTTTAGAAGCACAAGTGAAGACCCAAGAAATCAAGCAAAGTCCAAGCATGAAGATAGGAACCAAGCCGTACGCAAGATCACGAAGAAACGAGCTCGCAGAGGCGACCGGACGCTGGACCGGACGCTGGACCGGTGGCTCGGCAGATAGGCGACCGGACGCAAGGACCGGACGTTGGCGGCAACCGACCGGACGCAGGAACGCAGCGTCCGATCGAGTACAGAGAGGTTCTAGGCGCGCGAAACTGCGACCGGACGCGTCCGGTGGCAGGCGACCGGACACTGGCAGCGTCCGATCGGTAGTTCGCGGTTGCAACGGTCGGGACGACCGGACGCGTCCGGTCAGGACGATTCAGCATCCGGTCAGTAGCAGATTTGCGGGAGTTCGACCCCAACGGCTACTTTCTCAATGGGGCTTATAAATACAACCCCAAACCGGCCATTTGAACATAGTGGAGCTGAGGAAACATACCAAGGGTGTTGATACACCATTTTAGTGATCTCCACTTGCTAAGTGCTTAGTGTTTCATCAGGTGATTAGCGTAGGTGCTTTGTGAAGTACTTAGGTTGATTAGACCACCGCTTATGCGCTTGCTCTAGGTGTATGCCTAGTGTTTAGTGAGGTTTGCATACCTCTTGCCACCCCGTGCTTGCGAGCACAAGAGTTGTACATCGGAAGGGCTTGAAGTCTTGCGAGATCGCACCAACCGCGTTTGTGGTGCGGCCGCCACCGTGTACCGAAGGGAACAAGGCCCGCGGCTTTTCGGCCGAAAGCTTGATAGTGAAGACGGCAGAGAGCATCCGGGAGAGGCTTGCCGGAAGGCACATCAAAGACCCACTTGCGCGTGGGGAAGGCCCGAGGCTATCCACGGAGTTACCCGACTGGGAGCTTGGCCCTTGCGAGGGATTCCTTGCGAGGGGCTCCAACGAGGACTAGGGGAAAGCTTGCGCGCTTCTCGATACCTCGGTAAAAATACCGGAGTCGTCGACGGGAGTTTGCATATCTCTACCTCGCTCTTTAAGCTTCCGCATTTACATTGATCATATTATTATCATTTGTGGTAGAGATAGCAACACATTGGCAAAACCGTAGTTGATCATCTAGATAGATTATCTTGTGCATAGGTTTTGCTAGAGGTAGAAAAAGAGGCCATAGTTTAGAGTTAGATTTTTAAGTTGCCTAATTCACCCCCCCCTCTTAGGCGTCCACGTGTCCTACATGTGGCTTCGATTTTGCTCGCCATAGTTCTAAAAGGGCCTAATGGCTAGAGGGGGGGTGAATAGCCTAATAAAAATTTCTACAATAACACTTAGCAAACCGGTTAGACAATTATGAGGCGAAGCAAGTGTTGCGCTAGCCTACTAAAATTGCAAGCCACCTACCACAATTCTAGTTTATATAATTTCTATCCACATAATAGCTATGTCACTACACTAAGTTAGTGTGCTCTCAAAGACTAACTAAAGAGTCACACTAACTAAACTAACATGCTCTCATAACTAGCTACACTAAAGAGCTTGACAACTAGTTTGCGGTAATATAAAGAGAGAGAGTAAGATGGTTATACCGTCGTGTCGAGGAATGAACCAATCAATCACAAGAATCAATATCAATGAAGACCAATCACTTCGGAATCAAATGATGACACAATGATTTTTTTACCGAGGTTCACTTGCTTGCCGGCAAGCTAGTCCTCGTTGTGGCAATTCACTCACTTGGAGATTCACGCGCTAATTGGCATCACACGCCAAACCCTCAATAGGGTGCCGCACAACCAACACAAGATGAGGATCACACAAGCCACGAGTAATTCACTAGAGTATATTTTGGCTCTCCGCCGGGGAAAGGTCAAGAACCCCTCACAATCACCACGATCGGAGCCGGAAACAATCACCAACCTCCGCTCAACGATCCTCGTTGCTCCAAGCCATCTAGGTGGCGGCAATCACCAAGAGTAACAAGCAAATCCCACAGCAAAACACGAACACCAAGTGCCTCTAGATGCAAACACTCAAGCAATGCACTTGGATTCACTCCCAATCTCACAAAGATGTTGAATCTATGATGGGGATGAGTAGGAGGGCTTTGGTTAAACTCACAAGGTTGCTATGTCAATGCTAATGGCCAAGAGAGTGAGCTAGAGCCGACCATGGGGCTTAAATAGAAGTCCCCACGAAATAGAGCTGTTGTACCCCTTCACTGGGCACTGCTCGGGGTGACCGGACGCTCCGGTCATATTGACCGGACGCTGGACCTCAGCGTCCGGTCGCCCGATGCTTGCCACGTGTCATCGGCTTCAAACGCTGATCGCCCGATCTCAACGGTCATCAGTACATTTAAGTAGTGACCGGACGCGCTGCTCAAAGTGACCGGACGCAGGAACACCAATGTCCGGTCGTTTCCAGTAAGGTACCAGAAGCGAAAAATCACGACCGGACGCGTTCGGTCATGCTCGACCAGACTCACCCAGCGTCCAGTCACACAACGTCTCCCCTGTGCGCTGCATATGTCATTATACGTCATACTGACCGGACTCAGGCCCTGAGCGTCCGGTCATTAGACCGACACCACACGCTCACTGCTACCATTGACCGGACATGCCGGTCCTACTGAGATCAGCGTCCGGTCACTTACAGTGACCTCCGTCTTTTCTGTATAGGGCGCCGATGGCACCGTCGGACTTTCTGCACTCTACGGGCGGACACTCCGCCGGTGAAGTTCCTAACCCTTGCTCAAATGTGTCAACCACCACCAAGTGTATCACCTTGTGCACATGTGTTAGCATATTTTCACAAACATTTTTAAGGTTGTTAGCACTCCACTAGATCCTAAATGCATATGCAATGAGTTGGAGCATCTAGTGGCACTTTGATAACCGCATTTCGATACGAGTTTCACCCCTCTTAATAGTAAGACTATCGATCCTAAATATGATCACACTCACTAAGTGTCTCGATCGCTAAAACAAAATGGTTCCTACCATTTATAGCTTTGCCTTGAGCCTTTTGTTTTTCTCTTTCTTTTTTTCAAGTCCAAGCACTTGATCATCATCATGGCATCACCATCATCATATCATGATCTTCATTTGCTTCACCACTTAGAATGTGCTAACTATCTCATGATCACTTGATTAACTAGGTTAGCACTTAGGATTTCATCAATTCACCAAAACCAAACTAGCGCTTTCAAGTTCGTCGAAGATGAGGCGTGGCAAACTATGACACCAACCAAACAGGCCCTATATCTCCATGAGTGGGGCAAGTGCCTGTGGGCACTATCCGTAGGGGAACAATTCAACTTGGCAATAGGCTATATTCTTTTTGCCGCCGGCGGTATATATATTGAATTTGAATATTTCAATATAGTATGGATATTAAATATCTAGATTCAAATATGATTTATACATTTAGTATCTAAAATTCTCTGGTTAGATGGCCGGTAAGAAAAATATTGGTACCATTTACACCTTTACATATGGCAGCGTGTAGAACCATGATGCGAGACGTGAGGGTGGTTGTGCGTACGCTGAGGCCGATGTGATGGTTGAAAGCGAGGATTCCCCCAATCCACACGATGTCAAGGGTGGGGATGAGGGATTGCTCTAAACCTGCAAAGCGATTATTTACTTTGTTCATTCTCAATGAAGAATTTCATAGCATTATTTCCAAGAATACGAAATACAATAAAATATGGATGAAATAATCTCTCAATACATACTTTTATTCTTTTGTTTTATAGATATTTAATTTCATGACTCATCTAAAAACCAAACCAAGAGAGCTTCATCTCTATGAAATCATTTCTTCTCTCTTTTCTTAAAAACATTGTCATATCATCAAAAAATGCTTATGTGTGGCAACCTATTAATAAATGTAGATAAAACTGTAATGAAATTTTCTACCGAGACTAGCCTTATCATATCACAGGTACTCCTGCCGCTGTGAAAAGCATAATACGAAATCTAACGAACTCCTGCGTAGATTAGATCCTTGGCATAATGAATAGAATATATCTGCGCGACAGGTCATTGATGGACCTGTAGACCCTTTTACTGTTAATGGAAAGATCAAATTGTGCAGCAGTTATGTTTCAATGCTTTTGCAATTGCAGATTGATGTTCATACTTCATATACAGGGACCAATTGTTTTTCCTATATACCACCAAGGCACCAACACAATGGCTGGATTCTCCAGACCATCTGAGAGAACAAAACCAAACATCTGAGCAACACTGGCGCACCGGTGGTGGACGATCTCTTCCGGATCGGTCTCTACCGCCGGCAGTATCTAGCCTCAACTCTCCCTTCTCTGTAAATGGCAAAGAACAGCAAAAAGAATCCGATGTCAGCTTTGTCGGGTCAGCTCATGGCCCAACCCAGATCCGCACTTTCTTGGCGTGCATCTCGGCGAACTCCACCTCCGAGATCTCCGAGTTGGTCGACGACGTGAGGTGCCGCACGGACAGGCGGTCGTCGCCTGGGTGGCGGGCGTTGGTCGCCACGAGCACGAGCAGAATCAGCAACACCATGGACGCGGACAGCGCGGCGAGCGCGGCCCACGCAGCGCGCGCGCCGCGTCGCAGCGGGGCGCACTGGTTGCCCACGATGTCCGCGAAGCCGGCCTTCACCAGCTCACAGCTCACCAGCCGCTCCGTGCCCGGGAAGATGTCCAGCACGTTCTGGATGGAGCTCGTGTACGACTGCACCTTGTCGTAGTCGATCGCCGACGAGAGGTCGGCCGGGCGGCAGTTGGCGCCGCCGCCGAAGTCCGAGCACGTCAGCCTCTTCAGGATCTTTACGACAGCAGGCAACGCCATGTCAAGATCAGCAACAATTGACCATACATACACATTTGTTCTGGAATCTGAAACTGTAGCTACGGTTGTGTTCACCTGCGGGATGTCACCGATGGTGGCGGCGCCGGAGGGGCAGTTCTCCGCCCTGTACTGGTACTGCGGCGGTCCCGTGAAGGGGTTGCAGATGTAGTCCAGCTGCTTCACCGGGTACTCTGATTTGATCGTGTAAATGTTTGAATTCACCTGGTCAATGATGTCATGGATGCCTGCACCGACGTCGTGCAGGATCACGTCAGCGGAGAGCTTCTCGCTGCAGGGTATGATGGTGCCCAGCGTGCTGTTCTGAGGGTTCAGCTGGTACTCGTCCAGGGCGACACACGTGTCCCCGGCAAACTTGTCGAAGAAGTAGTACAGACCGAAGTACATCCAGAATAGGGCTGTCAATATCCAGCAGAAGGCCATGCACCTGATGCACACGGATCCAAGTAATCAGAATGACATAAAGGACTGAGAGGACACAAGGTTTCAGTTTGTATCTTCAGATGGGTTTTCTGAAATCTGAAGGTAAGATACTCACAAGCAACACAGCTTTTGCAGCCTTAGAGGCCTCCCTACTGCAATTTTCAGAGAAGCAGTTGTGTTAGATTCAGCTATACTAGCAAGACTGCAAGGTAAATGTTGCATACTGAAAAATATTGCATCATATTCACTTACCCAGCAACACCAGTAGTGCGACAAGATTCAGCGTCACACATAAAATTGTCACAAGTTCCCTGAAAATCATTATGTCTTAGTTCCAGTGCTGATTAAGAAGTACCATAAGGAGCATCACTCTACTGATCTAGTTATGATGTGAAAAGCTCTTACAGAATCCTGATTCCCTTGCTAACCAAGCGCATGTTCTTCTCTGCCTTCGCCTGAATCTCCACGGCTTCGGAGTTGAGCGCCTCAACTGTGGAGTTCAGATGATCCCAAGCTTGGCTGGTGTAGTTGTACAGCTTTGATGTGTTCTGCATCTTCTCAATGGCACCTGTTATGTTGTAAATTGTTGCTGTAGCCTCAAGTGCAGTCGTCCCGATTATCTCTTTCACAGATTCTGCTCTTGAGTGGAATTGTACCGTGCCACGAAGCGCAACTGCTGAAGAAACTCTGCAAATAAAATGCCAGAGTAGATTAATAACTGCATTGCTTCATATGTTTGCAGAAGAGCAACAATTATACAGCTGAAATTTAATTTATTCTTGGTGTAACACCGCAGCTTACATGACGAAAACTGTAAGGAGGATACAGAGTATCACAGTCAAAATTTGATATCTCTCAAGGAAATAGTCGAAGTCAGTGTATCTTTCTTTCTTTTTTGGGAAGAAAATCTTGGAGACGAGAAGAACTACAACAAAAATGATGCCACCGATAATCCATAATCCTGACATCACATATCCAGATCTACCTGTAAATATGGCCGACTGGAAAAGTAAACAAGACAATGATCAGTTTTAATCCTGGCATGGATTTAATGTTATGTCTATCAATATACAAAGTGATTTTTGCACATTGAAGAAAAGTACTATGATTATGTTTTTAATACATATTTCGTATTATAATACGCTCAGTATCTAAAAGGCTGCATAGTATGTTCAGAGTTCAGAGAAAATGGTATGTTCAGAGTTTAGAGAAGCACAGAGAGCTTACACTCCAGTAGTGCTTGTCAGTGATGTTGTACCCTCCCTCATATTTCCTCAGTCCTTCAAGAGGATCAACTCTCCTCGTTCTTCTTGAGAGCACACTCTCTGATCTGTTTCCCAACTCTGACAAATTCCTACCCACTGATCACCCAAGCAACAAAGATAAGGTACCATATTCACATATACTTCCGACAAGAAAAATGTCAAATAGAACTGTACAAACAACATGAAAGAATAATGCAGTACAGATAAGCACAATGTCAACTAGTAGAACAGTTAACCTCTTGAAATATTTTTATTCTAAGTAAACCTATCTTGCATGTTACCGCTTGCGATAGATTTTGCGAGGTTTATCTATGATATGATACAAATGAGGAGTTAGTCACCTGCTCCAGTGTGAGTTGAGCTTTTGGTGTGTTGCAGAGTTGTTTGGGCCTGAGCTTGTGCGTGTAGCCTGCATGTGATTGCCGCAATGCAGCAGAGCAGGAACACTAACCGCTCTAACCTCCTCGGTTCCATGCTAGCAAGCTGCCATCAGAAAAGCTCCAAGAATTACACTCCGATCTCGATTCAGATATATGAAGACCGAGCGGAAAAACCAAAAGACACGATGCAATAGATCTGCAAAGAAGTAAGTTTTTTTGCATGCGCGAAGGCGTAAGCTCTATTTGCAGTTACTGGCACACTGATACAGATAAACCATGGCACTGTACAGTTCAATTTGGTTAGGCCGAGCATACATGACTGCTCCTCCAGTCCTGCCTAAGTGATCAGAACGTAATAAATTCTAATTTCTAATGTGGCGTCGTTGGACACAGATTTCAGACTGACTTGTTGGAAGATGACCTGACTTCCTGTCACGTTGTGGGCTGCTGAATTTGCTTCCGTGCCTAACTTTAACAGGTGCGAGTCAAACAACAGTCATGGCGGGAATGTTACTCCGTTGAATACGGTGAGATTGGCAGTGCTATTTTCACACCAAGAAGACTGAAGGAATTTCAAGGAAAAACTGAATTCCAGACATATGGATGACTACTGACATGTGAAAGTTTGAAATTCAGAATGGCATTACAGATATTTAGACACCAGCAGCAAACTATCAATATCTAGCCTTTACTTTAACACTAGGAGAAAAATGGGAACAAAGTGCAGTGTCAACACGCACTGGATTTATCAAATTTCCTGTCGTAGTCAATCGTAAAATTAAAATCCCCCTTCAGAGAAGTAGGAAGCCATGAACGAAAAATTGAAAACAGAGCGAGAGAAGATGCACGGTCTCGAAATGTGAAATGATCACAGGCAGGGCAATTCAGTTCTTATTACTTCAGAAACGGAAAATAAGCTTTCTTTGGCCGGGTCGCAACTACTCAAATCAACAGAAAACCCCGAAATTTCTACTAGCAAGCAAGACGGACAAGGAAAACGTATTCTCCAAATACACGCTTCACAAAAAAAAGAGAAAGAAGCTAGCAGGCTCGAACAGGAGAACAGGGCACCACGAATTCTAAATGCGAAGCCTGAGCAGGAATACATGGAATCGCAAGCTCTGAAACTCACCTGGTGCAGAATTCTCGCCTGCTCCCATGCAAACGCAGCTCCTCTGCTCTTGTAGCCGTCGCAGAAGACTGAGAATTGCAGCAGAGCGCCCAGAGGCCGCCGCGCGCTGTCTCCCAGGCTCCCAGCTACCACCTTCCTCCTCCTGCTCAAGTCCCTCTCACCATTTACTCCAAACTCCCAAACGTGGCCTCCCCTTCCTAGTCACGCATCATACAGTTGAAACCACCTCCGACCCTTCTCTTCTCTAGAACGAAGTCCAACAAGGCCACCTCTCCGTCTCTCGCCGTGTCAAACGCGGGCACCTGAGATGGCTTCCCTTTCCAAGGCACTAACACCACGCATGCCTCTGTGTGTGCGCTTATATACTCGGTGATGACGATGAGTGAGCAGCAAAAGGAGGAGGAGGCGATCGACGTGGACACGGACGAAACACGGAAGCAAGCAAGGGAGTCTGTCTGAAATCTAATAAAGCGGCATGCTTTCCTTGTCCATGGAGGAACTGGTCCGATGCGATGCGCTGCACCCGGCCGGCACCGGCAGGCTGCCGCTGTCTGCAGGCATGCACGCACGCTCGCTCGCTGCTGCTGGCTCACACCAAATCCCCCCAGGCCAAGGAACGAATGTTAAAGCAGGCAAGCGATCGATGACGACGGAGACAAAGAATAGAAAAGGGTTTGAACAACTATTATCGCTCCAAATCCCATGGATTTGTTTCATTCAGTTTCTGCTCTTCTCTTGTTTAGGATTTCTTTTTCAGTTACCATCTTTCTCTCCTTCCTTTCTGCCGCTGCAGCTTCCTTCCTTCAAAGCCGCGTTTGTGTGTGTGTGTGGAAGTTGGCAGGACAGGAGGAGCCGGGGGCACCGGGGCAGGGATAACGGACAAAGTTGTAGACCGGTGCAGTTTTGCAGAATCGACCTCAGGGTGTTTGTGATTCCCACGACGATGCATAAAATTTCTGAAGAACACGCTACAGAATCGAATGCATAGAAATGGTTCAACGACGACACACTGAAATGAAAAACTGTTCAAAGTATTACGCGGTTTCTGAAAAGACAGAGCGTACCTTACTCAATATGGCCTAAATCCCACGGCAGAATTTTCTAATAACGTTGTATAATTTCAGTACCATCCATGCAATTTCTGAAAAGACAGAGGGGTTGCGCATCAAAGAGAACCGCAGGCACAAAGAGGGGGCGAGAACGATTCTGCCGTGTTGCTTTCGGCTTCACCTTTTGCATCTTTCCTCCTTGCGTTCACAGTGGCGTAGGAAGCTGAATTTTTTTTGACCTTGGAACCAAAAAAAAAAAAAAAACTGGCCCCTTCGAACTAACAAGCACAATTATTAAATATCTATACCGGTGCCTCTATCAGTAGTCTTAGTGCTAGTGGGAATGCTGATTAGGTTAACTAGACAACCGAGGTCAAAGCTTAAAAGCCTCCTATTTGAAGGAAGAGCTGAATAGGATGACCAAAGAAAGAACCTCCGTGGGGCCCACACAGGAGGTCAGTTGGATTCTATGTGGATCAGGAATAACTGAACTAACTAGTTTTAGGAGTATGTTTACTAGGTTACCTTGACCAAACAAATTTTTTAGTAGCATTTGATGTCCCAATAAATATAGACCAGTTGTAGTTTTACAATTTTTATTTCTAAGCCAATAAGTAGCCGACCTTTTAATATTCCAATTGAAATAATTTCTGGATTATGTAAAAGTCTACAAGTTCAAGTACATATTAATAGTGATGACTATTGTAGGATGTGTTGATTATTGTGCATAATCAATAGTGATGACTCTTTCTACATAACCTCACTTTTTCCTTGCTTAAGCAGAAGGCATAACTCGTGCCATTTGCGTTAAAAGAAAATAGTGAACTCCCATTTCATACAAATATTAAGAGAATATGAGATATAAAATGTGTTCACAGTGACGACTAACAACCATAGTTCATCAATACATCAAACTAGTCTAGATCGAGATCGAAGTCTCTAGATTTCGCTGGTGAGCCCTTGTAGAGGACAAACAACAGGAATAGCAAAGTGGCTGAACGTGGGTGGCACTAGTGAGCTCAATCTTGCCATAGTCGACACCCTCCTAGCCCTAAGGCTCATGTAACCTCTGACTCCTCCAACGGTGTCAAACTAATTCCTAGTAAGTAACATATACTCTACCAATCATGACTCGTGATTTGTTGCCTCTCGTATTTTGGATTGGCAATTGGTGTTTCCAATCCATGCAACTTGTCCAATCACTGCTAGTGCTGGTCAAAGGAGACAGACATGAGGGTGGCCAAATGAGCCAGAGTTAGGTTGATGAGGTATTATCGGGTATTGGTGAGCTATCAAGCCATGTGAGAAATTTTTCCTAGGAATTTCATTGAAGAACCATAGGGCACAAATCCTTTCCTGTTGAAAGTTTTCCTAGGGAGTTTACTTTCCCTATTGTTATTTGGCCTTTCCTAGGAGTTTAAAACTTATGTAAATCGGGAATTCCAAGTGAAAAAGGGTTTGGGGCTTAGTCGGATTTTGGTGGGCTACTCTCTGCCTTTATCCACTCCATTTCTATCCCTAGAACCGATCATATCCATTTCCATGAAAACATATAACTAAATTAAGATTTCAATTAAACACATGCTACACATATATGGAGGTACGATGCAAAGGAGAAAACTATGAATATGGATTGAAAATGTATATAGAGTAAGTAAATGATAACTAAAGTTTATACAACCTGGTGAAAAATAACAAAGTATGTGTATATCAATAATACTCCCCCATTCTAAATTGAAAGATGTTTTGACTCTTGTAGATACATTGCTTTTACTATACATCTAGAACATAGTATATACCTAAGTGCATAGCAGAAGCTATGTACCTATAAAAGCTACAAACGTCATCCAATTTAGAATAGTAGGAGTGTGTTATAATATGAACAAATTAGAGAGAGGAACCGGCCACAAGTTTGCCTATAATTTTCTAACACTTATCTATCTTAATATATTAATATATAGCCAACTACATTCGTCCCAAAATAAATAAGGGAGTACCTTGATTACAGCAGATTTGCTCAGGATATACAAACATAGCACGTTATAATGCATCAACAGTAACCTAACATGTCATCATCACTCCATTCTACGTATCTTTTACATGGTACAAATTAAAGGCGTGCTATTTTCTAAATGACAATGGGAAAAAATATCGCCGACAGTGAAAGAGACTAGAAATTATGTATAGTTGCCAGAGGACAATTTAGTTTCTTTTAGCAAAAATTAATTTTTTAATATTTGTTGGACGGTAAATCATGTTTAAACAACAAATATACACGAATTTGTAGTGGCACTGACATCGACCAAAGATTAGCTTTTTAAATGTCTTTGAGCAATTACAGTGTATTTTCAATCTACACAAGTCTAGTGGTTTATATGTAGACGTGTTGTAGGATGCGCGCACACGTCACCCTAGCTAGCTAGTAGTAAAAAACCAGAACGATTTCGAGTGTTCTATATATTGGCTGAGCTGAAGGCCGAATTTGCCATTTTTTTAGGGGCGTTTGGCTACATACTACTCCGGAGTACTACATACATCATACTTATGTAGGTCCTGTTCGCTTGTCTTATAATTCATATTTTTTAACTTTTTTCTTAGCCAGAACTGTATTTTTTTCTCACGATAAATTAATCAAAACAAAACAGTATTTCGGTTTATTTTTTCAGCGAAGCGAACCGGACCATATACAAAGTGGGTCGCCCTGCAGGATCCCGGCAGTTCCGATCGAACTCCCGCGACGACGGCTCCTTTTGTCCCGTAGATGACGACGCGCACGGCGGCGGGCAGCAGAGGAACTCGGACCGGTGGTGCTTTATCTTCGGTCGACCGGCCTGCCTGCCGGTAGTGTCATCCGTCGCCGTCGTCACCGACGCCGCATCGGATCGTCGTCGCTTTCCGACTTATCGTTAGATTTTGCCGGTCCGCTCACCGTCACATAAATTCCTCGATAGCGACGTCGGCAAAGAGCCAAAGACCGCCCGATCGACCCGCCGGCTGGAGAGGTTGGAAGGCAGCCGAGTCTGTTAATAAGCTCAACCGCGTCAGACTTGCCGACTTGACTGTTCGTGCTAACTTTCGATCGATCGGTCGCGGACGGCTAAAACCGCCGTCTCCGGCGAGTCGTCGTTCAAACTTCAACCAGTACCGGCGTGCAACTGTGAATACCCGCTTGGTTTGAGCAGTGTTTCTATTTAGGCCATGTTCGGTTACGAGGGAATGAGTGCTCGGAAAGAATTCAGCTGGAACTTAAGCTTAATTTGTAGTATAAACAATAAGTTTCTGAGCCTGGAATAGGCTAACCAAATGAGTCCTTATGGATCTCTCCTCAAACAGCTAATTACCATCTAAATTGAATTATAGGTTTCTTTTGACTTTGTGGAGGGTCTTCCAGCTTAGGATGGTAAAAATTGTTTGATGATTTTTTTTCTCGATCACGCAAAAAGTTTACGTGTGTGTCTTTATATTAAGGTAGGAAAAATGTCGATACGTCTTCTTAGCTGCGCTCTAAAAAGTGGAGGATCTAGAATTTTAGTTTAGGGTATGCCGACTAAAAGAAAAAATCATATACACCTCGGTAAAACTATTTAACAAATCGGTAGCAATCGTAAAATTTACAAAGTAATTTGATATACATGTACTAATAATGTATGATAACTATTAAATTCAAAGGTTAAATTGAAAACATCAATAAATTATAATATAATAAATAGTTGAAACAAGATACTGGCAGTTTAAATATAGGTATAATGTGAAGGATTTGTAGTAGCAGTAGTAGTAGCTGCCGTCGCCTTCTTTGTTGTATGCTTCTCAAAAAGATATGTAATGTCTTTGCTTCTCTTTATACCTACGAAATACAATGCCAAACAATTAAATAAGGTGCACTTGCACGGATTAAATCATCAGTCCTCACGTGTGATTACACAGATACTCACATGATATATATTGAATCGTTGCAATCTCGGTCGTACGTCTTTGACGTTAGACGAATCCCTGATCTCGCTGCACGTGGAATGACTCAATATTAGCAATGAAATTTTAAATTAGATAGGATTTTCTACGAGCAAAAAAGAAGAGGAAAGATCGAAGATTGAATCCCACCTCAGTGACCGGCAGATTCGGGATCTTGGCGTGCTCGCGCACACAGCAGTCAGCAGCGGATCCTAGGTAGGGATGAAAACAGGACAGAAATACCGGGTGCATCGTTTTTTACATTTGATCCCATCAAATTCGTATTTTCAGATAATTTCGAATTCGGTTCGAAATACGGAACACCAATTTCGAAATCAGAACGAAAACAGTTTAGACATTTTTAGACCGTTTTCTACTTTTTCTTCTTTTAATTTGGAATATCCCGAATTCGAAATTTGGTTTAAACCAAATTTGGCCCACTAGAAGTCCAGCCTTAGAAAAATTGTATCTTTTTCAAACGATCTCGGATGAAGATAATTTTTATATGAAAATTATAACTCTCGATGAGATCTACAACTTTCTAGTTTCTAGTTTTTTTTAATATGAGATTGTTAAGATGTTTAAAAAAATAAACAAAGTTTCAGCAGTATATTAATCGCGTACAAGCGCTAGTTGCTTTAGAAAAATCATATCTTTTTCTTATATAATGTCAAATGGAGATACTTTTTATATAAAATTTGTATGACTTGTTAATTGTTATGCACTTTGTCTCATGCACTTGTTAATTATTATGCACTTGGTCCTACGGGTCAATATTTCCTATTGATTTTTCGTATACTGACCGTGTTCGACATAATTCCACTCGAGTTAGTTCATTTTCGAAATTTCCAATATTCCATAAGTTTGTGTTCGTTGTTTTCCCGGTTTTACCGCTTTCGCTTTTGTTTTTTTTATTGAAATGTAAAAGTAGAAAATAGTTGAGGGTTTCCAACCGTCATCCCTACTCCTAGCTTGGCCTGGGAGCCTGAGTGGTTTTGTCGATCCGAGGAGGCGGACGAGACTATCGCTCCAACAAGGTCATGATGGCTCGGCGGCGGGTGCCTCCGTCCCGTCATACAGCCACGTGCCCGCATCACCACGAGAGCCTGGAAAGGCGTACATGCGGCCGCATGCCCGCGTCACTGCGTGGGTCTGGAAGGTCGTCGCTAGCTCCGTTAAGACGTCGAAATAACTTCTTTTTACAAATATATATACACATATTATATACATGTAGTCTACCTAGTGGGCATGCAGGGTATGCCAGGGCATTCATGGCATACCCGGTGGCTCCGCCACTTACTATAGAGATCAACAAAGTTATACATGGATGTTCAGACCTCTAGTGTACTATGAGCTAGGCTGTTACAAAGATTAACCTTAATTTGCGGCGCTGGCTTGAAGACCTATGCCCGGGCCGCTGAGCGGCGGTGCTGCTTGCATGCCCACCTCACCGTCCGCTGCGCTGTGAACAACTCATGCAACGGCTGTGTATGACTGGATCACCATTGAATATTTCTTCGTACGCCTTCTTGGCCGATGTCGACAGAGATGGCCTCCTGCTGGTTAATCCTTGGCGCTTCGTGACAAGGTACTCACATCGCTTGGATCCCGAGATATGAGATATGCTCTGTGCCGCTATCCATTTATTTTGAGTGGGAGCGAGGGCGGTGCACGCCCCCCGTGGGACGTATCATATCTCCGGGCAACTGTAAGAGTGGTGGCTGCTTCCTCTTTGTGATTCGCTCGGTGAAGCACTTGAGGCGTCTGTCGACCGAGGTAGCCTGAGGTGATGGAGTGCGGTTGACGGCATTTGTCGCAGCCACGATCATCGCGTCTCCCAGGGTAGTTGCCCCGACATTGGCCGGCGCTAGGCTCATGGGCCAGGAGGGGTGGCCGTGTTCGCACCTAGGGATCGATGTTCACGCATTGGTGGGCCGGTCCACCAACCATCGTGGAAACCTGGATGGTAGGCCCGATAGTGTTGACGATGGTGTTAGAGCTTTTCTAGGTGTGCCATAGCATTATCCACGACGACGCGCTGTCCCCCATGGTGACATGACCTGTGGCAGTCCTTGCACAGGCGACAATGGAGGTGAGTCTGTCGCCCACTAGGCAGCCTTCGTCGGAGAACGGGTGTCCACCAACGACGTTTCAACTTTCTGAGAGGCGGCCACTAGAGTAGGCGGGTGATGACGGTCACTAACACCAATTATAAACCATTAACATAACCTGCATTTATATTTAATTCCATCACCAAACATAGGTATAGGGGTTTAAACTAATGAATTCCACGAGCTTTGGTGATCTCATGACTACAGAAGGATTTATCCAGAAAACAATTCCTGGGACCACTGTCATACACTCCAAACAAGCAAACCGACGACAACAAGTGATTCAACTCGCGAAAACTGCGAAAGACAACTCTAAAAGGTTCCAGAAGACACCACGTCAAAGCTTGGGCCAAACGGCCATGAAAGTGGGCCAGCCGGCCCAGTCCATAGGCCGGATGGCCTACCACGGAGCCCGCTCGCCCTTCGCTGCCTCGTACTCATTACTAAGATCTACACCATTGATTTTAAGGCAGTTTTAGGTCGATTTATCCAACGGTGATCGAGGGAGTTGACGTGGACCGATGACGTGGTGATTCCTTGCCCCTTACTCCACCTCGATTCCATGCCCGCTACTTCACCTCGACCTATATAGCAGCCCCTACCCCCTCCTTGAAGCCATCCTGAAACCCTAATTCATATTTTTCTCGTCAGGATCAGAGCCAGCTATCAAGAGAAGATTAGTCCTCCATAGGATCTAGTCTCATGAATAGAAATAGTGAGATAGAGAGTGAGGGAAGAGTTTGGAGGAGGTGCCGGCCTGTCGGTGCTCTCTCTATGACTTGTACCTTGGAGGATCCAAGTTCTATCTGAGCTTGCCTCTGAGATTTCTCTGGTAATCAACTTCTGATTCAAGCAAGCATTATGTTTATATTGTTCATCTGGTTCGCGACTCTTTTGAGTGCTTTATTTCTGCTCTAGAGGGAGTAAAGTATTAATCGTGAGTGTAAGCGTGGTGCTTAGACTTAGTCTAATCGTGGATGCACCCTGCATTCCGGATCGATGATAGATCGTGTGTGTGACATCAGTACTATATAGCCTCATTGAGTACTATATAGCATTGTTGGTCATTTGTATTCCACCTCCCATCTATAGACCAAGTAGTACCCGGTTACAAAGGAAAGCATCCTCTGCTATTGTCTTTCCCTTAGTAATGTTCCCAGTTGAATAGTAGAAGACATAGCTTACCTAAGTTAAAATTAGAAAACCTCAGTTATCCTCTCTACGCTCCTGTTTATCCTAACCTTGTTGCTACCCCTTGTTAAGTTAGACCGTAGTTAGTCTCACATGTTTTCCTATGGATATGATACTTGAAATACTTCCGGGTAAAAGGTACAGCGGTATCCGTGCGCTAGTGGATTTTTCTGTGTGCGTTAATAAATACTAACAAGTTTTCTAGTGCCATTGCTGGAGAAACGGTTGCTGAATTGACTACGAACCTAGCTTAACTTTGTATCTTTTATCTTTTATCCTTTTCTTTTAATTTTTTCTTTTCCTTTTTACTATGGATTCCACTCCTATCTATCAATACGCTGCACCTAAGAACACACGCCTAGAGCCACCAAAATCTGTAGAGCCTATTCTAACACCTGACTATGAGCTGCGCCCGTGTTTTATAAAATTGATTCGAGAACAATCCTTCATGGGAGAAGGCGATAAAAACCCATACTCACACCTACAAGAGTTTAAATAGACCTGTGCATGCTTGCGTATCGCTGGCATGTCTGACAAGACCTTAAGATGGACGTTATTTCTGTTCTCTTTGATGAGAAGAGCTAAATAATGGTATAGTCAAACCGTAGAAAGTATGTAAGGAGATTGGGAAACGTTATGCTCTAAATTTTGTTTATGTTTTTTTCCATCTCTAAAGTAGTCAACCTTCGAAAAGAGGTTCTAAATTTTAGACAACTAGAAGAAAAATCTCTTGGCACATCATGGGATCGTATTAATGACCTCATTACCACTGGCCCCGACCTTGCTATTTCAGACCCGATGCTCCTTCAATATTTTTATATGGATCTTAACGAGGATTCTGCGCAATCCCTTGATGAAGCCTCTAGAGGAGTTTTCCTTCATTTGTGTGTTAGTGAAGCAAAATTTATGCTTCATAGAATAAGTGGAAAGACTTCCTGTACTAGCATTCATAATGAACTCCCCGAGGAAGAGAAGGAATCATCTCCCGAACAGGAAGAAGTTTTGATAGCCAACTCACAACCACTCCAATCCCAAGATTTAGCTATCAATCCCGAACCATCAATACCCCAAAATCCTTCAAGGGAAGAAGAAATTTAACCTTTTGAAATTTCTTGTGAGGATGATCTTTTTTATGCTAATTTTGGGAAAAACTTAAACTTCCAGTTCCATAAGAGACCTTCGAGTGAATATATTTCAATTCCTCTTAAGACGGGATCTCTTAGAAAACATCCTTATTCCCATATAGGACATTGGAAATAACATAAGGGTGGCATGTCTAGTGAAACCATAGAAGGAGAGCCAAGCCATCTAGAAGCAATTCCTATCTTCTCCCCTTCTATGCCCACATTAGATGTCTTATCTGAACCTATCTCTCAACCCATCCTTGACCCTGACGATCCATCTTATGCTCTTTCTCCTAAGTCTCATGATGACCCTAGAAATTCACTAAGACAACCAAAGCATAGTAGTCATGAAGACCATAAGGATGACTAAGAAGAGCAACGACAATGGCTGGAATGTATTAAGAACTCATATGCCATTGCTAAAGAATGGATGGATATGGACGAAGCCTTATGGGTAGAATCCAAACTTGGTTTAGATCCAAACGGTGAGCTTAAATCAATTTCCTTAATAAACATAACTCACCCAAATTTAGAGGAGGCCATAGTCAAGATCAACCCGAGAGTCACCAATCCAAGGGAAATATTGGACATCCATAAAGAATCACCCTTGGAGCTTGAAAGGGAAGATTACATCAATGAGCATGGAAGCTACTTCATAAACATCTCATCAAATCCATGCTCATATGAGAAATTTCCTGAATCAATTGGTCTCTCCAACATTGCCACACACGAGATCTTCAACCCCCTCATATTTCTTGTTTATAAAAACTTTAAAAGAGTGGTTGTAGATGCATATGTTTATCATAAATATTGTAGACCTCGTTGTGTGAATCTTGAGATAGGTACCCAGAGGTTGGTATTGGAGAGGAAACCACTTCATCAACTTGAAACACAATTCGAAGGTTTTCCAAGGATGAGCTTCTGTCCTAAAACAAGCACTTTTGGGAGATAACATGAGCTTTCACCTTTTTACTGTGATGCCTTTGTGAAATGAGCATAGAAATATATTTGTGAAAATATCCCTTTGGGTATTTTTGTCACTAACCATTACATGTTTGAAGCAAAAAGAATGAGGGATGACAACGCCAGGTATGTCCAACCAATCGTCATGCAACATTGAATCACATCCATCCAAACTTGATTTTTTCTACAAAATTCAAGCTGGGGGATAGACTTGTCTAAAAACATCTCTTGCCATGTTGCTAAATTATTTTGGTTGTCTCTACCTTTAAGACATGCTCAATTTGCTAAATAACAATCGTGTTCTTTCATCTCCGTTTGAGTAAATCTCTATAGTGCTTTCATGTTACCTTTGTCTGTCATAGTATGTTTTGGTTTGAAAGTACTCGACATAGTTCCGAAGGTTTTTTAAATTAAGCGAGGTGCTTAGGTTAAAATACCTTCTTTAATCAAATTAGACATGGAGTCTAGTTTGGTTATTGAACTAAAAATTACTTTAGCAGATACTGGATATTTTGTTGGACTAACAAATGTAGGAAATTCTCAATTTAATTTGGGTAAGTCACGAGATGAATTCAAATCGGAGATGAAGCAAGGCACATGTCGAACTCTAATAACATGGTGCAAAGAAGACACAACTCATTCATCATGGATGAAAGAACTATAAGTATCAAAGATCATTCACTTTGTCTTTAGCTGCAAGTTACCTTTGCCTTGAAGCCAGGCTTGTATAGAACATGATAAATAAAAACTATGTTAAAATAATTCTAACACTATTTTCTCATTAGCATGGAGGGAAATTACAAAATTCTGTACAAACAACCCATGTTTCAAAATTGTATTTTCCTTCGGATATGTATTGTCCACTAATCCTTTGGAGGCATAAAACAATAAGTGAGGCGGAAGGTCTAACAAGGTGTCAAAAGATCGAAGAGCAGAAAGATGGCATGATAAAAGGATGAGAAAGAAAGGGTGCAATCTAGGAGACAAGAAGCTCATGAACAACTCGTACTGCGAGGCTAGCCAAACGAGGAAAACTTCAAGCAAATAGAAAGGACCATCATGAGTCATCTACCCTTCGTCATATGGTGTCTTCACACTCCAATGACAAAGATAACATCCTAAGATAAATGGTCATCATTTAAAAAGTTTTTCCCTAATTCTGGTATGCACATAATATAAATAAGAAACAAACATATTTGAGTTACAATTTCACTTAATCCAATCTGATTAACTCAACATATTTAGTTCTTTAAACTTGTTCCTAGCACCACTTTCTTGAGCTCATAGTCTCAACCAAATAAGCTAAAAAGTGCACATATGATCTCTGGAAGATGATAGTCATAATCATGTAAAGAGTGATACATTATGCACAGATAGACAATCCTTCCATGTGTTAAGCAATTCAACCCTTTTAGCCAAATTTACTTAAATGCTACATTCATGCACAATCTTCTGATTCTTTCACCCATGATATAAATGAATGAAGCACATAACATCAACTTTATCTTGTTCAATGTGCCTAAGTTTAGAGAAGAATAAGGAAAGTTTTGGTTCTATTGGTGTTTTCCCACCAACAGAGCCCATGCACTTGATCTCTACCTTGTCTTTATGAGCAGGACACACTTCAAGCAAAGTGTGGGAGAGTCATCGATCCCCCAATTTCTACAAGTGGAAGCACTGAACCTATCAACCCAAAATCAAACTAAAAACCAAGGCGGGTTTGGCAGAAGAAGGTGACATCACCATTGGAGGCGTCATCACAAGAATCCTCATCTTCAGAGCAACCTGAGGTACTCAAACAATTAACTTCACTAGGAGAAGTCCGGTTCGAAGGACTTGAAACACCGAACCCTCACCGAAAGAGCCAGCTTGGGGGAGAAGTACTCTCATATATCCAGGTAAGTATTCTTTCCCCTTTTGTTTTAGTTTTAGTTTCTTTTTAATTAGTTAAAAATGATGAATGAAAAATAAAATAAAAATTTATCTTTGCATTAGTCATTTATAGTAATAATGTGTGATCTAGTAAAACTAAAAATAAAATAAAAAGGTGTGTCTAGTTTGCTTTAATTTATTTTTAAAAGCTGAATAAAATAAAGAGGACTGAGAATAATCTCTTGAATGGAAATGATGAATAGTTGCTCTGTTGTAATTCCTTTCAAGTACCTAGTTTTCAGCCTCGAATTCTCTTGAGTTTTGGATAAGACCGTTTTGATATAAGGATTTACCTTGAACTTGGAACTCGTGGGTAGCATATGCTTGATCTAAGTCTAGATAATTGACGGATATGATATGAGAAGGTCTGAGCTGTTGTTTATCTTGTTCCAAGTGACACTAAAGTTCTAGAGATTTACTTTTTGAAAAACACAAAGATGCTACATGATGAGTTCATGTATGACAAAGCTTGAATTTCCACTAGAGTCATACATGCTATTTAGGCTAGGAAAACTTCCACTTATATATGCTGCTTGTTTTGCATTCAGTTTTGTCAAGCTTTGTTGACCCTTATGAGAGATTTGTCATGCTCTTAAATCCAAGATTACGTACACAACACCCACATATGCACTACTTCTACACTGGGGGTTGGCGCAAAAACATGCCTTCCATCTAGATTCATCAAAAAATGTTCTACTTCTACACTGGGAGTGAACACAAAAACGTGCTTGTTAGGTTTCCACTTAAAATAAATGCTCCAAGTTCTTGTTGCTATCTCTCAAAGTTTTATTGCAGAAAAGAGGCATGGGCTATGCAAAAGTTATTCATAAAAAAGAGAAAAAATGATGATGAGAAAACAAATGGACACAAAAGTGTCTGAGATATTTAAAATAATGGGTACTGAGATGCCCATCTGAAAAAAGAAGAATAGAAGATGATTAAGATAGCCCCTATTCTCTAGCAAATGTTTCTAAGTTTCAAAAGAGAGATAAGTTTTTAAGGAGCATAGTAGAATTAAGTTTGCCACCATATATATATCCACCATATATCCACACACATGCACATCTTGATTTGATTGTATGACTCAACTCTCCGTTGTTTGACTTTACAATATATGCATTGCAAGTGTGCCCCAGCTTTCTCCCTATCTATGAACCCCACATAAGCCTTAGTGGTAGTAAGAAAAAGGCATAACATCTTTATTGCCTTGGTGAGTATCCACAGATACCACATATATTGAGAGACTTGAGAGTGTCATACAAAGGAATCTCTGAGTTTTATTTTGAAAACTTATAAAAACTTCAAAACAGTGGTGAAATAAAGAACTTGAGACATAGTGCTTGACTTGATCGTTCTGTCTTTCAATTGCTCAAGACCCAACAGAAGGCTAAGAAGCCCCATGGTTGAAGATAATATGGGTAAGTTTGAAAGTGAGATCAGTTTATTCTAATTCGGAGGTGAATTTTTGATTGAATGCATGTGTACTTTTGAGGTGTGAAAGCATTGTAGCAACTCCCGATCCATTGCTGAGTTTAGCTTTGCTCAGGGACAAGCAAAGGTTAAGTTTGGGGGAGCTTATTGACGGTCACTAACACCAATTATAAACCGTCAACATAACCTGCATTTATATTTAATTCCATCACCAAACATAGGTATAGGGGTTTAAACTAATGAATTTCATGAGTTTTGGTGATTTCATGACTGCCGGAGGATTTATCCAGAACACAGCTCCTGGAACCACTGTCATACACTCCAAACAAGCAAACCGATGACAACAAGTGATTCAACTCGCGAAAACTATGAAAGATAACTCTAAAAGGTTCTAGAAGACACCACGCCGAAGCTTGGGCCAAACGGCTATGAAAGTGGGCCGACCGACCGAGCCCATAGGCCGGCCGGCCTGCCATGGAGCCCGCTCACCCTTCACTACCTCATACTCATTTCTAAGATCCACTGTTGATTTTAAGCTAGTTTTAGGTCGATTTATCCAGTAGTGATCGAGGGAGTTGACGCGGATTGATGACATGGCGATTCCTTGCCCCTGCTCCACCTCAATTCCTTGCCCCCTACTCCTCCTCGGCCTATATAGCAGCCCCTACCCCCTCCCTAGAACCATCCTAAAACCCTAATTCATATTTTCCTTGTTAGGATCAGAGCCAGCTATCAAGAGAAGATTTGTCCTCCATAGGATCTAGTCTTATAAATAGAAATAGTGAGATAGAGAGTGAGGGAAGAGTTTGGAGGAGGTGTCGACGTGTCGGTGCTCTCTCTATGGCTTGTACCTTAGCGGATCCAAGTTCTATCTGAGCTTGCCTTTGAGATTTCTCTAGTAATCAACTTCTGATTCAAATAAGCATTATGTTTATATTGTTCATCAGGTTCATGACTCTTTTGAGTGCTTTATTTCTGTTCTAGAGGGAGTAAAGTATTAATCGTGAGTGTAAGTGTGGTGCTTAGACTTAGGTTAATCGTGGATGCAGCCTGCATTCCGGATCAATGGTAGATTGTGTGTGTGACATCAGTACTATATAGCCTCATTGAGTACTATATAGCATCGTTGATCCTTTGTAGTCCACCTCCCGTCTGTAGGCCAAGTAAGATCTAGTTACGAAGGAAAGCATCCTCTGCTGGTGTCTTTTCCTTAGTAATGTCCCCAGTTGAATAGTAGAAGACATAGCTTACCTAAGTTAGAATTAGAGAACCTCAGTTATCCTCTCTATACTCCTGTTTATCCTAACCTTGTTGCTACCCCTTGTTAAGTTAGACCATAGTTAGTCTCACACGTTTTCTTGTGGATACGATACTTGGAATACTTTCGGGTGAAAGCTTTTGTGGTATCCATGCGCTTGTGGATTTATTTATGTGCGTTAATAAATACCAACAACGGGCAACTAGGCGCTGGTGCTCCTACTAGTCGGCACACGACGAGTGGGGCGATGAGCTCCTCTAGCAATGGATCAACCCACGGGGGTAGCCTCGCGCTTGTGCATAGCTCCAACACTAGCGAATCTACCTCAGGGAAGCAATGTACAACAACAAAGGTAGCAATGTTGTCGGTAGGCGCGCCCATGCTAATGTCCCACGCTAGCTTACTCCGGTGCCGCCAGCGTCATTGTTGGATGCCGCTGGCGCCCCCACGGCGCCCTACGCGGCCCCATCTGAGCTCGGTGGACCGCCGTGGGGTGCGTACTGGGGGAGGTTGGCGAGTTGTTGCCATGAGTAGAGTGCCATGTCAGGTTGCCACCCTTTGCCACTGCTGTCGTAGCAGACCTGGGCCACTTGCAATCCCTAGCGAGGTGGCGGAAGCCATGGCAGCACAGGCAACACCGTGGCAACCGACAAGTTGCTACTTAGTGCAAGTAGAAAAGATAGCACGATCAACAGCAGCTAGAGGCGTGATGCAATCGATCAGCGCTCCCTGCGCTGGCCTGCATCATCGATGATAGGAGGGCCTAGGACTCGGTGGTCGACAGGGCCGTCCCGCCCGCCATCCCTGGCTCCTACGGTCAGCAACTGGCTTGGCATGGCATTGGACCACCGCCTCCGCATGCACCAGTGTTAGGGCCGTGCCGTGGAGGAGTGGGGGCGCATGGGGGGCAGGAGGGAGGGGTGTGGCCGCAGTTGCTGGGGTTAGCAATAGGGAGGGTGCACCGCGCATGGCTGAGGGGAGGCAACATGGTTGAGTTGTCATGGGGGATGGTAGAGGTGAGGGGAGGGGAGGTGGGTGCCACCGGGGGCTAGGGTTGCGGGGGAGAGTTTTCCTTTAAAAGCTGTGTGCTCGTTGTTGTTGACAAGTTTTTCAAATATGCTCATTTTGTGGCTATGGAGCACTCGCTCATTGCTTTGGATGTCACTATGCAATACATGCAACACATCTATAAGCTACATGGTATGCCTTCATCTTTGATCTAAGTGGCGGAGTATTAGTATTTGTTAATGCAGACAGATAAATCCGCAAGCGCACGAATACCGCTGTAGCTTTCACCCGGGAGTGTTCCAAGGTATCGATTTCGACAGGAAATATGAAGTCTACTAGAAAGGATCAAGGTTGTCCAAGGAAAAGTGTTTTCGTGGGTAGAGAGAGGTTTTCTAAGGTTTTCCCAAGATAAGCTACATAACCAAGATTCAGACTTACTAAACTCACTTCGGAGCAACAATACCTTTTCGACCCTCGAGGGGGGGGGTTGAGAAAATGTGGTCGGTGGAAGGCTACCAAAAAGCTCTATGAAAACACCAATCTAAACATGGTTGACTACAGAGGCCTGGTCAGAGCTACCACCTCTAGGGCTACCACAACTATCTATGGGATTGGGAGCAAACTTAGGTAAACACTAGCCTAGACACCACGTCTATTGTAACGATTACTACTCTAGTTTGGTACCTTAGACTAGAGCACTTAGTCGAGCAGAGTTCCTATAAGTAAAGTGAAGTAAGACTTGAACTTAGTCAAATAGAAAGCTTGAAAATACCAAGAAGAACATTGATATTACTCAAAGACGAGTCGGCTCCGTAGAGGTACAAAGTCAAGGAGGACCCGATAGACCCGGTTCCTTCTTAGATCTCTTCCTCTCCTCTCTACCTATTTTCTATTACAACTAGGTGTGATGCACCTAGAGGGACACTACTACTAAAACTATGAAGAGTGAAGCTCAAGTGTAGGGTGTGTGTGAGTGGAAAGGCCTCTCCCACCTTTTATAGCAACTTATTGGTCAATTTGAAGGAGTATTCCGGAGGAGATCCCCAGCGCACTGCCCTCAATAGCCATTATTGCACTGCCTAGAGAAGGTTGGGCTCGAGGCGCCCCAACAAGGGTGCGGTCGACCCTAGTTGAGCCTCCTTGACTCCATTTTCGTCAGGTGATCTTCTTTGGGCTTATAGAGTGGGCCTATGGTTGTTTGAGTCTTACTGGAGATGGCTTGCTTTGGTTTTGGCCTTGTTCATCATATGCTTTGGCCCTAAATTGCCTGGTAGTGGGCCTTCTCCCCCTTGGGCTTATGTCTGGTATTTGTTTTGTGATGTTTCCTATATACTTTAAGCACTTTTCTATATAATTCCGACATGTCTTCCTATAAATGATGAATCACCAAAACTCGTGGAATTGGTTAGTTGTAAGCCCTAACCCTAAGTCTAGTGTTCATATGAATTCATTTTATGTGTTATTGGGTGGTTAAAAATGGGAGTCAAGGACCACCAACAAGCTCCCCGCACACTTAGTTCTTTCCTCGTCCTAAGCAAAGTTTTAAGATAAAGTAAACATAAACATAGCTATTCAAGATATGGAACCAACATAATGATTATTCTAAAACTTTACCTCATACCTATGGGGTTATGTGTAGTGGCTAACATTTCTTCTTTGAGTGGTTGAGAAGTGGAACGGCTCTAAAACAAAGTCATCTCATCCCATTTTCTTATCTTAGTAACTTGGAGGTTTTGTAAACTTTTTGAAATAAAGCATAGTTCACATATACTCCTCAAATGGTACTCTCAAATCACTTAGTGGTATATGTTTCCTCACCAAGGCACATCAAAGCAATGCCTTCTTTTCTTTCCTACTTCTAAAAAGCTTATTTGGAGCTCAGGTAGAAAAAGTGTGTAGGCGTACTTGCTTTGCATATTTTGCTAAGTCCAACAATGGATCCATGGAGAAGAATGTCATACAATCAAATCAAGATGTGCATGTCTGTGGTTATATGGTGGATAGATGGATAAACAAATTTTATTATGCTCCTTGAAACATATCTCTCTCTTATTTGATCATGGAAATTTTTTTGGTGAGAACATGGGCTATCTTTATTCTCATCTTTTTTTTCTTTTCTTTTCTTTCTCTTTGCTCTTTTTTTCTCTATTTTTTTCTAATAGCCCCATGTTTCATTTTGCAACAAAACTTTTGAGAGAAATAATTAACAAGGATTTGGAGCATTTATTTTGATGGAACCTAACAAACATGTTTTTGTCCACTCCTAGTGTAGGACTAGAACATTTTTGGGTGGTTCTAGATGGAAGGCATGTTTTTGCGCCTACTCCTAGTGTAGGAGTAGTGCATATTTTTGGTGGTGTGTTTGTGATCTTGATTTTAAGAATATGATAAATTTCTCAACAAGGGTCAACAAAGTTTGACAAAGCTCAACACAAAAATAAGTAGCATACGTGGAAGGTTTTCAACCTGATCTTTTGGCCTTGGTAGGAATTTTTCTCACCATTGAGGAGTATGTGAAGCTATGTATTTTGACATTTTATCAAAAATAAATTCTCCAAGTACTTTGAATAGAAAAGGTTGGATTTCCATGTCAAGCCATATCTCACTTCATAACAACTTAGTCAATATCTTTTTCCTATATGATATTTTTCCCACAAGTACCAAGTATGTGTAAGGAATAAAGATTATGCTATATCCGGCTTCAAAGAGCTATATTCATTTTCACTTTCAAATATAATTAAACTCTAAGTGTGAAACATGGTTCTTTTTAATTTGCATGTTTAAACGAGTGTAGAACCAGGGGCAAACAAATGAATAGGTGGGAAGGAATCAAACCGAGTTGTGTGCATGCTTTTCCACCAGTTCATGATGTGGTTCGGTGCTTTTGTTCTTAATGGAGGTGTTGCACACCCCTACACTTCTTTGGAGCTATATTCGGCTTTTATTTAAAGACAAAAGTGGTGAAAATAAAAGGGAGATTCTTCTGGTGAGGGACACCAGAGAGCCAAAAATTTATTTAACTTAAAATATTAGTCTAAAATCTAAAAGGAACGAGAACATATATGATGAACCAAAGAAGCATATTTTTTTATCATTATTGTTTTGTGACTTTATCATGGTGAGCATGGCATAAAGGTAAAACAAGGTAGAGACAACCAAGACAAAAACAATGAATGAAGCATGTCATGAGATGTTTTTAGTGAAGTTCAACCCCACACTTGAATTTTGCAATATGCAAAATCAAGTTTGGATGGTAACACTTTCCGTTGAATATGCTTCATTGTTGAATGATATTTGGTTGGATTTACCTTGTGTTTCAACCCTTCGTTCTTTTTGCTCAAACTTGAAAGGTTAATGACAAAAATACTCGAAGGAGCAATTTCACAATTATGTCCTTAAGCTCATTGTCAAAAGTCATGTCATTATTATTATTATTATTATTATTATTATCATCATCATCATCATCATCATCATCATCATCATCATCATCATCATCATCATCATTTTGTGGAAGTAAAATGATTTTTTTGAAAAGAATAATTTTATTAAAGATAATGACAGAGCATGTTATCTCCCGAAAGTGCTTGTTTTAGGACAAAAGCTCGTCCTTAGGAAACCTTCAAACTAGTACTCATGTTGGTGAAGTGGTTTCCCCTCCAACACCAACTTTGTGGGCCTATCTGTAAAACTCATGCCAAAACACCATGGGATTTGCAAAATTTATGATAGACAAAAGCATCTATGTACAATTTGTGGACAGGGACCAAGAAAGGGTTGTAGCTTTTGTAGGTGATGGCAGAGATAATGATTGATTTGGGAAAATTTTCATATGAGCATGGAATTGATGGGATGGTCAGGAAATTACTTCCATGTTCATTGATAAAATCTTCCATTTTAGGGGAGCACTTTCTTTCTCATGACAATTCAAATCCTCCACAAGACTTGGATAGGTGATGGTTGTTACAGAGATTGACATAAGCTCACCCCTGAGATCAAGATCAGATTTGGATTCTACCGTCATGTTTAGAGATTGAGAAGACCAGACAGATAGATAATCTTTACTTATTCCATAATCTAACTTCTCTTTTCTAGAAATGTTCCCAAAATCAGCATTAAGGGAAATGCCATCCTTAATTTCAAAGGGGTATGTGAAAGGATGGGGTTCATCATCCCCTGAAGTGTGATGTGTTCCCTTAATGGGAGGTTTTTTTGGCAATCGAATCATGAGAAGGATTTGAAGGAATTTTGGATTCAGTTGCAAGTGCCTCCTCTTTTTGGTCGGGGTTTGACTGAATTGTTTCCTCAGGAAACTCGTCATAAATGTCAGTGTAAGGGCTGTTTTCAAGGTTTTTCTCAAGAATGACTTTCCCCTCACTAATGGTTTTGTGTGCAAGTGAGCCTCCAGAAGATATGTCAAGGTGGAGAGCAACTTCTTTGCTAAGACCAAGATGGAAGTGATCTAGAAGGATGTGGTTAGGCAAAGAAAGGTTTGGACCGGCATTGATAAGGTTTGTGAACCTAGCCCAAGCTGCTCCTAGAGTCTCCTTCTTCTGTTGAAAGGTAAGAATTTCTATTCGAAGGGTAGCGATTCGAGAAAGATGGAAGAAAGTAAGACAAAATTTATCTCGAAGTTCATCCCAATTTCCTTTTACTCCTACGGTATGAGCATACCATTGTTTTGCTCTTCCCAAAAGGGAAAACAGAAATAGTTTCCATTTGATAGTCTCATGTGTCATGCCAGCAATGGTCAAGCAAGAATATAGTTGCTCAAATTCTCGAAGGTGGGTATAAGGATTTTCATCTTCTTTCTCGGAAAAGGATTGCTCCCGAACCATGGCTATGAAAGCAGGGTGAAGCTCATAACCATTTATAAGAATAGGATGTGATGATTGTGGTGGCTCCAATGATTCTCCCTTTGGAGCGGAGTACTTAAGGATAGGTGTGGAATCCATGTGGTAGGTGATGGTTGTTGTAAGGTGATTATGTGGTTGGTAAAAGGAAAAAGATACACAGATGACTTCGTTTGGTTCTAGAACAACTACCGTTCCGCGACAGTGGTGCCAGAAAGCTTGTTGGTATTTGTTAACGCAGATAGATAAATCTGCAAGCGCATGGATACCACTGTAGCTTTCACCCGGGAGTATTCCAAGGTATCGATTTCCATGGGGAACATGAAGTGTACTAGAAAGGATCAAGGTCATCCAAGGAAAAGTGTTTTTGTGGGGTTTTCCCAAGATAAACTAGATAACCAAGATTTAGGCTTACTAAACTCACTTTGGAGCAACAGTACCTTTCCGATCCTCGAGAGGGGTGAGAAAAAGTGGTCGGGGGAAGGATGCCAAAAAGCTCTATGAAAATACCAATACGAACGTGGTGGACTACATAGGTCTGGTCAGAGCGGTCACCTCTGGAGCTACCACAACTATCCGTGGAATTAGGCGCAAACTCAGTTAAACACTAGCCTAGACACCACGTCTATGCTAACGATTACTACTCTAGTCTGGTACCTTAGACTAGACCACTCGGTCGAGCGGAGTTCCCGTAAGTAAAGTGAAGTAAGACCTGAACTTAGTCAAATAGAAAACTTGAAAATACCAAAAGAAGAACCTGGATATTACTCAAAGACGGGCTCCGTAGATATATAAATTCGAGGAGGACCCGACAAACCCGGTTCCTCCTTAGCTCTCTTCCTCTCCTCTCTACCTATTTTGTATTACAACTAGTGTGATGCACCTAGAGGGACACTACTACTAAAAACATGAAGAGTGAAGCTCAAGTGTAGGGTGTGTGTGAGTGGGGAGGCCTCCCCCTCCTTTTATAGCAGCTTGTTGGTCGGTTTGAAGGAATATTCTGGAGGAGATTCCCAGCGCACCACCCTCCACAGCCATTATTGCATCGCTTGGAGAAGGTTGGGCCTAAGGCGCGCCAGTAGGGGTGCGGCCGCACCCGCGCCCTAGCTGGGCCTCCTTGAGTCCATTTTCGTCACGTGATCTTCTTTGGGCTTCTAGAGTGGGCCTGTGGTTGTTTGAGACTGAGTGGAGATGGCTTGCTTTGGTTTTGGCCTTGTTCTTTATATGCTGGGGCCTTGAATTGCCTGGTAATGGGCCTTCTCTCCTTGGGGCTTTTGTCGGGTATTCATTTTGTGATGTTTCTTGTATACTTTAAGCACTTTTTCTATGTAATTCCCACATGTCCTCCTATACATGATGAATCAACAAAAATCGTGGAATTGTTTAGTTGTAAGCACGATGTTCATATGAATTCATTTTTTGTGTTATTTGGCGGTTAAAATGGGAGTTAATAAGGACCGCCAACATGGAGCTTGATGGGAAAACAAGAGGGGGCCATCAGCACTAATTTCTTAATATACATATTTATTGATTTTGGTCACCAGTTTAATAGCTACTTAATGGACTTTTCAATGAGCAAGGTGGGGCCATGACCCTCTTTGGCTTGCATATAGCTCCGCCAGTGTTGATATCTAACCGTGATCGCATTTTTATCAGTGAATATGGCAAAAATTGCTTCGATTGGCTGACATTAAACTCAAGATGAGCTCCGCCTACCACCCTCAAATAGACAGTCAAACCAAGCGGCTCAACCAGTGCATGGAAACGTTCTTACTTTGTCTTGTCCATGCCTGCCCCTCAAAATGGTTACACTAGCTGTACTTGGCCGAATTCTGGTATAATACGTCTTGGCAGTCAGGTCTCAACACTCCATTTGAAGCTGGGTGTAGCCACTCTCCGAAATAGCTAGGTATTGATGATGCTGCATGTACAGTCCATCTCTATCAAATTGGATCCAGGAGAAACACACCATGCAATCTTTGATCCAACTATAGTTACCTCGCGCGCAAAGGAACAGGCCGATAAGACCTGCACTGAACACTTCTCGGTTGGTGAGTGGGTTTACCTCAAGCTTCAACCCTATGTCCAGTCTTCTCTGGCATCTTGTTCTAACCAAAAGCTGTCGCACAAGTTCTTTGGCCCTTTTCAAATTCTGTCTCAAGTTGGAATGGTTGCATACAAGCTCAAATTACCTGCTACTTCTCTGATTCACCCTGTGTTCCATGTTTCTCAAGTGAAAAAAGGGGCACAACAAGAAGCTGCTGAACTTCCTTTCCAATTGGACAGTTGGCAAGTTCGTGTGAAAATTCTACAGAAACGAGTGGTGACTTCTTCTGGTGTTGACATTCATCCGTTGGTACAAGTGGTCAGGTATTCCTGTTAGCCTTGCTACTTGGGAAAGTTTGGAGTTACTACAGCAATGTTTTGTTCGAGCTCCTGCTTGGGGACAAGCAGATTTTCTTCCCAGGGAGGAGGGGGAAGATGTTACCAACTCTCTCCTGCTTGGCGATGAAACAGACAGCAAGGGCTCAAGCTGAAACCACAGAGGATGGGCCATGTCGGGGACTTCACATCCGCAAGCCCAATGTTCATGTGAACGAAGAGTGGGCCTGACCCAGGCCGAGCATGTAGCTCTCAGGCCCTTGTGGCTTTCCAGCCATCATATATAAAGAGAGAGAACTAGGACATTATTGTAATAGACAGAACAATATCTTCTTCCTGCACAAGGTGAGTACATCGCTCGCTGTCGTCTCCCCAAATTACTGTCTATTCCACACTTGTTCTTGCTTGATCTGCTTCCTTCCTACCTTCCTCTTCCTGTTAACAAAATTGTACATGCCCTCTCCAAACAATTATATCTGAAGACAGTGACAACTATAGTGAGAGATTTAAAACCTTTGGGTTTGAGATAGATGAGTAAGATTTCATTCTAGTACTAGCTGGAATGTGACCGGTATATCTTGTACCGGTAGGTAAATCGCCATAGAAACAGCTGCATCCTGTATCGGTCTCAATACTAGTCTATACGGGTCGTTCCAGCAGCAATACTAGTCATTTCTGGCATTTCGGTCGTATTGTCACCTACCAAAAAAAAAGTCAAGTAACCCCTTGTTTGATGTGCAGTTTAATAAACTTATTGAACCATATATTATCTTAATGGATGTAGCTCTATATACTTCTAGTATGATTATGGATAAAGTTATATATAAATATATCATATACAACTATTTATGTAGATATCTTTATATATTTATATTTCACTAAAGTCCGAAACGATACACATGTGTATTCTGGTAAAACAATCGTTGTATCCTTAGATGACTGATATTATAAGAGGTGAAACTGTCCTGTATAATGATAACGCCATTTACCTATGTAAAACAATCCTATATAATCTCCTTTTTTTTTAACAATTCGATAGGAGAGTTGTCATACCATTTAAGAGGTAAAACAATCCAATCGTTATATACTTGATGACTGATATTATAAGACTAATTACACAAAGAAACCAAACTTCTACACCCAAGCGTGTCCCGTGTCCACAGGCCTGTCGATCTCCTAAGCGCCATTTCTGGTATACATAAGCTATGGTTCTTTGTGCCTGCTGGTCTGTCCGTCAGTCGCCAAGAGGACCACCAGTCCACCACTGCTCCATCGAAGTGTCTTCATCAGTTGGTATTCTGATCGGGTCCCCCGCCTAGTTTTTCATTCCCTGCCAGACCTCTTTTGTAAATTGGCATTTCAGGCACAAGTGGTGTACTGCAATTATTTCAGGCTCCTGATCAGTGATCACAGAGTATGCAAAATGGTGCTTGACCATAGGCCTTGCAGATTGAGCTCGTGTTGAAACTGTAGAAGGACCCAAAAAACTACGCTAGGTTTAGTAGTGTTAGTGTAGATGCCGCATCCAATCCATTACTCCATTTCCATGTGATGTGGTCCGGTTAAAGCCCGTTTGGACGTGGAATTATGTGGCACTGAAAAAAAAAACATGGAAAATTTTCTTATATTCCTATTGGAACAAAAAGAATATATACGCTAAACTTTTAAAGAACGTCTCAGCGAGTAGGACCGTTGGAGAAATTCTAGATGGGTGTAGTAGTATTCTTTGGTATCCTCTGGTGCGCTTTTCCATATAAAATATACAAACAAATCGTTTACAACAATTGCACTATGTGTTGGATTTTAATTGGGTATGTCCTGTTTTAACAAAATTAAAATCAAATAAATCTTAAGTGCAATATTAAATTCTATGTGCATTAAAATCTTGGTCTCGTAAGAATTTTGACTAAATATCGACTCAACTCAAATAGGTGATTTGTTTGTATACCTATTATAAAGTTGAGAGAGACGAAAGACCGACCACACACGCGCGCCAAGCCGTGTCGTGCCGTGGCATGAGTGCGGCACGAGCGTGATGTGTACTGCACCGGCCTCCACCTTCTCTGTTGTTGCTGTTTTGCTCGGTTTTCTTTGTTCCATCACTTTTGCACACAACTATTCAAAGAGCAAGCCCTCCCGGAACCGCCACTCGTCTATGACACCTGCTCGGATCTGCAGAAAGATTAAGTTTTTGTGGAGTGATCTTCTTCATGACTGTCGATTACGCATGAGTACTCCCCGGTGACTAGTGAATGACTACATCCCCACAATTAGTGTGAACGACTACTTTCTGGTGGCCGTTCGTAGAACTGCACTTTGAACATCATCTCACATCAACTGTGGTCCACTACTTCTGGTAGTTCACTATGTCAAATAGTGAGAACGGTAGCCGCCTGTGTCTATGGCACTGGTCCCGCCTCAGGGTATAATATTGTTGTTGTTTTGTTCATATATCAGTATGTTTATTGTCGGAACAACGAGTAGATAACATATGTATATTCTTGTTGTCACAAATCTTTTGTTAATTTTTGGATTAAATTATGCCTAAATTTACCAAATTATCTAATAATCTAAAATTTTGATAAGAGACACTTTTCGGTGTCTAGTTTTGCTAATAGTCTTAAGCTAAATGTGTTTGATGTAACGAATTACAGGCAGTGGTGTGTTAAGGTGGTCCTATGGTTGACAATTATGAATAGTTATCACGTTGCACTGGAGAAGCCCCAACAATTTCTCCTTGGAAGAAGAGAATATTTTTGACGCTGCCAATTACATGTTTTGAGACGTCATAATTAGTTTGATTGGAGCCATGCATGGGACAACCACCAGATTAGTCTGGTGGTTAGGCTGAGTGAGCACCGGACTATGGTTAGGGGGTTTTGAATCCTAGATCCAATCTGAGCCATCCGATTTGATCCAGATTGATCCGATGGTGCTGGTTCAATGGGCATCGAACCAATCTATTCCCTACGTAGACTGCCCACCAGAATCTTTTCGAACGACTAGTTTTGGTGGAGATTATATTTGTCTTGGACGACTCTTGGTGAGAGCTCTTGGCATTCTAAGCATTCCAGCACTTGTGCGAGCCTCCAAGAACACCCCCCACTCATCTTCTTACTTCTGGCTTGTGATTGATCCAAAGTGAGATTGTGAGAGATCTTGTGCATTTGCTTTGTTGATTTGCATCTAGTGGTACTAGTTCATCGATTGAGCCTTGGGTTTCTTGTTACTCTTAGTGGTTGCCGCCACCTAGATGGCTTAGTGGTATCGAGATCGTTGAGGGGTTGTTGGTGACTGTTACCACCTCCGATCGAGATTGTCGCAAGGGCTCTTGTGCTCATCCCCATGGGTGATCGCGAAGAGAAAATCCAGTGGAATGCTTGTGGCTAGTTGGAGTGCTCCTTATGCTTGATTCTTGCAACACCCAAGTCGTTAGTCTAGTTTTAGTGGCTAGTTAGCGAGCAAATCATCACTTAGAGACTTGCCAAAATGTGGACGTTGGTTGCTAGCAAGCAACCGAACCACGGGGATAAATCTTGTGTTCATCTCTTTCCATTGGTGGTTTTCTACTACTACTAACACTTGTATTTACATTCATATCTTGCTTTTATGTGGTAGTTGTTTGAATAGATCACTGGAGTAATGCTAGTTGTTTAGTTTAGTAGCTAGTTTTAGTTACTTTGATAGTTTATGTCTCTAGTGTAGCTAGTAGCTCTTGTGTAGTATTGTGATATAGATTGGAACAATTGCTACTAAGATTGTGTAGGGGGTTTGCTTGGGTGTACTAGAGCTAGAGCAATTAGTGTCTATTAGGATCATATTTTCACTGGTAGGGATGTGAACATACATGACGAATAACTTTTGTCACGGTAGAAGTGCTATTCGTCATAAAGTTCCCTTTTGTGATGAATTAGTGATGAAATTCGGTTTGTAAAAAATGGAGCGTCATATTGGTCTCATAGGAGTGGCTTGATCCGTGACGAAAAATGACTGTCATAGAACTATTTTTGTATGCCTAGTAGACGGTGGCCACGCAAGCTGATGACGTGGCCGGTGCCATTTGAGATGGACTGACTATAGGAATGGCAGGTGACATGGTAAGTGTCATGCTTTTATTGGCCCACGTGGCATGACCAGGATATTCCACATGCCAATTTCTTATTTGAACACGCGTCACGATGTTGTACGCCAATTTGCCAGCTTTTTAGTGGAACACGTGTCACGTTTTGGACCACCCACATGTCATTTTTTAATTTGGCAACATGGCTTGACATGTTTCTTCCACGTCTCGGATTTTTATTGGCCCCACATCCCACATGTTTTGTTCTGGCTCTTCCACATGTCATGCACTAGTTCGTCTATGTGTTAAATTTTTATTTGACCATGTGGCCTGTGCTGATTCTACCACATGCACAACAATTATTATGTAAGAAAAATAATTCCAGATCATCACTTGTTGATGTTTTGTAAACTGGACTAGTAAATTTATACGATTGCCGCGTTGCTCTAGGAAGACGATGGTAGCATCCAAAAGACATGAGGATTTATACCGATTTAGGCCGGAGCCCTACGTCTAGTCTCAGAGATGATCGAGTGCGTGTTCCTCGCTTGAATGCTCTGAAGTTCTTGGAATGGGGGGTACAAGAATGGTGGAAGAGGAAGAAGTGCTAGAGCTAGGAGATCGGTTGCCTGAAGAGAAGTTCCAGGAGACCTACTACAATGAAGAATGAATGAAATGGTAGAGGATGTGAATGTGTCTGGAGAGGGTGCCCTGGCTGCTCTTATGTAGAGTTTAGGGCCAGGGCATATACAAAGCAGTAGGTTCTCCCAACCGAAGGGTCGTGAGCCTGAGGGAGGGCCTAACTAACTTGGCTTACAAGGTACGCCATCTTGAGGTACACGTCCGAGCGTGGTTGTCATCATGGTCTTGTTGACACATCGCGACATGGTGTTGCATGGTGCTACTATGCTGTCCATGGTAGCACTGTAGGCACGCTGGTGGTTCGCCAGCTGTCCTGTGCAACATGGTCTCCGCCATGGTCTTCGTCATCGTCTCCTAGTTTCTTGGGGTGTCGTACTAGAGTTGGTAGCCGCCCCAAGGTCATCGATTGTCTTATTGGCTTGAGGAGCTGAGGTCCACGATCCCAATCATCGGGGTCATGGCTCTAGCCTATCTAGATGGCCTCTAAGTCAAGGCTCTCATCGTGGATCCTATCCCACAGCGGGTGGGATCGTACCCACGTCTTGTCGGTTCGTAGTTGAATGGTGGGCTCCATACTGGTCGTCACCGCCATGCGGTATTGTCTTGTCTATGCAGCGTGGCATAGGGATGGCGTTTGACCAGTCCAAGGTGACTGCTGTCCCCTCGGTCCTTGCGGGGTCAGTGCGGCATGGCTGTTCTTGTTAGAGCAGGCATGCTTGGCTGGGCTCGACCTCTCCCCATTCCTTTCGGGGGTCATGATAGGGGAGAGGTCGTGCTCCTTTCGAGCATCATGCGGCTATGGCAGGAGGAAGGGGTCGTGGCTGACCCTGGCCTTAGCGTCTGGCCTAGTTTGCTTGGCTTAGCTAGGCCTCGGTCGTTTAGGCCTTCGCTAGCTGTTATGTTATGGGCCGCGTGGCCTGCTAACTAATCGATGTCTTGAGACACCCCAGGGTTATGACCTCGATAGTAGCCCTAGAGCGTTTTTACGATCACGAAGTGATCGTGAAAGCGCTGAGATGCGTGTGCATTGTGCGCGGGTTTGTAGTCGTGGCTTATTTGAGCTTCGTTGCTCGACCCATTGCGGTCTTGGTGCATTCAATGCGGTAGATGACCGTTGTGTTTTGCCCTGTCAGGATGCCCTGATGAGGTGGTATGTGACCACTGAGCTCTACCATGTCAGTGTGCTACATATCGGGGTTCGTGACCTAGGTGCGGCCGAGCAGTCTCATCGACGTCGTATCGGTCCTACCTTTGTGAGAGTCTCAATTTTTCTGACCTCACGCGGGCATCTGACATTGGCTATGACCTCCCGTGGTTCACCACGCAACGCTGGAGTCTCAGGCTATTCGGTCTGCCCTTGGGCCTATAAATATGGACCTTCCTTTTCGTTCGAACCACTCATGGCTGTAACTACAAATTGTTCCCTTCCTTCCTGCTGAGAGAGCGAGGAAATGGGAGAGAAAGGCTCGACGAGAACCGCACGGTTCCCATCATACATCCCTCCGAGGGTCAATAGGGGTGGCACGAGCTAGTGTCGCCCCTTCAACAACTGGTGCTAGAAGGGATTTTGCGAGCGGGGGAGTATTGAGGTGGTGTTCAGGCCAACCACAAACCCTTGTGGTTTTAGCGCTTCCCCGAACCCATAGGTTTTGGGTTGCTGAAACACGAGTACCAAGGGCTACAACCAACTGCTCCCAAAGCCTACGGGCTACTCCTAGTAGTTGCCCATGGTTTGGGGGAGGCATTGCCGTCCCTTGGTGTTCCTATCATGCTTTCCGAAGCATGATGGTGGTGGCCTGCGGGCTTGATCCCGCTCTCATCCTGTCCTCCCTGTGTCTTTCCGCTCTAGAGGTTGTGGTGCTACGAGAAGGGGAGCGAAGTGATTTCTCGTCTTCTTCCTCCTGCATGTGTAGTACTTTTCTAAGTAGCTCAACCGCTCTTGTACTTCCGGGGATTTAAACAAAAAGAACACTCTTTTCTGTGTACTTGGGTTTTCTTTTGTGCCTGTCGCGAGCCCCCAGGAAATGCGGTCAGGATCGTGGCTTTTGGCTTAGTGTGAGAAAACATTTTCTTGACCTATTTGTGCGCGTTCACAAGGTTTTCAACAATTGTGCGTTGGCTCATAGGTTTTGGACTTTTTTTGCTTTTTCCACGTGACCAAGCCGTGATCACGTTTTGGGTTCCACATCGCTTCATATGGAAGTTACTACTGCGTTGCCCGGGCCATTTGTTTCATCAATTTCTCCTAGAGAGGTCATGGACCTCTGATGGTTTGTGAGTCTTCGAAGCTAGCCTTTGGTCTTTAGACCTAGAGGTGATGGGAGGAGTCTCGGTCTTGGTTTAGACCCTTTTATGGGGTCGTGGGGACCTGACTCCTCTTTTTCCTAGCGCTCCTGCTGACCTTGAGAGGTCGTGATGCCCTGTTATAGGCAAGTTTGGTTTCACCCCAAGCGGGGAGAAGCATGTCCACCGTAACCACGCGGTCAGAGCGGTGCGCCTCATCGGGGTCGATGGGTAATCCGAGTGGGACCCGATATCCTCCCGAATCGATGTGGAGTTTGGCTGTGCCTCATCGAGAGATGTCCCATAAATCATCTACCATCAATTAGGTCAGTCCCCAACCGCCTCCGCGGCGGCCAGGGGAAAGATGCCTCCCCCCAGAGGGGGTCAACCCGGGAGACTTCGAAGCGGACAACTGGGACACAAAGAGAGATGGTCATGTGGCTTCGGACCACCGATTAGAGCCGCAGGGGCCCATTGTAACACCCTAGGTGTTAGCCTTGCATAATTTGACTTGCATTGCATGAGCATGAGCATCAAGCATTCATATATAAGCTTTTATAATTGAAATATATGATTGAAACATATGAAACATGCTTTGTTATTTTATGTTTCCTTGTATGTATGCTTATGATCATGAGTGAATATATGTAAATGGTTGATGTTAGTCACTAAAACATCTTAGCTACACTTAGGATGACTAATGGAACATTGTTCATGTAGATCACTTTGCCTAAACTAAGCTCCTAAGTGATGATATGCATGTTGACCTGTGAAGTAATTTATGCAACCAATGTATGAAATGCTTGTGTGACCTTAGTAGTACCCTAAACATGTTTAGAATGTCATTATGAACAACTTTGATATTCATGACTAAGGCTAGTTTGGTCACTAAGCCATAGCTTAAGTGTAAGTCATCATTTGAAAGTGGCATGTTTGACCTAGTTTGAACTATATCATAGAGACTTTGCATGGATGTGTTCACTAAAGCAAAGTTGTAGAATTTGAGTAGAGCAACAACTTTTATTTTTGGGTCATAAGCTAGTTCAACTACTAACATGCTTGAAATTGGCTCACAAAAATCAGCTTTGCACTGTTTTCAGCACTTAGGAAATTTTTCTAAGTCTTATTGCGCTGACAGTTTGACAGGCTCCACTTTGAGATGATTTTACTCACTAACCATTTAGAATTAGGCCTTGATCCTTAAATAAGAATTGTAGCCGGTATATAGGGATACAACTTTGGTTTAGATTGTTGGCGCTAATTCTTCACGGTTTAGGATATCTAAGGCTATCAATTCACGCTGTCAGGCCGGATCACTCACCTCTAATGGCCTAACTGAATCACGCTACAGTGCCGACCGTCTTCAGGCTTCAACCGCCGCGTGGAGCCGATGGAGGCTGCGCGTCGTCGTTGTTCTGCCCGGTTGGGCCATGTTGAGCCGCAGCGCGCCTTCACCCTCCCCAGCGTCGGCCCGTCACTCCTCGCGCTTTCATTTCATTGCCTGCCTCCTCCTTCGCCTCAGTGCAGCGATCATAGCAGCTGCAACAGCTCATAGTAGCTCCACCGACGCCATAGCCAGCCTTGGCTCGCACCGTGTCATCCCTTCGCCACGCAGCAGTGTCGTCGTACTCCCACCGTCCCACCGCACCAGACTCGCTAGCTAAAAGCGCACGGTGAGCCACCGTGCCACGCGTGGCCCTCGCCGTTGCTTCACTACCGTACTCCGTCGTCGTGTCCGCACCGCCTCCGACCTCCATTCGCCGTAATAGTTGGTGAGCTAGCTTCGCCGTAGCATGTAGATGCTTGGCCGAGCCCCAGATCGAGTAGTTGCGGTCACCGCCGGTGTATTGCCGTCGTCCTGCTCCGCCGTGCCGCCATTGACGCCGTCACCATGCTTAGCTCCGGCAATAGGTCCAGCTTGTTAGCTCAATAGGTGCGGGAGGTCAAGGGTATCCCTGTTGTGTCGGTTCCATCGCCGGAGAGGGTTGCCGTCGGTGAACTCCAGTCGATTCACGTCGAGCAGCGCCGCTGCTCTGTTTCGTTGTCAAGAACAAGCAGGCTCGACTGACCTCTGTGTCCCGATTGTCAGTGACTCTGAGTTAAAAGGATAGTTCATTCATTTTCAGATTTGATACAAATTTTGAAAAATGATAAGTGGAGTTCTAGATTTCCATTTTTGGTGAACCAAATTTTGTTGTGATCCTTCAGAAGTGTAGTTTTTTATAAAAATATTAAATGTGCATTTTCTGGTATTTTTCATGGTGATTTAAATATAGATAAATGAGTGCTTTTTGTATGTTTACAATCTTATAAATTAGATATCTTGAGCTAGAAAAATGATAAAATTGTGATTCTAATTTTGTTAGTCTTGTGTGAACATGCTCTAGTTAGGAAAAATATTAAGCTTTCTGTAAAGTTGATTTAAATATGATCTTTCTATTTATTTATTAATAAATGGCATTTTCTAAGGAAATTTGTAGGGATAAAAATATGTAATATATTGCTATGCAAATTTTTGTACAGTAGTATGGCACTAATATGAAGCTAGGAAAAATATATAATCTATTGCTTGACACTTTTCTATAGGGTTTACTATTTTCACTAAATTAACCCTTGCTAGCTTATGATTTTTGCAAAGGATGTTATACGTGTGCAAATGGTATGAAATTTTTATAGTAGCCTATTGTGAGCATTAGGAGTTCACTGTAATTTTATGAGAATTTATTGTGCAGCTTTGGTGTATGTTTATTATTTAACCTAATTATTTAATTAAATTAATAAAGGTATTTAAGTAATTAAATTGAGGTTCACCATGATGTTTTCTATGATTCTTATGATGCATAGTAACTATTGATGTCAATAGTAGGGCTTAGAAGCAATTGATTGTATGCAACTAACTAATTAGCACTTTATAATTCAAATACAAGACTGCATGTATAGTTTTGATTGTGTGGATGATTTCATGTTGATAATGGTCTTTGCTGTAAAACTTGTTAATAACAAAGTTGTAGATAACTTACTAATCTACCTTGTGTTAAAGTTTCACAGTCATAGGACTTAGGGTTTTAGAGTTATAGCTATTAAAAGTTTGCTGTCCGAAATGTTTACTTTTTGGACAGATTTGATTGAATGATTTGTTTGCCATATATAACTATTGAATCACAGTAAGAGTCTTAAAATAAAGTTGTAGACAATTTCTTAAGCTTTCTAGAATGTCCACAACCATATGATTTTGATGTATATAACTCCAATTATGAGTAAAACAAGTAGCTGCTGTTTTGTGGTGTAGTAAATGAATTGTTGAAGTGTTTGATTAAGTAATCAAGAAGAGATATGCACCTACTCAGTAAAATGTGATGCACTTGTCATTACTTTAACACCATGCTATTAAGAATACTTACACGAATGCATTCATTATGTGTCATCATACTATACTTGTCAGCATGTATGCATTCGCAATATCTTATGCCATATTCATGCATCTAGGATCGACAGAGGAGATAACATTGCTGGAATTCAACGAAGGAGAGGAAGGGGACAAGTAGGAGATTCCTCAAGCCACAGCTACCGAAGAAGAGGAGCAGACCCTAGAAGAGCTTCTGGAGTGCCCTGACCACCGCCCCACTTCTTTTCTGAAGGCAAGCCCCGGAGCATTCTAAGTGTCCCAGTGTTTTACAAAATATTACTCGAGTCCTTTATGATTGATGCATTAGGTTATAAGAGTTGTTTGAAACCACTTGATGCATATATTTTCCTTGTCCAGAAATACACCTTTAACCCTATGTAGGTCCAGGATCGAATATCTGTTTAGCCATGCTTAGACCTGTAGAAGTCGGGTGATTTCCTATCACCTGTGAGATATAGGTGGATACCCAAGCACGGTTGGCTATATTTGCTATCATGGAAAAGAATCATGAGGTAATGTAAATGGAGACCGGACGGGACGTCGATAGAGAAGCAACAAGACATGGTGATCCTGGGTGTGGATCTATCCCCGTCTGTGTCGATTAAGGACCGTACCGTTGTTGGCACTTCTGACAAGATTGAACGCATGCCTATCACTTAGCTGGCCGGATAACTCGTTTCGACCGCGAAGCCGAGTAGCTCAACTTAGGCTGGGCCTCGTTCTGTTGTGTGCCCTCTACGGGGAGTGGATCAATAGACCGTGGGCAAGCATGACCTGAGCGACCTGGTCTAGGACTGTGGGCAGGCATGGCTTGAGCGACCTGGCTACCGTCAGCCCCTGATTGCGCAGCGCTGTACGAACCCGCGAAATGTGTACCTGAGTTGTACCAAAGGTGACCCGATGCGACCCCAACGGGGGAAGTGTGGGTTTGTGTTAGAAATAAATTCCCAGCTGATTGAAATCATTTCGAATCACCGTCTCTCCCGGATAGTGAGAAACTTGGCTAGCTCCAACATCGTAGTAATGGTATTATGGAAGTTGATGGTTCGGATAAATATGGAATTACTATACCTGCTATGGTTACTATTGGATGCTCTTAAAATGATGTATCACATGTTTGGCACAGGATAGTTGCTAATTTACAGATGGGTAGTTATAATTAACTTAATAACAAAATTATAATTGTATAATTGAGTTAATCACTTTTTATGCAAAATGTTGTCAAGCTACCTCCACTTATAAAGCCTTACATGATCCTTGGAGTCAATTTATTTCTGGTTTATGATGGGTAAGTCTAGCTGAGTACCTTCTAGTACTCAGGGTTTTATTCCCATTGTTGCAGATGGCACAGTGTATCATGGATATTGCAAGAATTTCTTCTATCTCGCCGTGGATGAGGAGTAAGCCTTGGGCAGGCATCTTTAATAATCCTTCTATATGCTTTTGTGGATTGTGATCATGTGTTGGCACTATATTTGAACTATGTTGTCAAATGTTACTTTCAAACTTTAATTTGCTTCTGCTACTATTTATCAAACTTGATTTGTAATAACTCTATTTCATACTCTGATGATGGAAATGTATCTGCGAACTTTATGTAATATGTGACATGTATGTTGAATCATGTATGATCTTGGTTGTTTGTGGATCGTTTATCGAGACCCGTCGTGGTACTCGATAGACTACCGGGTTTATATGGGCTCAAGTATGACAGTGCGACCGCTTGCGGGCTGCCATTGTACTTGTGCTCTTATAAATTGGTCGGTTCTACGACAGCTGGCATCAGAGCAAGATTCGACATTAATTGCCACATGTGTATTTAAAACAAAGGTTTTTATTTTTCAAAACCAGTTTCTATCAACTAATAGCTATATAAATAGGCAATTGAAACCTAGAGTTGAAATCTAAAGTGTGCCAGTGATCACTTTCCTTATGCCCAGTTAAGGACTATTAGGTGGCTATTTAAGTACTAACTTGGGGGTTTGTATTTTCGTCGTCCATACGGTGTGCTATTGTATGGATGTCATTCGCTTGAATGGTAATGTATGGATCAAATGCCTCTACGTCAAGGTAAGAAGGTAAGTTGATGAGTGGCATGACCGCAAGATGTGAGCGTGCGGTCGGAGAGAGTTAGCTTTGGTACGGCTATGTATGCATGCTTGCATGTGTATGTGGTGCATATTTAATTGTGGGTATAAACTGTCATCGGGTAGCTTTGATACGGAAGTATATGTATGGGTATACATATATGGAAGTATTTAGATTTACATTCTGCATATATAATTGTGGGGTTTGGGCTGAAATGAAACTCTTATGCAGGTACACTAACAATAAAACGTGTAGCTCGACTAGTTACGCTATATATGAGCGAACGCATGTATGCCACCGTGTATGTCGTTAGAAATAATTTTTCCTAAGTTTGTGAGGATGTACGGAATGTGCATGCATCATGATAAATAATTATTCAATAATTTCATTGTTCCTTCCCTTATAGATCTCTACTCGGTTATGTAGCTCTTATCCATTATGACCTTGTCTCTCGAGAGTTGCACATGTTGTTAGTACTGATGGCAACACCGGCTGGAAGTGAGAGTTTCCTATTGATGTTTGGAACTCCTGCTTTGCTTTGGAGAGTCTCGCACTTTGTGAGGTATTATGAACTGCCCCTCTATCACTAGAATGAAGGGACTTGCGTCAGCAGCTTGCACGGGCCCAGCATGTAGTGATGGATCTTCAGTATGCGGTGCATTATCTGAACAACCAACTGCACCCGATCCTTAGTAAGGAAGACGAAGATCCAAAAATGTTAGTAGAAGATGATGGCTGGGACAAGGAAGAAGTGGAGCCAGAGAATGAGGATGATTCTATCTCCGACCTCGACAACGATCTTAATGAAGATTAGAGTCGCCTAATGACTAGTATGTTAACACGCTCCGAGCCCGATTAGTGATCAAATTGGTGATATCATGTTGCGAGAATGAATTATTATGCCTCTATTTTTATTGTATTAATTTAAGATTCTCTTCAGTAATTTCAGTTGGGCATAATTATACAATTCATCTGCAATCTCTTAACATCATCCAATAATCACTTATTGTTGCAACTTTGCAGATGACTCGCACTCATGCTGGAGCAGGCAGCAGCCAAGAGGGCAATGACGGTGACTTACCACCACCGCCACCACCATCTGCTAGTGAGTTCTTTGCCCAATTCTTGGGAAGCCAAAGGTCTATGGTGGAAGCCCTACGCCTTATTGCGCAGAACACGGCTCGTGCCCACCCACAGCAACAGGGGCCTGAGCCAAACCAGTACAACACCTTCAAGGATTTTCTAGATACAAAGCCTCCTATCTTCAAGGTGGCTGAGGAACTGCTCTAGGCGGACGAGTGGCTCAACACAATTGAGCAAAAGTTCCATCTACTGAGGGTCACCAAGCACTAGAAGGCTGAGTATGCGTCCCATCAGTTGCAAGGACCGATAGGGAATTGGTGGACCCATTTCCTGTCCTCCTTACCTACCAATGCACAGGTATCGTAGGAGCAATTCAAGTTGGCCTTTTGGAGACATCACATTCCCCCAGGGCTAATGCGCATGAAGGTGGCTGAATTTATGAGACTCACGCAAGGGACGAAGACCCTTACTGAATATATGCATGCTTTCAACAACTTGTCCCGTTATGCCCTGGGTTTTGTTGACACCGAAGAAAAGAAGATAGAAAGCTTCAAGCGAGGTCTTGGCACTAAGTTGATGAAGACTATGGCCAACTCCAAGTGCACCACCTACAACGAGTTCATCAGTGATGCATTGACTCAAGAAAACCAAAACAATCTGCATGCGGTGGCAAAGAGCCACGAGAGGGCAACCGAGGTGGGTGCCTCAGGATCTTCATAGTCCAGAGCTCTAGTGATAGCTAGGCCACCATTTCGACCACCAGCACCCAAGTTTCGACCTTAGAAGGTATTCCGTAAGGCGTTCACCATTGCCTTACCCACGGGGAATGGAGGGCAAGGAAGCTCCACAGGACCCAAGAACAATCAACCCTGCTTCAACTGTAATCAAGTAGGTCATTGGGCCAAGGAATGCCCCCATCCTAAGAAGATCAGCAATCAGAACCAAGGAAATCAGAGGCAGTCGAACCCTAAGGCACATCCTAGATACATGCACTATACTGCTGTTGAAGAAGTGCCCGCAGGAGAGGTGGTCACCGCTGGCATGTTTCTTGTCAACAAGCATCCTACAATTGTTTTATTCGATTTGGGAGCTTCTCATTCATTTATGAGCCAAGCACTTGCATCTAGACATGATCAGAAAATAGTTGAGGTGAGCAAGGGTGGTTATAGTATAAATTCTACTGGGCCACTATCTCTACAAATAAGATGGTTAAAAATATGCACATCTCTATACAAGGGAGGGAGTACACAACGGATCTGATAATATTGCCCGGATTATCTATAAATGTGATCTTAGGCATGAATTGGATGAAACATCATGGTGTTCTCATTGACAATAGCACTCGGACAGTTATGTTGAGAGAGCCGAAGGAAGGTAATGCTTTCCTAGTACCACTTTCTCGCAACTTTGAACTCCAGAACTTGTCATGTGCTATCCAAGCCACTATCCTATGTGATATCCCAGTGGTTTGTGAGTTTCCTGATGTATTCCTAGATGAGTTACCAGGTTTACCACCTGATAGGGATGTGAAATTTAAGATTGAGTTAGTGCCAGGTACGTCACCTATCTCAAGAAGACCATATAGGATGCCACCAAATGAGTTAGCAGAACTTAAAATTCAGTTACAAGAACTATTGGACAAAGGTCTCATTTAACCCAGTTCATCTCCATGGGGATGTCCAGCATTGTTTGTGAAGAAGAAGGACAAGTCCTTGAGAATGTGTGTGGATTATAGACCACTTAATGCTGTGACCATCGAAAACAAGTATCCTTTGCCTCGCATCGACATCTTGTTTGATCAGTTGGCAAAAGCAAAGGTATTCTCTAAAATTGACTTGAGGTTAGGTTATCACTAGATAAAGATTAGGCCAGAGGACATACCTAAAACCGCTTTCTCCACTAGGTACGGCTTGTATGAGTATTTGGTCATGTCTTTCGGACTGACGAATGCTCCTGCCTACTTCATGTACTTGATGAATTCAGTATTCATGCCTGAGCTCGATAAATTCGTGGTTGTGTTTATCGATGATATTTTGATTTATTCGGAGAATGAGGCAGATCATGCAGAGCATCTGAGAATTGTTCTGTCCATATTGAGGGAACATAAGTTATATGCCAAGTTTAGCAAGTGCAAATTCTGGTTGAGTAAAGTACCTTTCTTAGGTCATATTTTATCTAGAGATGGAATATCTGTAGACCCATCTAAAGTACATGTTGACACCGTTTTTTGCACGTGTCAAAATGATCGGAGTGGACTAATCGGCAAAGGGAAAGTTACTGTATACTCTGATAGCCGATGAAAGCCAGCTTGTAAAGATGGTTGCCGATAGCTGGTGGTGGTCGATGGAAAGGTTGATTTAGACTCGGGCGTTGCCGATGAGGTTGGAGGTGTTATTGTCGATGCCGATGAAGGGAGGCTTGAAGACTACTGCCGATGAAACAGGGAGTATGCCGATGAAGGAAGACTTGAAGACTATTGCCGATGAAACAGGGAGTATGCCGATGAAGGAAGACTTGAAGACTATTGCCGATGAAACAGGGAGTATGCCGATGGGAATGAGGACGGTGAGATTTCCATCGTAATTGAGGCGGACAGGGAAATAGATAGGAGTTGATTTCCTTTTCTATATTTGTTAGAGTATGATTCATGTAAGAGTCACGTGTTTCCTTAGATATGGGCTTGGTGTCCTAGTTGTGTTTGGTTGTGTCTCTTTAGATCAGGGTATAAATATGGAGTGAGGGGCAATGTAATTATATATCAATCAATATCAAAACCAAGTTTTACTCCTATTTACATCTACTTACTTTTCAGCGACTTCGTCAATTTGCATATTTTTTCTTTTTATGAGTTCTCATTGATTCGGTGAGTTGCATTGTCTCAGTGTGACCTTCGGCGATTCTCGAGTTCCGCGTGAGTACCTCTTGGCCGTGACTTCCGGGCGTATCGCTGTTGTCAGGACCAAAGTGCTCGTATCTTCATCCTTGTCGATTAACAGGTCAAATCGACTGGCATGCTTTGGATATCGATTCGGGTATTAGCCCTTTGTGTTTGCAGATCCACTTTTGCATCAACACATCTTTTGGCACGCTCGGTGGGACCAATCAATCCGATCAATATGTTCAATTCCGAGATCGATCACGGGGAACATTATCGCGGTATCGGAAGATCTTAAGGAAGAGCAGAGGCGGAGCTATGGAAAAGGTCAGAGAAAAGAATCTGAGAACGACTTTATCTCAAATCGTTTAGCTTTGAACAAGAGTGGACAAGTCATCCGAAGCAAGATTTGCCGTTGCCTCGGCGGAGTTACCTTTGACTCCAATCTGGTAAACTTCAAGAGATGGTTAATTCTACAATAAATCATGCTTTGATTAATCATTCCAATGTGCTGTCCAATATCGTTCATAATCTTTGTGGTTCGAACTCTCAAAGAAGGACAAGCGTCACCGCATTATGTTGGGCCTGCCTATCACCAACCAGAGCCGGCATCATCAATACTCCATCGGCTCCCTCGGCCGTTGTGGGTACGCGAGGTTACTTCTTCTCCAATGATCGGCGGGTTTTTACGTAATATTCAATCTACACCGATCTGATCGGATCCGGTACTACCGGAGGACGAATTCAACTTAATACGAGATCTATCGGCATCGGCTATGTCAGGTCCTGTGTCTCAAAATAGCGATTCACCGCTAATTGGTGGGGATATGGTATGCCTCCTGAGTCATCTGCTTTCAATCTGGATTACCTCAAGTGTTTGATGCGATGGGAAAAGCTCCTATACCATCGGTTTGTTTTTCATGGATGGCCCAAGTCTCTCAATATGCCACAAAGCAACTCATCAGGCCCAACCAACTCCGGGGGTTTCAGATGCCTTTGGTTCAAACGCCCAGTTCAAATCCATCGGCAAGCTTCTTCGTCGATCAATTAGAAAAGCCCTCATATGAGTCAAACGGGGTTCGGTTTATGCCTCAAGCTGGTTATAATTATCCAACAATGTCGAAAATTACCGACCATCGGTAAGTTTTGTACCGATGAGTTCTAATAATGGTTGGTCGTGAGACGATTACTGTTGACATCTGATTTAGCAAAATCGGTGAGGTTGCGGATTCAACAAGGTCATATGCAAGCTGGTTTTCAAAATCAAGCATCGGCATTTCGGTAGATGAATCCTTTCAACAGGTTAATGGACCACAAGTAACGGCAAATATGCCGATTGTTTGGAGATCGTGATGAGCCACAAAGATATGTGGAAGGATATCAGCGGTACCTCCTATAGAAATTCAGCCGGTTAAATCGGCCAGGAGGTCGATGCTTTTTGGGCCGATAAGATAGCGTAAATTATGAAAGATCGGTTTGGGATAAAGCCCAAGGTCAATACTTATTCTTATCGGACTCCATACCCTCCCGCATATGATTTAATTCCTCTCCCAAATCGGTACAAGGTACCAGATTTCACTAAATTCTCTGGGCAAGATGATACATCAACAATGGAACACGTCAATCGCTTCATTATTCAATGTGGAGACAAATGAAGCAGAGATGAATTAAGAGTTCGATTATTTTCATCATCTTTATGCGGATCGGCATTTACATGGTTCATTTCATTACCACCAAATTCTATTATTACTTGGGCTGATCTAGAAAAACAATTTCATAAGTATTTCTTTCTTTGGAATCCATGAAAAGAAGCTTACCGATTTGGTAAAATTGAGACAACAGCAGTAATGATGAATCGGTAGAAAGCTTTGTGCAAAGGCTAAGAGATGTAAAGAATAAGTGCTACTGATGCAGGTCTTTGGATGATCGGCGACTTGCCGATCTGGCTTTCAAGGGTTATTGCCACATCTTAAAGACAGATATGCTTCTCAGGAGTTTGAAAGTCTTAGTCATCTTGTGCAAAGGATTTACGATCAAGACACTAGGGTTTTGAAGCTAAAAAGAATTGGAATAAAAAGTATCATTTGTTGAAGAAGTAGGAGATTCTGATTCTGATGAAGAACCAGTTATCGGCTTAGCTGAGTGGGTTAAGAATAAAAGGCCGATATCTTGTCCCTTTGGTCAGAAAGAGCCAGAAAAGTTTACCTTTGATATCACCAAGGCCGACAAGATATTTGATCTTCTGCTTCAAGAGGGCCAAATTAAGCTGTCACCTAATCATGTGATCCCATCGGCAGAAGAGTTGAAGAAGATCTTGTACTGTAAATGGCACAATGCAACTTCACACAGTACAAATGAGTGCAAGGTGTTCAGGCAACAGTTACAATCGGCTATTGAATCTGGGAGAATTAAGTTTGGTACTTCCAATGCCCAGAGGCCGATGAAAATTGATCAACACCCTTTTCCAGCAAATATGTTGGAGGCCAAAGGGAAGACCAAGGTATTGACGTCAGAGGCTGCTGAGAAAAACGCATCAGTGGATCCCCAACATCGGATAACTACCGATGATGCAAAAAGTAAGGGTTTCTTTGGGAGAAAGCGATAGTCCAAAAACCTCCTCGACCGGCATTGTGATTACTCATCGAAGGCGGCAGGAGGGTTAGGCGTCGGTAATGATCGATCGATATCGACAACAACAAAGAAGAAAGACGTCGGGAAGAATGGCATCGGCATAAAGATCATTGGGTTGCCGTTTTTATCCATTCTTTGGGAAGAAGATATTAAATTGCCAACTATTGAAAATTGCCACGAGTGCAATGGTTATTATGGGGTCAATCGGTCGAAAGGAGGTTTCAATCGGCAATCGTGGTTTATTTATCAATGAGCCGATCGAGGCGAGAGCATCGATGCATGATCGGTTTGAAGCGACTTAGTGTACATGAAAGGCTTGGTAAACGCCTACTGGATATTTGATATTTTCCAAGGAATCAAGAGGAGCTTGAGGAAATGGCAAATGCAAGAGTTCCCGATGAGGAAATATTCTACAGGGACCCTAATATACGCCGTGTAGAGTCAACTAGGACCTGTTATCAGCCGGTTTGGAAAACCAAGTTTCCTCGATGGTGCCCGAGAGGTCCGACAAAAGACGCAGAGAAGGAGGATGCAACGTGGCGTCGGGAGGATTTATACCAAGAGGAAAATTCCTCCAATGAGAGGTCCGTTCATCGGCGATGGCGGGTAAAACACAAAATAAGGGTCCATCGGCGATGTTAATATAGTATTCATATTGCCGATGGAGTTTTTGGCACTATCTCGATAATGAGGAAGAAGTTGTTCTCTCTCGATCAAGTAGCTCAGTTGACACTAGATCCAATGATGGTCTGTTTTTGAGAAACCTACCGATGACGAGAGAGCGACATCTTAAGGCTTTGTTTGTGAAGGGCGAGTTGATGGGCGCTTTGTGTCTAAGGTACTTATTGATGGAGGGGCTGCGATTAATATTATGCCTTATGTGATGTATCGGAAACTTGGTAAGGGAGATCAAGACTTGACCAAAACCGATATGATGCTGAAAGATTTTGAAGGCAATGTGTCACCGGCTAAAGGGGCAGTATGCGTTGAATTGACCATCGGCAAAGAAAACCTTGCCGACGACGTTCTTTGTTATTAACGGCAAGGGTGCATATAATCTGCTTCTAGGGAGGATTGGATTCATGCTAATTGTTGTGTTCCTTCTACAATGCATCAATGCCTCGTCAAATGGATTGGGGTAAGATTGAGGTTGTCCCCGGTGATTCTTCTTATATCATCGCATCGATGAGAATCGAGATACTTATGAGCGAACTAAATGCATATCGGGAGAAGCTTGGGAAAAAGAGTTCCTTAGAGTTGCGATTATGAAATTCCACCGATCCAAGCGATCGGTTACTCAAGAAGAGTTTTAATGGATAGGTTTGCCGATGATGGAAAATTAGGTCAAGGGTTCACATCGGCAGATGATTTAGTAGAAGTAGATATCGGTGATGGCGACGGCCAAGACCTACTTTTATTAGTGCTAAGTTAGATTTCAAGTGTAAGCAACAAATAATTGATGTGTTAAAAGAGTATAAAGATTGTTTTGCTTGGGATTATCTTTGAGATGCACTGGATTAGACCGATCGGTAGTTGAACATCGGTTACCTATCAAATCTGGATTTCGCCACATCAATGAGCCAACAGCGCCGATGAAACCCTAATATACTTCCTCGATATTAAGGCCGAAATAACTAAATTAATTGAGGCAAAGTTTATTCGGCGAAGGTCGATATGCAGAGTGGATCTCTAATGTGGTTCTGTTTATAAGAAAAATGGAAAACTTCGTGTTTGTATTGATTTCGGAATCTCAACAAAGCCACACCGATGGATGGCTATCCAATGCCGATTGCTGATTTGTTGATTGATGTCGCACGGTAGGGCATCAAATTATCGACTTCATGGATGGTAATCAAGGCTACAATCAAATATTCATGGTGAGGAAGATATTCCCAAGATCGCTTTCGGATGTCCGGTCATGTGGGGTTGTTTGAGTGGATAGTTATGACGTTTGGTTTGAAAAATGCCGGCGCTACTTATCGAGAGAGCTGTGAACTTTATTTTCATGAATACATCGGCACATCGGTGGAGATTTACATTGATGATGTGGTGATTAAGTGCGGAGATATCACAAAACATTTAGCCGATCTCTGAAAATCTTTGGAGTGCACAAGGAAACATGGATTGAAGATGAATCCTAATAAATGTGCATTTGGTGTATCGGCGGGACAATTCTTGGGTTTTATGGTGCATCGGTGAGCATCGAAAAATCGATTAGGAAGTCTATTGATGCGATTAACAAGGTGGTTGCTCTGTCAAATAAGACCCAATTGCAATCTTTGATCGGTAAGATTAATTTCATTAGAAGATTCATATCTAATCATCGGGGTAAGATCAAGGCTTTCACCACTACTTAAATTGAAAGCCGATCAAGAATTTGTATGGGGAGCCGAAAGCGGCGATTAGCCCTCGATGAAATTAAGAAATATTTAACAAATCCTCCATTGCTAGTTCCACCTCAACACGGGAAGCCTTTCAGTTATATTTGTCAACCGATGATACGATTATCGGTTCAAATTTCTTATTCAAGAATTTGAAGGGAAAGAACGTGTTATTTATTATTTGAGCGAAAGATTAGTGGATCTTTGAGGCGAGGTATTCGACCATCGAAAAATTATGTCGTGTTTATACTTTTCTTGTGTCAAATTAAGGCATTATTTGTTATCTCGCCGAATGTACGGTCATATGCAAAAAGACGACGTAGTCAAGTACATCTTTGTCAATGCCGATATTAAGTGGTAGAATCGGCAAGTGGATTTTAGCATTATCGAATTTGAACTACGTTACGAATCGACCAAAGCGGTTAAGGGGCAAGTTATGGCTGATTTCGTCACTCGACATTGTAATCTGATGGACTCTCTCCGAGATTGCCCTTGGACACTTTTCTTGATGGGTCCACATGCGGTGAAGGAGCAGGTATCGGCATTGTGTTGATTTCACCTCAAGGAAGGAAGTATGAGTTTTCATTGCCGATTGTTGCTACATCGACAAACAATCAGGCTGAATACCAAGCCTTGATAAAAGGGTTAGAATTATCAAGGAGATACGTCTTTGATCTTTGTTGAAATATTTGGTGATTCTATGCTAGTTATAAATCAATTGGTTGGAATTTATGAATGTCGAAGTGAAGCTTTGATTTCGTATTATGAAAGATGTTTGCAATTGTTGAAAGGATTTAGAGATTTTCGTCTTGAACATATCTCTCGATTGCATAATGAGGAAGCTAATCGACTAGCTCAAAGATGCTTGAGGGTATCGACCTATTCAGAAAAGTGCTAACATCGGCGGTTGATACCGATGGTGGAGGAAGGAGATTGTCGATTATTTAAAGGATCCATATAGAAAGGTTGAGAGACGTATAAGGTTCCAAGCTACCAAGTATGTGCTCCTCGATGATGAATTATATTATCGAACTATAGATGGAGTTTTACTTAGATGTGTTAGCAGTGATGAATCGAAAAGCTTGATGGGTGAAATTCATGAAGGAGTGTGTGGGCGCATCAATCGGCTTTCAAGATGAAGTGGATGATCGAGAAGGAATGGGTACTATTGGCGACTATTCTTGAAGATTGTTTTAAATATTTTAAAGGATGTCGGGGGTGTCAAAAGTTTGGTAATATTCAAAGAGCGCTTTGCATCGGCTATGAACCCTATAATCAAACCGTGTGGCCGTTCGGGGATGGGCTATTGATCTCATTGGTCGATTTATCCGCCATCGAGTAAAGGACATAAATTTATTCTCGTTGCTACCGATTATTTCACAAAATGAGTTGAGGCAATTCCTTTAAAAAAGGTGACATCGGTTAATATGATTGATTTTGTGAAAGAGCATATTGTTTACCGATTTGGTATTCCTCGGACTATCACTACCGATCGTGGCACTATGTTTACATCGGGAGAATTTGATGAGTTTGTTTGTAGGTATGGGAATTAAAGTTTTAAATTCTTCTCCATATTATGCTCAAGCTAATGGTCAAGCTGAGAGGCTTCTAACAAAGGGATCATCAAACTCATTAAGCGCAAAATTGAAGAATATCCTAGGAGGTGGCATACTGATTAAATGAAGCCTTGTGGTCATATCGGATGTCATGTCATGGTGCAACCAAAGTAACGCCTTATCGGTTAGTATATGGACACGATGCGATATTGCCTTGGGAAATTAAAGTTGGCTCTAAGCGAATACGTTCTCAAAATCAAATGACGATGATGATTATAATACTCTTATGAAGGATGAGTTGGAAGATGTGGCGGGTCATCGGTTAAGGGCTTTAGTTAGCATAGAAGAGAATAAGAAAAGAGTAGCCGGATGGTATGACAAGAAGGTGAAGGTAAAGGAGTTTCTTGATGGAGATCTGTGCTGAAATTGATTTTACCGATTGGGACTAAAAGTTCAAAGTTTGGAAAGTGGTCTCCTAATTGGGAAGGTCCATATCGGATAAATCAGTCTGTTCCTGGTAACGCATATATTCTAGAAACCCTCGAAGGGGTTGTGTTTCCCAGAGCATTAAATGGAAAATATTTAAAGAAATATTACCCTAGTATCTGGATGGATGCATAAAAGTATAAGTTCCGATAACAGTCCTATCGGCTAGAATTATGCAAGGATGTCAATGTCTCATAAAGTGCCGATACAATAAACAAGATTACAAGTTCAACAAGGATTGGATAGCTAATATCGCACGCAGGCGAATCTGGTCGGCTTCCTCCATTTCTTTGATATCGTCATCAGCAGCACCCTCCACAGGCTTGAGTTTTTTCTTCATGGCCAAAGCTTTGCGAGCTGGATATCTCTTTCTTCTCTGAAGGGCTTTGATGGCATTGGGTAGCTGGCTTTCTTCTTGTTGAGCATGAGTTAAGGCTGCATCGACTTCTTTCAATTCAGCCAATAGAGCCATCTTCCTTGCCGATAAATCCAAGATTTTACCTTAAGTTCAAGACCGAAGTGCGCAAGTTGCCGATGCCCTTGTGCTTCTCATCGGCAATTTGTTTTAGTTGTAGCATCTCTTCTTTGAGTTGAGCCTGAGCTACTCTATCGGCAATACGTTGAGCAGCCCGTTGATATTGTAGTTGGCGGCTTTCTAAATGGGCTGCTGGGAAGAGTACTTCTTCAACATCGGCAGGGACCTGGCCACGGATTGTTTTGAAAATTGCCTTTGCGGGGTCCGAGTCATCTACCAGTTGGGCGGTATCCTGCTGTAGCAAGTTCAGGAGAGCTTCCAACTTGGACTTAGTTTCGCCGATATTGTTCCCAATGGCAAGGGAAGAACTTGTTTCCTCTCCATCATCGTCGAGAGACGTCAATAGCAAAGGAGAATAGGCTGTTTGGGGAGTCTTGTTCTGAGGAAAAGAAAAGGAGGTCGATTAAGGATAAGTATGAGTATTGTAAATCAGCTAGGTTAATCGGTTTACTGTTTCAAGGCAATTTCACATGCTTGACCGGAGGAAGCAACCTTGGAGTATGCCGTGTGGGGGGATCGGTGAGCTTGCCGATGGGATATCCTCTGTGACTTCATCGGTGGTTGGCTCTTGAGGTATGATGACCGATGACATTGGGGCAGACGTAGGGATCAGCATGGACCTTTGTCGTTTTGGCTGTGCCTCATCATCTGTTAAAGCTTTGCGCTTTGCTTGGGCATCGGCAACAACGATTGGTGGGGGGGCATCGGCACTTGTTGGTTGTGAAGCTTGGATATCTGAGTACGCTTGCCGATGTACCCAATTGTTGCCGCAAAACAAGTGTAAGGTATGATATTTAATGATAAAATGAAAAGTCAAGAGGATACCTCTGAAGGTTTGTCAAAAGAAGTGGTGCTTGATATCGGAGGAATTGCCGATGACGATCCAAAGCACTCTTACCCCGATGGTTAATGTTAATACAGTTTGTGATCGGCATAAGTAGAAATAAACAAGGTTGTTACCTTGAATGCCTTGACCAAGGTTGTAGCAAAGACAATTAGATGGAGTGGCCCTAAACAGTAGCCAATTTGGACTTAGAGGTGATGGTCTTGATGCGGATCTTCCGGTGAGTCAAAGCGAGTTAAGGTGGGGGCGTTGTAGCCGATCGATGATATCGGGAAACAAATTTGAAGATCGAAGGGTTTCCCACTTTTGCTCACAGTGGTCTTTGGGTTGTTAACTTTGTCATAAGAGAGTCGATTCTTCGATATATGAAGGAAAAAGCGAAGGGAGTTAAAAGAAACTTCTTCGCATCGTCGGGGATGGCATATTCGAGGTCAATCATGTGCCGATATGTGTGAGCGTGTTGCAAACAGTTGTTCCTTCCACTCTACGCCACCATTGCTTATATGACTCGGTGATGAAGGATCTTTGGCGTCCGGTGGATATATCAACATCTGTAGTATCGGCATTGGGGAGAGTTGTACTACCTTGTTCCAATCTGTTCCACAGTGATTATTTCCACAGGTTTGATCACATCGGCAAAGCAAAGTTTGATTGGCGCTTGCCCAAAAGCCAATTGACGGGATCTTCTTGATGGGTTGTAAAATTCATACGTAATGTTGGTGTTTTTCCGCTACCAAATGTATTTACCGGAATTGCCTTGGGAGTAATGATGGCCATCATGAGTTCCTTATCCCGATTCGAGGTGTCATCGAAGAAAGTTAAAAAGAAGGGGAATCTGTTTTCCTCGTCAATATAAGGTACCCAGCCCTATGATCACGAGAAAGACCATTGTAGAAGCTTTGGAAGAATCAGAGATCTGGTCTTCATTGGCCTCTGTTCCGGGAAGGACAATTATGGCTTCACCAAAATTGAGGGGTGAGCGTGTTGCCGATTCATCGTCCCCGAGCACATGGTCTTCAAAGAATTTCTGGGGATTGTTGGCAAAAAGTCCCATTGCAAAACGTTTGTGCATATGGGCATTCAACCACATGTTGATAAACCACCACGGGCCTCCTAGGTTGCCGATGGGTTGGCCAAGCAAAAGTTTCTGAGACACTTGATGAAGAAGATGATAAGTGGAGCTCAGAAGGTATCGGCCAAGAGGAAAACTTACACCAGTTCAGCTGCGGGGAGGAAGGCGTTGGTTGGTCCTACTGATCGACCACAGAAGATAAATTTTTCTAACCACATATTCAAGAATGTGGCATGTTCCCTCCGGTTAAGTGTCCCGTCTTACGGTATTCTTGAATGTATCCCGTCCAACCACCGATGTTGCGGGTATTCACCCTATATTCAGATTTTCTACCATAGATGGAGCCTTCATCGGCAGTTGAAATATCCAAGCCAGTGAGCATGTGGACATCGGCAAGTGTGGGAGTAGCTAGGCCATGTCCAAACATAAAAGTGTTTGTTGTGTCTGACCAGAAGTAAGCAGCTGCAATCATCATTGATTCATTCTTCTGCATATCGGCAATAGATAGCCTAATGCATTGGTCTAACTTCCGTTCTGCCCAGTATACTTGCATCGATCTATTAACCCTCAAGTACCAATCTTTCCACCCTTTGGTGGTCTTGGGCCAAGATCGGAATGTGTCTTTCCATAAATTCAGAGAGAAATTTTGGGCTCTAAAGGGGATTCTGTTAACCTCTGCATTAATCAGATCAGTTGGATCTGGGTTGCCCATTGGTCCTAGGCATTGGACATGCGGCTGATCGGTTGGAATAACTAATTTGTTCTGCGCAGATTCCTAAGTTTAAAGGATCCGGAGAACATAAGAAAGGAAAAATCACCAACTGTATGGATTTGCAAAAACTAGGGAATCAAAGTAAAAGGTAATGGAAGTGGAGCGAACCGCGAGGGGCGTCGAAGTTGATTGCCATTATCTTGAGGAAGATGGAGGCACGAGCCAAGACTTGAGGTTAACGCCGGAGAAGAGTTCTTGTTGGTTGAGGTTACGCAGCTTGTTCGTAGAGTCACCGCCGGAAAGAAAAAATGTCAAAGATTGGAGTCTCGAGGGTAGAAGGCGAGTGTTACGGAGGAATCTTTTATAAGTCGCTTGGGTAGGGGTATTTTGGACTTATCTCTATACCACGCGCATGTAGGTCGAGGTGGTTCGAGATGGATATAGTAACTGTCAGCATACGATAATCGAGGATTATACGAGATGAGTTGATGGCAAGTAATCATGACTTGGAAGAGATATCGATGCAGGATATTTTAATTCTGAAAACGACAACATTATCATGTTAAGATCTTGCCGATGGGTTATTGTTTGATGTCTTAACCATAATCGAGGCAAGAGTGGTTGGCGATTGTGCGATATTTACTCGGGTCGTGAATCGGGATTAGATTTGATTGGATTTGATAACAGATCAAGTTTTGGCTTGGAGAATGAGTTACGGTAATCGAAGCGAAGGCAAACGTTATCTGGAGTAAATTTGAGCATTAATGGTTTTATACTCCGAAATTGGGGGCATGTGTTGACACCGTTTTTTGCACGTGTCAAAATGATCGGAGTGGACTAATCGGCAAAGGAAAGTTCTTGTATACTCGATAGCCGATGAAAGCCACTTTGTAAAGATGGTTGCCGATAAATGGTGGTGGTCGATGGAAAGGTTGATTTAGACTCGGGCGTTGCCGATGAGGTTGGAGGTGTTATTGTCGATGCCGGATGAAGGGAGGCTTGAAGACTACTGCCGATGAAACAGGGGGAGTATGCCGATGAAGGAAGACTTGAAGACTATTGCCGATGAAACAGGGGAGTATGCCGATGAAGGAAGACTTGAAGACTACTGCCGATGAAACAGGGGAGTATGCCGATGGGAAGGAGGACGGTGAGATTTCCATCGTAATTGAGATGGACGAGGAAATAGATAGGAGTTGATTTCCTTTTCTATATTTGTTAGAGTATGATTCATGTAAGAGTCACGTGTTTCCTTAGATATGGGCTTGGTGTCCTAGTTGTGTTTGGTTGTGTCTCTTTAGATCAGGGTATAAATATGGAGTGAGGGGCAATGTAATTATATATCAATCAATATCAAAACCAAGTTTTACTCCTATTTACATCTACTTACTTTTCGGCGACTTCGTCAATTTGCATATTTTTTCTTTTTACGAGTTCTCATTGATTGATGCGAGTTGCATTGTCTCAAAGTCACGACCTTCGGCGATTCTCGAGTTCAGCGTGAGTACCTCTTGGCCGTGAGTTCCGGCGTATCGGCATTGTCAGGACCAAAGTGCTCGTATCTTCATCCTTGTCGATTAACAGGTCAAATCGACTGGCACGCTTTGGATATCGATTCGGGTATTAGCCCTTTGTGTTTGCAGATCCACTTTTGCATCAACAGTACAAGAGGTCATGGATTGGAAGGCCTCGACGTCGGTTCATGAAGTTCGGAGTTTTCTTGGGTTAGCAGGTTATTATCGTCGTTTCATTCCGGATTTCTCCAAGATAGCTAAGCCCATGACTAGACTACTTTAGACAGATGAAAAGTTCAGATGGACACCAGAGTGTGAAGTAGCTTTTCACACCCTAAGGACTCTATTAACTACAGCTCCTGTTTTAGCATAACCTAACATTGAAAAGCCTTTCGATGTGTTCTGTGATGCATCGGGTATAGGTTTGGGGTGTGTGCTCATGCAAGAAGGAAGAGTTATTGCCTATGCTTCTTGGCAGTTGAGGAAACATGAAGTCAACTATCCTACACATGATTTAGAGCTTGCAGCGGTTGTTCATGCATTAAAGATATGGAGACATTATTTGTTGGGCAATGTATGTCATATATATACTGACCACAAAAGTCTCAAGTATATCTTTACCCAACCTGAGCTGAACATGAGACAACAAAGATGGCTAGAGCTGATTAAGGACTACAATTTGGAAGTGCACTACCATCCAGGGAAAGCCAATGTTGTAGCTGATGCACTTAGTCGGAAGTCTCATTGCAACACTGTGGAAGCATTGTTGGAAGATGGATTTAATTTGTTACATCCCGTTGTACTGCACCATATCTCTATCAGTTGTTCACTTGAGAGCAAAATCATAGAGCTACAGAAGACAGATGTAGGTATATTTCACATCAAGAGAAAGATGCAAGAACAAAAAACCAAGCATTTCAGATTAGATGAAAGAGGTGTGTTATGGTTTGAGGACCGACTTGTGGTACCAAAAGACCGTTAGCTTAGAAATCAAATTTTAGAAGAAGCTCATTTGTCCAGGTTGTCCATCCATCCGGGTAGTAGTAAAATGTATCAAGATTTGAAAACCCATTTTTGGTGGACCAAGATGAAAAAGGAAATCGCCACCTATGTCGCTAGGTGCGATAATTGCAGTAGAGTAAAGGTCGTTCATTTGAAATTCGCTGGATTATTGCAACCTTTGCCTATTCCAGGTTGGAAATGGGAGGAAATCAGTATGGACTTTATCATAGGCCTTCCAATGACACAACAAGGTCATGATTCAATATGGGTTATTGTAGATCGTCTCACCAAGATAGCACATTTTGTACCGGTTAACACCGCATATCATGCGGGGAAGTACGCTGAGTTATACATTTCTCATATCATGAGACTACATGGAATACCTAGGACTGTCATCTCAGATCGGGGACCGCAGTTTATAGCTCGTTTCTGGGAACACTTGCACCAGGCTTTAGGGACTAAGCTAATTAGAAGTTCAGCATACCATCCACAAACTTCCAGACAAACTGAGCGAGTGAACCAGATCTTAGAAGATTTGCTGAGAGCTTGTGTTATATCTTCCAAGGGTTCATGGGAGAAATGGCTACCTTTAGCTGAGTTCTCCTACAACAACAGTTATCAGGCAAGCATCAAGATGGCTCCTTTTGAAGCCTTGTACGGCAGAAAATGTAGAACTCCACTGAATTGGATTGATCCCGGTGAAAGGAGATACTTTGGTTTTGACTTTGTCACTGAAGCTGAAGAGCAAGTGCGTATTATCCAACAACATATGAAAGTAGCTCAGTCCAGACAAAAGAGTTATGCTGATAAAAGAAGGAGACCACTGACTTTTGAAGTGGGAGACTATGTGTACTTGAAAGTATCACCCATGAAAGGAGTACAGAGATTTGGAGTGAAAAGAAAGCTTGCACCTAGATATGTAGGGCCATACAAGATTGTGGAATGGAAAGGGAATGTCGCTTATAAGTTACAGCTTCCACCAGAGATGAGTGCAATATTCGATGTCTTCCATGTTTCTCAGTTCAAGAGATGTCTTCGTGTACCTAAAGAAGCCATTGCACCCACCAGCATTAAGCTTCAATCAGATATGACCTATGAAGAGAAGCCAATACGAGTGTTAGAAGAGATGGAAAGAGTAACACGGAGTAAGATCATTAAGTTCTATAAGGTGGTATGGAACAATCACAGTGAACAAGATGCCACGTGGGAACGAGAGGATTATTTACGAGAGGTTTATCCTGCCTTTGTCAAAGAATGGTAGGTCTTGCAAATCTCAGGACGAGATTTTTATAAGGGGGAGGGGCTGTAACACCCTAGGTGTTAGCCTTGCATAATTTGACTTGCATTGCATGAGCATGAGCATCAAGCATTCATATATAAGCTTTTATAATTGAAACATATGATTGAAACATATGAAACATGCTTTGTTATTTTATGTTTCCTTGTATGTATGCTTATGATCATGAGTGAATATATGTAAATGGTTGATGTTAGTCACTAAAACATCTTAGCTACACTTAGGATGACTAATGGAACATTGTTCATGTAGATCACTTTGCCTAAACTAAGCTCCTAAGTGATGATATGCATGTTGACCTGTGAAGTAATTTATGCAACCAATGTATGAAATGCTTGTGTGACCTTAGTAGTACCCTAAACATGTTTAGAATGTCATTATGAACAACTTTGATATTCATGACTAAGGCTAGTTTGGTCACTAAGCCATAGCTTAAGTGTAAGTCATCATTTGAAAGTGGCATGTTTGACCTAGTTTGAACTATGTCATAGAGACTTTGCATGGATGTGTTCACTAAAGCAAAGTTGTAGAATTTGAGTAGAGCAACAACTTTTATTTTTGGGTCATAGGCTAGTTCAACTACTAACATGCTTGAAATTGGCTCACAAAAATCAACTTTGCACTGTTTTCAGCACTTAGGAAATTTTTCTAAGTCTTATTGCGCTGACAGTTTGACAGGCTCCACTTTGAGATGATTTTACTCACTAACCATTTAGAATTAGGCCTTGATCCTTAAATAAGAATTGTAGCTGGTATATAGGGATACAACTTTGGTTTAGATTGTTGGCGCTAATTCTTCACGGTTTAGGATATCTAAGGCTGTCAATTCATGTTGTCAGGTCGGATCACTCACCTCTGATGGCCTAACTGAATCACGCTACAGTGCCGACCGTCTTCAGGCTTCAACCACCGCGTGGAGCCGGTGGAGGCCACGCGTCGCCGTTGTTCTGCCCGGTCGGGCCATGTTGAGCCGCAGCGTACCTTCACCCTCCCCAGCGTCCGCCCGTCACTCCTCGCGCTTTCATTTCATCGCCTGCCTGCTCCTTCGCCTCAGTGCAGCGATCGCAGCAGCCGCAACAGCTCACAGTAGCGCCGCCGACGCCATTGCTGGCCTTGGCTCGCACCGTTTCATCCCTTCGCCACGCAGCAGTGCCGTCGTACTCCCATCGTCCCACCGCACCAGACTCGCTAGCTAAAAGCGCACGGTGAGCCACCGTGCCACGCGTGGCCCTCGCCGCTGCTTCACCACCTCCGACCGCCATTCGCTGTAATAGTTGGTGAGCTAGCTTCGCCGTAGCTTGTAGATGCTTGGCCGAGCCCCAGATCGAGTAGTCACGGTCACCGCCGGCGTATTGCCGTTGTCCTGCTCTGCCGTGCCGCCATTGACGCTGTCACCGTGCTTAGCTCCAGCAATAGGTCCAGCTCGTTAGCTCAATAGGTGCGGGAGGTCAAGGGTATCCCTGTTGTGTCAGTTCCATCGCCGGAGAGGGTCGCCGTCGACGAACTCCGGCCGATTCGCGTCGAGCAGCGCCGCTGCTCTGTTTCGTTGTCAAGAACAAGCAGGCTCGACTGACCTCTGTGTCCCGATTGTCAGTGACTCTGAGTTAAAAGGATAGTTCATTCATTTTTAGATTTGATGCAAATTTTGAAAAATGATAAGTGGAGTTCTAGATTTCCATTTTTTGTGAACCAAATTTTGTTGTGATCCTTCGGAAGTGTAGTTTTTTATAAAAATATTAAATGTGCATTTTCTGGTATTTTTCATGGTGATTTAAATATAGATAAATGAGTGCTTTTTGTATGTTTACAATCTTATAAATTAGATATCTTGAGCTTGAAAAATGATAAAATTGTGATTCCAATTTTGTTAGTCTTGTGTGGACATGCTCTAGTTAGGAAAATATTAAGCTTTCTGTAAACTTGATTTAAATACGATCTTTCTATTTATTTATTAATAAATGGCATTTTCTAAGGAAATTTGTAGGGATAAAAATATGTAATATATTGCTATGCAAATTTTTGTACAGTAGTATGGCACTAATATGAAGCTAGGAAAAATATATAATCTGTTGCTTGACATTTTTCTATAGGGTTTACTATTTTCACTAAATTAACCCTTACTAGCTTATGATTTTTGCAAAGGATGTTATACATGTGCAAATGGTATGAAATTTTCTCAGTAGCCTATTGTGAGCATTAGGAGTCCACTGTAATTTTAGGAGAATTTATTGTGCAGCTTTGGTGTATGTTTATTATTTACCCTAATTATTTAATTAAATTAATAAAGGCATTTAAGTAATTAAATTGGGGTTCACCATGATGTTTTCTATGATTCTTATGATGCATAGTAACTGTTGATGTCAATAGTAGGGCTTAGAAGCAATTGATTGTATGCAACTAACTAATTAGCACTTTATAATTCAAATACAAGACTGCATGTATAGTTTTGATTGTGTGGATGATTGGATGTTGATAATGGTCTTTGCTATAAAACTTGTTAATAACAAAGTTGTAGATAACTTACTAATCTAACTTGTGTTAAAGTTTCACAGTCATAGGACTTAGGGTTTTAGAGTTATAGCTGTTACAAGTTTGCTGTCCGAAATGTTTACTTTCTGGACAGATTTGATTGAATGATTTGTTTGCCCTATATAACTGTTGAATCACAGTAAGAGTCTTAAAATAAAGTTGTAGACAAATTTTTAAGCTTTCCAGAATGTCCACAACCATATGATTTTGATGTATATAACTCCAATTATGAGTAAAACAAGTAGCTGCTGTTTTGTGGTGTAGTAAATGAATTGTTGAAGTGTTTGATTAAGTAATCAAGAAGAGATATGCACATACTCAGTAAAATGTGATGCACTTGTTATTACTTTAACACCATGCTGTTAAGAATACTTACATGAATGCATTCATCATGTGTCATCATACTTATACTTGTCAGCATGTATGCATTCGCAATATCTTATGCCATATTCATGCATCTAGGATCGACAGAGGAGATAACGTTGCTGGAATTCAACGAAGGAGAGGAAGGGGACCAGCAGGAGATTCCTCAAGCCACAGCTCCCGAAGAAGAGGAGCAGACCCTAGAAGAGCTTTCGAAGTGCCCTGACCACCGCCCCACTTCTTTTCTGAAGGCAAGCCCCGGAGCATTCTAAGTCTCCCAGTGTTTTACAAAATATTACTCGAGTCCTTTATGATTGATGCATTTGGTTATAAGAGTTAATTGGAACCACTTGATGCATATAATTTCCTTGTCTAGAAATACACCTTTAACCCTGTGTAGGTCCAGGATCGAATATCTGCTTAGCCATGCTTAGACCTGTAGAAGTCGGGTGATTTCCTATCACTTGCGAGATATAGGTGGATAGCAAAACACGGTTGGCTATATTTGCTATCGTGAAAAAGAACCATGGGGTAATGTAAATGGAGACCGGGCGGGATGTCGATAGAGAAGCAACAAGACATGGAGGTCTTGGGTGTGAATCTATCCCCGTCTGTGTCGATTAAGGACCGTATCGTTGTTGGCACTTCTGACAAGATTGAACGCATGCCTATCACTTAGCTGGTCAGATAACTCGTTCCGACCGTGAAGCCGAGTATCTCAACTTAGGCCGGGCCTCGTTCTGTTGTGTGCCCTCTGTGGGGAGCGAATCAATAGACCATGGTTAAGCTTGACCTCAGCGACCTGGTCCGGGACCGTGGGCAGGCATGGCTTGAGCGACCTGGCTACCGACGGTCCCTGATTGCGCAGCGCTATACGAACCCGTGAAATGTGTGCCTGAGTTGTACCAAAGGTGACCCGACGTGACCCCGACGGGGGAAGTGTGGGTTTGTGTTAGGAATAAATTCCCAGCTGGTTGAAATCGATTCGAATCGCCGTCTCTCCCAGATAGTGAGAAACTTGGCTAGCTCCAACATCGTAGTAATGGCGTAGTAATGGTATTATGGAAGTTGATGGTTCGGATAAATATGGAATTACTATACCTGCTATGGTTACTATTGGATGCTCTTAAAATGATGTATCACATGTTTGGCACATGATAGTTGCTAATTTAGAGATGGGTAGTTATAATTAACTTAATAACAGAATTATAATTGTATAATTGAGTTAATCACTTTTTATGCAAAATTTTGTCAAGCTACCTCCACTTATAAAGCCTTGCATGATCCTAGGAGTCAATTTATTTCTGGTTTATGATGGGTAAGTCTAGCTGAGTACCTTCTCGTACTCAGGGTTTTATTCCCATTGTTACAGATGGCACAGTGTATCATGGATATTGCAAGAATTTCTTCTATCTCGCCGTGGATGAGGAGTAAGCCTTGGGCATGCATCTTTAATAATCCTTCTATATACTTTTGTGGATTGTGATAATGTGTTGGCACTATATTTGAACTATGTTGTCAAATGTTACTTTCGAACTTTAATTTGCTTCCACTACTATTTATCAAACTTGATTTGTAATAACTCTATTTCATACTCTGATGATGGAAATGTATCTGCGAACTTTATGTAATATGTGACATGTATGTTGAATCATGTATGATCTTGGTTGTTTGTGGATCGTATATCGAGACCCGTCGTGGTACTCGACAGACTACCCGGTTTATATGGGCTCAAGTATGAAAGTGCGACCGCTTGCGGGCTACCATTGTACTTGTGCTCTTATAAATTGGTCGGTTCTGCGACACCCATCTCCTCCCTGCCCTATCCCTTTTGTGGCTTGGAACCCTTCTAAGGACTGGCCCAAGACTGGGTTTCCTAAGGATGACGTAGGGTCATGGTCGCGGTGGGTCGCTCCACGCATGATCTTGGGCGGCGGTTGGCCTCTCGTCCACATCGTGGCATAATGGCGCCCACTCACAAGTAGTCATGTGCCGCAGAACATGGGCACGCAAATTGAAATGATATGAAAAGAGTGGGGGGGTGTGTGGCTTACTTGGTTCGTGCCACTACGTGGGCAACCATCGTTCCACCTTCCCTCTGATCGCTTCACCTGCTCTACGGGGTTCTCCAAGCGGTTAGTAAATGCAAATGAACGTGCGTTTGCCTTATGCGTCCTTAGTGGCTATAAATTATCTTGAAATGGTACGGCGGGGTGGCATTCGCTTCGAGTCGCCTGCTCAACTACTTCCCTGTTCTCACTCTTGAGTGGCCGGAGCTCCTTCCTTGCTGGCCGGGATGGACCACGGTAAACGACCAATGGAGGAGTCATCGGGTACCAGCGGGGCGCCGTCGCTTTTTCACCCTTGCCTGTGCCATCAGGGGTAAGTGCATTCAGATGATGTTCAAGTTTGAGGGTTCAACCTGTATTGAGTGTGAGTGTTCACAGGGCTGCCTCCCACGCTGCATCCGGAGGGGCCAGGATATGGCAAGGAGCCGGCGTCGCCCTCACCGCCCTACAGCTCCGCACCGGCCAGGACTTCCGTCTGGTGGCGCCCGGGTTCTCGGACCATGCTAGGCTGGCAGAATGGGCAGAACTGGTCAGTAGCTTTGCCGCTGATGCGGCCGCCATCATGGCCGCCATGAATGTGGAGGACATCCTCTACGGTGGTGGCCGGGGACCTTAGGTTGTACCTAGGGTCTTTTGATGAATATTTTTTCTTAGTTTGTATCTCATGCTTCTTTTGCTTTCATGCGCTCGTCGATGGTCAAATCATTCGAATGCCATAGTCGCGTGACCTTGCCAGGGGATCAACCCATGAAGCTTAGCTCAGTGCATCTCTATTTTTGTGACCGAAGCATTGTAGGATAGACCTGGTGGTAGCGCACCTTTCATCGTCCTCTTTCCTTTAGGTTGTGACAATGTTTCTTCTGGTGAGCGTTGGCACATGGTGTGCTGCAGTGTAGCCCCCCGTGAGTGAACCATGTTGCCTGGCACGCGCTGATCAACATGGGTCACTTGGGGTCGCATGCGTTGTTAGAGTGTTGCTTCGTCGTGCGCTCATGGAGGTGTGTTACGATCTTTGGGCGTAGGTAGGATTCATTGGTCGTTATATACAAATCCTCAGTTGGTTGAGGATAGCTTTGATGCGAACGCTAAGTGTCCGTGCCACTGGTCGTGGCTTTTGTCATTCGCATTGCTCGATGCGGCGAGGCCTGGAGCGCATGGCTCATTGAATCCAGGAATGCGCTGTGTCGCGAGCCCTCTGGTGCTCATCGATTGCGTCATCCTCATGACACATCCTCGCCTGCCTCGTCACGTGCCGTGGCTGAGGTCAAAGAGCGTGACCTCCCCATGCTCCGCTACCACATAGGGAAGTCATGTTCGGGTGTAACCCCCGAGGGTTGGCATGCGGCTGTCGCGATGTTGTAATTTTCCCATTCATAGAGGTAGGCCTGCTAGAGGTCGCCTCCTATAGTGATGATTCCATGAGGACTGGGCATTTTGGGCTTTAGGTAGGTGTAGTTGGGGATGGCCATAAACTTAGCGTAGCATGGTCAGCCCAAGATGGTGTGATAGGCACTGGGGAAATCTGTTATTTCAAAGGTGAGCATTTTTGTGCAGAAATTGGCTCGACCTCCGAACATCACGGGTAAGTCAACCTGCCCAAGTGGAACGGCCTGAAGCCTAGGTATGACTCCATGAAATGGGGCATCAGATGGTCGTATTGCCGCTCACGACAGCCCTAGGGCGTCGTATGTTTCGGCATAGAGGAGGTTGAGGCCACTCCCGTCATCCATGAGGACATGAGGCCAGCGGGTCTTGCTGATGATCGGGTCCATGACAAGGAGGAAGCGCCCTGGTTGCAAAATGTGGTTGGGGTGATCCTTCCTGTCAAAAGTGATCGTGATTTTCAGCCATTTTAGGAAAACCGGGACGGCTTCGCCTAGGGCGGCCGCATTGACCTCCCTAGACATGAGCTTCTACCAACGTTTGGACTCGTATGCCACCGATCCGCCGAAGATCATGAGGCACCCTTTCGGGTCGGGATACGCATCCCCCTTCTCTTCATTGTCGGTGGGCCCAGATGGCGTGTCCGTTCCAGTTGCCTTGTAGTCACCACTAAAGTAGCGCTTGATGAGGTTGCACTCCTCAAGGGTATGTTTGACTAGATAGCCATAATTGTGGCATGGCATCTTGACTATCTTGTCAAAGCTAACGTGGTTGAGCTTTCTAGTTTTCTGCTTATGGACCCTATCGACCGCTGCGATGAACTCACTTTCCTGGCGCCTCTAGCTGTCCTTCTTGCCCTTCACCCATCAATTGTGGTCTTTAGCCTCGTCCGCGAGTTCGGCTTGAGCCTTGCCCTTGTATTTGTAGAAGATTGCATGGATGGCCTCCTCACCAGAGGCGTGGCTTGTCGCAAGGTCAAGCAACTCCCGCGTCGTCCACGGTTTACAGCGTCCGAGCTCATGGACGAGAGCTTTGTTGGTCGTGCTGGAGATGAAAGATCCAATCACGTCTGCCTCCATGATATTGGGAGGCTCATTGTACTGCTTGGAAAAGTGGTGGATGTACTCGCATAGAGTCTCTCCCACTTTCTGTTTACAGGCCTTGAGATCCTAGGAATTTCTAGGGTGCACGTACGTGCCCTAAAAGTTCCCTACGAAGATGCGCTTGAAGTCCATCCATGAGTGGATGCTATTCATGGGGAGATGCTTGAGCCATGCTTGGGTGCTTTTCGCAAGGTAGAGAAGCAAGTATTGGATGATGAAGATATCATTGTTGGCCCCACCTGCTCGACAGGCGATGCGAAAGTCTTCCAACCACACTGTAGGGTTGGTGTCTGTTGGCATTTCTTAACGTCGTACTAAGAACAAGGTTTTGTCTTTAATCTCTAGCAACGACGCCAGAAATGCTTATTGGTATTTACTTGTGACTTGAAAGAAAATATATGAATGGAAAGAATCCGCAAGTGCACACATAATATACCATTGTAGCACTTCACCTGGGAGTATTCCAGGTATCATTATTTATATTTTTACCACAGGGAAGGACGGGGAGTTAGAATATATTGATAACTTATACACATGATAGAGAAATAAATCATAACCCAACTTCTACTCACAACAAGGGTAAGTCAATAGATAAATGTATATGATAAGTAATGATAAATGATAAATGATCACTCAGAGTACTCCTTTCTATAGCATTAGCATTGCTTAGTAGAAATTAGAGGAATAATTCCTAAGTCATTCTTAATTACATGTCAAAGCATACATTGATTAGTGCAATTATACTTAGTAGTCATGGTTAAGATCAACTTAATATCTACACATAAGGGATATTACTAAGGACGATTAAGAACAGAGTTTGTCTTCCTTTGTAACTAGATCCTACTTGTCCTATATTCAAGGAGTGGACTACAAAGGACTCAACGGGAGTGTCACATCCGTGATCTACCACATGGCCTAGAATATTGGATTCATACATAGGTAAACAACGTATAAGCACCACGCTTACACAATGTCGACCACTCACCCCTGGTACCTTCGAGTGAGCGCTATACGAACTTATGCTTCAACATGATGATAATCTAACTATACTAAGCATATAATCAAAGTAGACGATGAACATGATAACTAGGAACATGATTAATATGAAGAACAATGCCATAACAATTGTAGCAAACATATAAAAGTAATGAGAGATACAAAGGAGAGGGGGTACAAAGGCAATAAAAAGCCACGCTCTTGACATGATTAGGAATCCAAGCGAAGCTTGCCTCCCTCTAGATCTAGCCTAGCTAGCTATGCCCTAGAACATGGTGGAGCTCTGAGGATGACTAGGGTTTCTGTCTTCTCAAATGACTTAATCAGGGTTTGATATGTTAGGGGGTGGCAGGGGCTGGTATATATAGGCCGAAACATCAATCCTGAGCCCTTAGATCTAACCAACTTGAATGGATGGCATGGATGCAACCTAGGAGGTGGTGGAGAACAGACATCATGAGGTAGAGGCTGACAGTGCCCCCATAGACCGGCCAGCCTACACGTCCCACTTGGCGGCCTCTCTCCCTCCGCCGTGGTGTGGTGTCCTCCGGTGTCTTCTAGATCCTTCTAGTGTTGTTTATGCCATGGATAAGTATGATTAATTCTAACATATAGGTCCACCTTGATGGTTTCCTTGATAAACCCGGTAGAAAACACTGATTCACCAAAACTCATGGAATTTGTTAGTTTAAACCCCTAAGTCTATGTTGGTGATTACTTTCATGTCCTTACACATGCCATATTGACGGTTTATAATGGTTGTTAACTACCATCAACAAACTCCCCCAAGCTTAACATTTGCTCATCCATAAGCAATGCTAAACTCAGCAAATGGATCAAGAGTTGCATCAATGTTTTCACTCCTCAAAAGTACACATGCGTTCAAACAAAAATTCTCCTCCGGATTAGAATAAACCGATCTGACTTTCAAACTCACCTATATTACCTTCAACCATGGGGCTTCTTAGCCTTCACTTTGGTCTTGAGCAATCAAAAGGTAGAACGATCAAGTCAAGCACTATGTCTCAAGTTCTTTGCTCAACCATTATTCCAGAGTTTTTAATAATTTTCAAAATAAAACTTAGAGCTTTCATTGTATGACACTCTCAAGTCTCTTAATATATGTGATATTTGTGGATCCTTACCAAGGCAATAGTGATGTTTGTGCCTTTCTCTTCCTACAACTAAGGCTTATGTGGAGCTCATAGGAGTGGAGAAAACATGAAAGAGCATACTTGCAATACATATATTGTAAAGTCAAACCTCGGATCCAAAGAGAGTTGAGTCATACAATCAAAGCAAGATGTGCATGTGTGTGGATATATTTAGTGGCTAACCTAATTCTACTATGCTCCTTGAAACATATCTCTCTTTTGAAACCGGGAAATATTTGCAAGAAAGCATGGACTATCTTATTCATCTCTTTTTTCTTCTTTTTTTCAGACGGGCATCTGAGTACCCATTGTTTTAAATATCTCGGACACTTGTCCATTTTTTGTTGCATAGCCCCATGCTTCTTTTCTGCAACAAAACTTTTGAGAGAGCAACAAGAGCTTGGAGCATTTATTTGGTGGATATCCTATCGAGCATATTTTTGGTGTTTACTCCCAGTGTAGGAGTAAAACATTTTTGGGTGGACCTAGATGGAAAGCATGTTTTTGCTCCTACCCCCAGTGTAGGAGTAGTGCATATGTGGGTGGTGTGTACGTGATCTTGATTTTAAGAGCATGACAAACCTCTCATAAGGGTCAACAAAATTTGACTAAACTCAATGGAAAACAAGCAACATATATGTGGAAGTTTTCCTAATCTAAATATCATATATGGCTCTAGTAGGAATTCAAGCTTTGTCGTACAGGTGCTCATCATGTAGCATTTTTATGTTTTTCAAAAGACAAATCTCTAGAACTTTAGTATCACTTGGAACAAGATAAACAACAGCTTAGACCTTTTCATATCATATCCATCAATTATCTAGACTTAGATCAAGCATATGCTACCCACGAGTTTCAAGCTTAGAGTAAATTCTTAAATCAAAGCAGTCTTATTCAAAACATGGGAGAATTCAAGGCTAAAAACTAGGTACTTGAAAGGAATTATAACAGAGCAACTATTCATCATTTCCATTTCAAGAGATTGTCTTCAGAGTTCGTTTATTTTATTCAGCTATTAAGAATCAAACATAAAACTAGACACACACTTTTTATTTTGTTTTTATTTTTTTTAGATCACACATTACTAATATATATTTAACACAAAGATAAATTTTTATTTTGTTTTTAATTATGCATCTTTTTTTAGCATGAAGCAAACTCATAGTAGAAGAAAAGAAATACTTAGCTAGATACATGGGGGATGCTCTTCCCCCAAGCTAGATGTTGTCATGGTCCTTCTTAGAGCAACCTTACCAGTGGATGTCCTTCTCATCAAAAGGTGGAGCGAGACAAAGTCGACCAGGTGAACTTGCTCTTGATCATGTATATCATCCTGCAAAGTACAAACAAGAACATCAAAACTCATGCAACAGATTAAGATAAAGGGTTAGCGGTTAGCCATCCAGAGATTAGTTGTTCTTGGGATTTAGAAAGATTTTTGTATTAACAAGACTTTAGCAGGATGTCTGTCTAGTATTTTTAGATTTTCTGAATATAATGCATGCATGGTATTTTTATTTTTACGCCGCCATAGTAAATAGTCTTAGGGGTTTTTACACACCGTAGAAGTATTCACATGGGGCTTAAGATTTTTATAATGCAATAATGAGATTTTTATTTTATTTTCTTTTCTAAATGTAATGCTAATGTAGAAAAGTAAATATGCTAAAGTGAAATAGTTCATGCAATGCGAAAAAGTAAATATGGATAACTACCGATTTACCTCTTGGCGAGGGTTCGGATTTTTAAGTCCTCCGAACAGGACTTTTCTCCTATCTTGTTCATTCTTTGGGTGCATCTGTCGGTCCCGAAGATGGAGACCTTGATCGGTGCACCTCGAGTGATGGTGACTCTGATGGTGTCACCTTTTCCTTCCACACCTGCTTGGTCTGTGGATTTAATTTGGGCGAAGTAAGTTCATCTTTCACAACTTCCTCATCTCCCTCCCATCCGTTCTTTGGGGATTGGTTCTTCTGGAGTTGGGATGATCAATGTCTCCTCTTAGAGCAGGACTTCTTGGGCTGCTCATAAGTAGTATAACTATTAAAATAACAGCGTACCTTTTCTCCTAGAAATTGGAAGTGGACTTGTCTAGATCCAACGTAAATGATCGCATTGGTGGTGTTGAGGAACGGTCTTTCAAGGATGATGGGTACGTCTTTTTCTTCTTCTCCCATGTCTAGAACCATGAAGTCTGCAGGGGCATAGTGATCATATATTCTTACTATGACATCTTTCGCTATTCCCTCTAGAAATTGAATTGATTGGTCCACCATCTGCAATTGCATATATGTAGGGACCAAATGTTCATCACTGAATAAGTATTCATACGTTACCTTTGACATTATGTTGACACCCGACCCAATGTCGCAGAAGGTGTTGTGGAATATTCTGTCCAATGTTACACTCGATCGTCGGCACACTAGGGTCGTCCTTCTTGGTAAGGTATGGTGAAGCAAGGAGGTGGTTGTACTATGATCGGAGTGTGTTGATCATGTTAACTGATTCCTCGTATCACTGCCTAGTCCTATTCTTCCTCCTTCTTCGGTTCTTCTTCTTCTTGCTTACCGTTGTCTCATCGGGCAAGTACGACATTTGTGGATGACTAGGAGATTACAAGATATGATTCTTGAAAGTAAACTTCTCCTTCTTGTCCTTGATTGTGAAACAGATCTTTTTACTATCTGCGTAGATGATGGCTTTTGCGGTGCTTTGGAAGGGTCGGCCCAGGATAATGGGTGCCCTTACATCTCCACTTGTTTCCAAAACCACAAAATCTACAGGTATGTATGATTGTCCCACTCATACACATACATCTTCAAGAATTCCCTTGGGATAGCAGAGGGACTAATCTACAAGCTACAAATGTATATTTGTGTACAACAAAGTATCTCCATTAATTTTATCGTAGATTACCTTAGGCATGATATTGACACTTGCTCTAAAGTCACAGATAGCTCCTTAGAAAATGTGAGGTCCAATGGCTATGGGGATGACAGGTCTTCCAGGATCACCTTTCTTTTCAAGCAAGGAATAATCTTTCCATCCTCCAGCTGATGGTTGTATATAGTAGTATGTTGCATTGTGAATATCGACAAGATTTGCAGTTTCTAGATCTTCCAATTGCCCTAGAATCTTACCTTTGTCGGTTGGAGGAACAACAGCCACCAACTGAGCTATTTGTGATTCTATCATTTTATTTAAGCTATGTTGGTTTTTTATGGTAGAGGAGAAGCTATCCATTCTATTATTTATGTTTTCTAAGATTCTATCATTGGAGGCTAGTTTTCTAGATAAGCCCACCATTATTTTAGCTTGGCCAGAAATTAACTCTCTCAAGGGTTGTTGGTTATTGAAATTATTATTACCTTGATAGTTACCTTGGTAGTTTGGCCTTTATTGCTGATTCCATCCTTGATTCTATTGAGGACGAAAGTAGTTGTTGTTGACAAAGTTCACATCCTCATGGGTTTCAGGACAGTTGCTGCCTGAATGCCTGGTGTTTCCCCATTCTTCACATGTCATGTAGGAATCAAGAATGTGCATGACTTCTTGCTTCTCATTAGCTCAGTCTTTGAGCTTCTTCATCAGCAGGTCCATCTTGGCAGACAACATGTCTACCTCCTTGAGTTGATGCATACCTCCATCTCTCTTGCGGGTCTAAAGATGTTCTTCATTCCAACCTTGGCTAGAGGCCATATTCTCCATGAGAGCTATTGCACCTAGGATTGTGAGTGATAGGAATGCACCTCCAGTAGTAGCATCCATATTCTCACGGGTGCTATTGGTCAATCCCTGGTAGAAAGTTTGCATGAGTAGCCAATTCTCCATCCCATGATGAGAACATTCTGATATGTAATCTTGAAAGCGTTCCCATGCCTCAGGGACAGATTCATCATGTTGTTGTTGGAAGCTTGAAATTCTCCCACGCAGAGCATTGGTCTTGCCCGTGGGAAAGAACTCCGCTAGGAAGGCCATGGAGCAGTTATCCCATATAGTATTTCTATCTTTGTTGGCATAGAACCATTGCTTTGCCTTCCCCAAGAGTGAAAATGGGAAGAGGTGAAATAATATGGCATCTCTGGATACTCCTTTGATGGTGAAAGTTCTGCAGATCTCCAGGAAGTGTTGGTGATGAGCACTCGCATCTTCATGTGCCTTTTTGCAAAACTGGCTAGCTTGCACCATGTTGATGAAAGCTGGCTTGAGCTCAAACCCGTTGTCTCCCACATTGACTGTTGGTCCCATATGGATGTTGGCCATAGTTGGAGCAAAGAACTCACAGAGGGTCTTGTTAGCCAAGGCTTCGAAAAATGGTGTTAAGCTGTGCCTTGTCTAGTTTTCTTCCAATTCTAAAGCTGAGACTTTCTTGAGTTTAACTCTAGTTCTCCTGATTAATGCTTTTGGATCTTCAACCTAGTTTGTCGCAACGTCAAAACTAGTTATACATTACCCTGCATAAGATATAAAAGTAGACAGAACAAGGGTAAGCCTGTTTGAGCAGAGGTCATTGGTTATCTCGATCACATCAATAACTATAAAGTTATCAAAATTTCCTTTGCCTAACTACCTTCCTCGGCAACGGTGCCAGAAATGCTTGTTGGCATTTCTTAACATCGCTACTAAGAACAACCTTTTGAATTTAATCTCTAGGAATGACACCAGAAATGCTTATTGGTATTTACTTGTGACTTGAAAGAAAATATATAAATGGAAAGAATTCGCAAGCGATAAGATAATATACCATTGTAGCTCTGAGGATGATTAGGGTTTTTGTCTTCTCAAATGACTTGATCAGGGTTTGATATGTCAGGGGTGGTGGTAGGGGCTGGTATATATAGGCCAGAACATCAATCCTGAGCCCTTGGATCAAACTGACTTGAATGGATGGCATGGATGCAACCTAGGAGGCGGTGGAAAACTGATATCATGAGGCAGAGGCTAACAGTGGCCCCCCACAGACTGGCCAGCCTACAGGTGGGATCGTGGTGGCCTCTCGCCCTCCGCCATGGTGTGGTGTCCTCCGGTGTCTTCTAGATCCTTCTAGTGTTGTTTATGCCATGGATAAGTATGATTAATTTTGACATATTGGTCCACCTTGACGGTTTCCTAGATAAACCCTGTAGAAAACACAGATTCACCAAAACTCGTGGAATTTGTTAGTTTAAACCCCTAAGTCTATGTTGGTGATTACTTTCATGCCGTTACGCATGTTATATTAACGGTTTATAATGGTTGTTAACTACCATCAACAGTGTCCCCGGAGTATTTGACGATGTTCGACGGCACACAGAAGCACGCCGGGAATGGCGCCTGCCAGATCCATTTTGCAAATGCCTGCAGGCCACAGGCGTCCGGGCTTGGGCTGCGTCGAGCGTTCCGAACCCTAGGATGCTAGCCATGGTTGTCCGGGTCACTGTCACCATATTGTAGTTGATCTTTGCCCACCCAGTATGGCCTAGGGCGCCTGGCGCCTTGAGCTGGATGGGCATTGTGGTTTCCGACATAAGGGCTACGCGCTGGGGTGGGTTCTCGCCCATGTGTTGTGCCGCTGACACTTGGCCTGAGCGTGCTTGGCCCGTGGTGCCCCTCGGGGGCACTATTGACGGTCACTAACACCAATTATAAACCATCAACATAATCTGCATTTATACTTCATTCCATCACCAAACATAGGTATAGGGGTTAAAACTTATAAATTCTATGAGTTTTGGTGAATATGTGTTTTCAGCAGGGTTTATCTAGAAAACCATCAAGGGGGACCTATTCGTTAAAGGACATTACGGAATTCCACAGCGTAAACAGCGTGGGGAAGATTCTAGAAGACTCCAGGAGGCTCTCCACCAAAGCAGACACCGAGGGGCTGCCATGTGGGGCCAGTTGGCCTATGGGTCCCACCAGTCTGCCTTCGCTTCGAAAGTCGGTTCCCCACCACCATTGAGATCCAATCTTCACCGTTTATTCAAGTCGGTTTGATCCAAGGGCTTAGGATTGACATTCTGACCTATGTATATCAGCCCCTACCCCCTCCCTGGAGCCATCCTGATACCCTAATTCATATTCTCCTCGTCAGGATCAGAGCCAACTATCAGACCTGTGCATGTTTGCGTATCACTGGCATGTCTGACGAAACCTTAAAATAGAAGTTGTTTCCGTTCTCTTTGACGAGAAGAGCTAAACAATGGCACAGTCAAACCATAGGAAGTATGCAAGGAGATTGGGAAATGCTATGCTCTAAATTTTGTTTACGTTTCTTTCCTATCTCTAAAGTGGTGAGCATTCAAAAAGAGGTTCTAAATTTTAGACAACTAGAAGAAGAATCTCTTGGCACATCGTGGGATCATTTTAATGACCTCATCATCACTGGCCCGGGCCTTGCTATTCTAGACCTAATGCTCCTTCAATATTTTTACATGGGTCTTAGCAAGGATTCCATGGAATCCCTTGATGCAGCCTCTAGAGGAGCTTTCCTTCATTTGTCTGCTAGTGAAGCAAGGTCTATGCTTGATAAGATTAGTGGAAAAACTCCCTGCACTAGCATTCATAATGAAGTCCTCGAGGAAGTGAAGGAATCATCTCCAAAAAAAGAAGAGAAAGTTTTGATAGCCAAATCACAACCACTTCAACCCCAAGGTTTAGCTATCAATCTCAAACCATCTATACCCCAAAATCCAAATCCTCCAAAGGAAAAAGAAATTCAATCTTTTGAAATTTCTTGTGAGGATGATCTTTTTGATGATTTTGGGAGAAGCTTAAACTTCTAGTTCCACAAGAGACCTTCGAGCGAATATAATTCAATTCCTCTCAAGAAGGGATCTCTTAGAAAGCGTCCTTATTCCCATGTAGGACATTAGGAAGAATTCAAGGATGGCATGTCTAATGAACCCATAGAAGGTGAGCCAAGTCATTTAGAAGCAATTGCTATCTTCTCCCCTTATATGCCCATATTAGATGTCTCATTCAAACCCGTCCTTGACCCCGATGATTCCTCTTATGCTCTTTCTCCTGAAACTCATGATGATCCTAGAAATCCATCAAGACACCCAAAGTATAGGAGTCATGAAGGCCACAAGGATAACCAAGAAGAGCGACGACAATGGCTGGAATGTATTAAGAACTTATATGCCATTGCTAAAGAATGGATGGACAAGGACGAAGCCTTATGGGTAGAATCCAAACTTGGCTTAGATCCAAACGGTAAGCTTAAATCAATCTCTTTAATAAACAAGACTCATCCAAGTTTGGAGGAGGCCTTAGATGAAATCAACCCGAGAGCCACCAATCCATGAGAAATCTTGGATAATAAAATGTCCAATGAATGTCATAGGCATGGAATGATGGAGACAATGTTTCTGCATATAGACATTCATGAAGAAACACCCCTGGAGCTTGAAAAGGAAGATGATATCGACGTGCATTGATGTTATTTCATGAACACCTCATCAAATCCTGTGGCAGAACCACCCGAAATAACACGCTTACAGAGGTGCTCGTCTTCCACCAGACACTAAACACCCCGAAAGCAAGCTACAACGGGCGGTAACCGTTGGGCACACCCCAAGGGAGAACCCAAAAGATCCACATTTTTCCCAAGGATCCAATAATGTGAATGAGTTACAACACTGGTCCATTTCATATATCAGAGTTTCTTAAAAAAATACATTATTACATTACCAAATGTCAGAGTGCGGAATAATAAACAGCCGAATTTAAAATAAACATCTAGCGATAAGAACGAGGATCCATCTGTGCCCACCAGAAGAATCCTCCACACAATGGTACTTCTCATGCATTACCTGCAACAGGGGTAAATAAACCCTGAGTACACAATGTACTCGCAAGACTTATCCGACTAGTGGGAATAATTTACCGACTCCAAGGAATATGATAAGCTTTATGGTTTGCTGGTTTCTTTTGGCAAAAAGCAATACTAATAGTGCGTCCTTATTGTTATTATTATCAGTCGGATTAAGTTATTATCTATCCAGTCTATATAAGCACCTGTTCTACTTTTAAGCAAGAGTTGAGCAATCAGTTCCATTTCATCATCTTCCATCTTTTAGTTCTTACTATGATGCTAGAGTTAAGACAAGCCATACCGACTCGGCGGTGATTCGTGGATCAATGTCCCTAGCTGGGTGCCCTGAAAACACACGCCCCGCTTGTACCCCAGGCACAAGCAGGACCAACCCATCACCCTCCTGTCCTGGGTGTCCAGGTCCCCGTCCATACTTGGACTCTAAGCCCCCACTCCTAAGTCCCAGACTCAGTGCGGTGCAAGGACCTCCACCATCCCTACCTCCAATCAGTCGGTTTGGAAAGAGCCAGATCCACGACAAGAGAGCAATAAGTCTTCCCTGTGCCCATACCCAAGTATATGCTCGGGACAATAGATCTGTGACTTGCCTAGCGTCTGTTGCAATGACCAGTCCTTAATTGACACAGACAGGGAAAAAGTGTAACCGAGCTATGCCCTATTGGTCGTAGGACACAACCCTTTACACCCACCTGTACCCAAACCATATCCCTATCTGGTCAGCATTTTCTTTTTCACCATTTTATCATGAGTGAACATATTTATCACCTATTTGCGAGTAACGACAGGTTACTCACGCTATCGATATCCTGAGCATAGCAACTACTCGACGTATACTAGTAGGACTCATGGGTGGATATATTTATGCACATAGTTTCCATAAAATGCCTGTAACTTAGATGCACATCATATATATATATATATATTCAGTGATAATAAAATAGGGGTTATGCACCAGGGCTTGCCTTGGGCAGGTGATGGGTCAGTAAGGTCAGCACCAAAAGGCTCTGGGGCTCCCTCCTGTACGAGGATCTCCTCCTTGTACTCCTCAATGACTTCCTCGTACTCCTATTTGTCGACGGGCACGAACTCTACCAACTCGTGATCTACATGAAATGATGATGCAATACTTAATAATATAGCAACAACAACTCTTAAAATAAAAGTACATCTGTCTAACTACTAAGCTAGTGCTACCGACCAAGGTACTAAGTTATCTATTGTTACCAATAACAAGTATGAAGTATGGCATACGTTATTATAGCAACTACATGTATTCTTACTCCTAATGCTGATTTACGCTATATATGATAAAGCAAGGATAATAGCTACTCTATTTATCAACCTACTCTAGAGCTACAAAATTTACAGCAAGTACATAATAATCTAGTGAGCCTACTATAAAATTTTCATAGCTATAGCTGTCACCAATTTACCACAAAAATTCCTACAATTATTAATCAACATAATACTAAGCTTTTCTAATTGGAATTTATGAACCTACCATTGTCATAGCTAACTATAATCTAAATACACTAACAGGTGGATTGTATTTTTGTGAACCTAACAAAATTGGTTTCACTATTTTTGGACAACTACACAATTTACTATAATTTATCAAAGTTCGGCTAGAAATTCTATTAAATAAACATTTGTAATTCACTGGATAATTGAAAAATGAATTCTACCGCGCGGCCCAACTCGCGATGCGGCTCAGCCCACCACAGTGACCCCCGCCCGCACGCCAGTGCGGCCCACACGACGGCCCATTCCCGCGACAGCGGCCCAACGCGGGAGACCCACGCTCGCGCTGGCGTTTTTGCAAACGAGTCCCCGTTCTTTTTCCTATTCACGAAGTTAACCCGAGCACTATTTGAATGAGTCACTGGCTTCGCATCTAGGACCCTACCTCTATTCGAATTCACGCTTTACAAAATCCTTGGCCGGACGAACAGGGCCACGGCCTTGCCGGCCAAACGCCGGTGAGCCCAGACCTCTTCGGCGCCCCCAGCACGACAGATTGAGGTAACAAATGCCAAGAATGGCGCATTACGTAGGCGTGACCACGCGCCGTGGTCGGGTCTGGCCATGGTAGCCCAACGCTGATGAAACCACCTAACCGTACGCCTCTACCGCTACTCGATAACCATCTACAGGCTAAGAGTAACCACCTTGAAGCCCTAATTGAATCACTACTGCGCCCAACCGAGCTGGACATAGGAACGACATCTAAGCCAGCTCATCGGCGGCCACCAACGTGCTCTGGGCTACCTAGCCACTAATTGGCTCAACCGCCTATCCTAGGAGCAAGAGGGCCTTACCAGTGACGCGTAGGATGGCTTGGATGAGGTCACGGGGCACGACAAGGCGACTGGCCACGTACACGGGGTCGCTCTGGTTCCTAGTGAGAGCGGCGACGATGTTCCCAGTGACCCGTGGCTCCCCCGACAAAACCACTACACGAGCGAGGTCACCAAGTCAATCACTACATAATGCACAGCCTAATTGAAATAGCGAAGCACCACGCGACCCCCTGGCCATGTGCCCGCTCCGACGGCCATGGTGAACCGACGCGAGGGGAACACCCTGCCTTACCTCACTGTAGGCCGAACAAATGTTGGGACGACTCCAATCGAAAGCTAACTATCCGAGCTCGTAGTGTGTACGGTTAATTGGAAAGCTATGGAGTATGCGAGGCCAATTGCAGGGGCAACGCCTATGGAATTATGGCGGCCGGTGACGTCAAAAATTCAAATTGACACCCCTCCCTTGTACCACCACAGCAGTGGCCGGTTAGGCACAAAAGTGTCCTTCCCCTCGACCACCAAACATGCTCGGTAACATGGATCGGGCCAGCGCATTGGTTGGCTTTGGCGTGGCTCGGCCGGCCAGCGACCTTCTAGGCGACGTGATGGGAACTTTTGGCATGGCCTCGCGCACAAGCGTGAGAACAAGGCAAGTAGGGCAAGCCCACGCGCGCGCACAGCCGGCGTCAATGGGAGCAGTAGCTGTGCGGCAGCGCCGGACGACGTGCAGTGTGAGCGACGCGACGCGACGCGACGATGAGCAGCAGCCTCCGGCGGACGCGATGGGAAGGGCAGAGTAGGTAGGCCTGCCAGGCCCAGCGGGCGCGTGCGTGCCGTGTGCTAGAGCGCGACAGTAGGAGGCCATGGATGGCCACGTAGAGCCAAACACGTGGTGTGCGCGCAGGCGTGATGGGCGGCCTTCGCGGCAACACCGAGAGCTAGGCGGTGACCGCGCCCACACGCTGGCATTGCTCAACACGTGACTTGCACGCTTTTTAAAGCTGCTACAACAACCAATTTGATGATCCGAAAGCCAAACCAGTCGTTTTATCCTCAAGTGGGTACATAGGGCTATTGAACTAAGCCAAGACACCTCGCCATTTCTTAACCCGATCGTTCCACAAAAATTGCCGAACATGGCTTCGTCGACTCATTTTCAGACTTATACGAAACGACTAAGCTTCAAACAGTTTTGCGTCGAATTCCTTTTCCAAGCTACTTGATACACTAGCTAGCGAACCCCATCTTTGACCACACGTATTTCATCGTCGCCTACGAATTTCGTACTACGAACTTTATCAAAGTTTCACATAAGCGTTCTATAGCATTTTTGTTCGATAAAAATTCACTTAGAATACTAAACGATATCAAGCGACATGAAATGTAACATTTGTTTCTTGTTTCAGATGAACGTTTCAAGTGCCGTACGTTGATTTATACCCTATATTACACCCATGTACAAACAAGTATGATGCTCATGCAGTGTTTTAGCAAGGACTGTATAATGTAACACCAAGGGTGTTACAAATCCATGCTCACATGAGAAATCTCCTGAATCAATCGGCCTTTCCAACATTGCCACACACGAGATCTTCAACCCTCTCATACTTTCTGTTCATAAAGACTTTGAAAGGGTGGTTGTAGATGCATATGTTTATCATAAATATTGCAAATCTTATTGGCATGAATCTTGAGATAGGCACCCAAAGGTTAGTGTTGGAGGAGAAACCACTTCACCAATTAGAAACGCAATTCGAAGGTTTCCCAAGGATGAGCTTCTGCCCTAAAACAAGCACTTTCAAAAAATAATATGAGTTTTCACCTTCTGTTGTGATACCCTTGTGAAATGAGCATAGAAACATAATTTTGAAAATATTCCTTTGGGTATTATTGTCACTAACCATTCCGGGTTCGAAGCAAAAAGGACGAACGATTATGACTCAACGTATGTCCAACCAATCATCATGTAACATTGAATCACATCCATCCAAACTTGATTTTGCTTTGCAAAATTCAAGTGTGGGGGATGAACTTCTCTGAAAAATCTTATGCCATGTTGCTGATTCATCTTGGTTGTCTCTACCTTTAAGCCATGCTCAATTTGCTAAATAACAATCATTCTCTTTCATCTCAATTTGAATAAATCTCTATAATGCTTTCATGATACCTTTGTTTACTATAGTATACTTAAGGTTTGGAGTATGATCTTACATCTTCTAAATTAGGCATGGTGCTTAGTTTAAACTATTTTCTTAAATTAAATTAAACACGATGTATAGTTTGATTCTTGAACCAAAAGGTGTGCTAATTTTACTTCTAAAGGCTTTTAAATTAAGTGTGGTGCTTAGGTTAAAATGCCTTCCTAAATCAAATTAGACATGGTTTCTAGGTTCATTTTTGAGCCAATAGTATGCTTAATATGTGCTAGATATTTTGTGGACTAACCCCTACAGGAAACTCTCACATCAATATTGGTAAGTCACGAGATGAATTCAAATAGGAGATGAAGCCAGGCACATGATAAACTCCAATAACATTGTGCAAAGAAGACACAACTCATTCATGATGGATGGAAGAACTGGATGAATAAATATGAGCTACGCCTGTTCAAGGTTTGGCATGATTCTACAAATCTAGCCACCACTATAGCTATGGAACAAAGAGGCAGAAGACGAGTGCATAAAACAAAGGGTAAGGCGGAAGGACCCACAAAGTGGCAAGATCAAAGAAGCAAAAATATGACATGACAAAAGGATGAGAAAGAAAAAGTGCGATCTAGGAAACAAGGAGCTCATGAATAGCTCAAGATGCGAGACTAGTCGAGCAAGAAAAACTTCAAGCAAAAGGGAAGGACCATCACGAGTCATCTACCCTTCGTCATATGGTGTCTTCACGCTCTAATGACAAAGGTAACATCCTAAGGTAAATGGTCATTATTTAAAAGTTTTTCTTGATTCTGGTAGGCACACAAATAAGAAACAAACATGATTGAGTTACACTTCCTTAATCCAACCTGATTAACTCAACATGTTTAGTATGTTCCCAACACCACTTTCTTGATCTCATATTCTTAATCAATTGAGCGAAAATATTGTACATCCTATCTCTAGAAGATGATAGTCATAATTATGTAAAGCTTGTTACATTATGTAGAGATAGACAATCCATCGATAGGTTGAGCAATTCAACCTTCTTTGTAAATGTACTTAAATGCTACATTCATGCTCAATCTTCCAATCTTGTCACCCATGTTACAATTAAACAAAGCGCATAACATCAACTTCATCTTGTCCCATGTGCCTAAGGTTAGAGAAGAATAAATAAAGTTTTTGGTTCTGTTGGTGTTTTCCCACCAATAGAGCCCATGTACTTGATCTCTACCTTGTCTTATGAGCAAGACACACTTCAAGCAAAGTATAAGGGCAAGATAGTCGACTCCCTAATTTCTACAAGTAAAGGTCCTAAACCTGTCTAACCAAGATAGGTTTGGCGAAAGAAGGTGACATCACCATTAGATGCGTCACCTCAAGAATTCTCATCTTCAGAGCAAACCAAGGTACTTGATCAATGAACTTCACAAGGAGAAGTCCGGTTTGAAGGACTTACAATACCGAACTCTCACCGAAAGAGCTAGCTTGGGGGAGAAGCACTCCCATGTATTCAGGTAAGTATTCTTTCCCCTTTTTATTTTAATTTTAGTTTCTTTTTAATAGTTAAAAAATGATGAATGAAAAACAAAATAAAAATTTATCTTTACATTAGTCATCTATAGTAATAATGTGTGATTTAGTAAAATTGAAAACAAAATAAAAAAGTGTGTCTAATTTGCTTTAATTTTTTTAAGAGTTGAATAAAATAAAGAGAACTCAGAATAATCTCTTAAAATGGAAATGATGAATAGTTGCTCTGTTGTAATTCCTTTCAAGTACCTAGTTTTTAGCCTTGAATTCTCTCGAGTTTTGGATAAGATTGTTTTGATATAAGGATTTACTCTGAACTTGAAACTCGTGGATAGCATATGCTTGATCCAAGTCTAGGTAATTGACGGATATGATATGAGAATGTCTGAGCTACTGTTTTTCTTATTCCAAGTGGCACTAAAGTTCTGGAGATTTATCTTTTTAGTCTAGGAAAACTTCCACATATATGCTGCTTACTTTTGCATTGAATTTTGTCAAGCTTTGTTGACCCTTATGAGAGATTTGTCATACTCTTAAAATCAAGATCACGCACACACCACACACATATGCACTACTCCTACACTAGGGGTAGGTGCAAAAACATGCCTTCCATCTAGACCCATCTAAAAATGTTCTACTCCTACACTAGGAGTGAACCCAAAAACATGCTTGTTAGTTTTCCATCCACCAAATAAATGCTCCAGGTTCTTATTGATATCTCTCTCAAAGTTTGGTTGCAGAAAAGAGACATGGGGCTATGCAAAAGTTATTCAAAAGTAAAAAAAGAGAGAAAAAGAAAAAAAGAGATTGAGAAAAAAATAGACAAGTGTTCGAGATATTTAAAATAATGGGTACTTAGATGCCCGCTTGAAAAAAATGAATAAGATAGCCCCTACTCTCTAGCAAATGTTTCCAAGTTTCAAAAGAGAGATATATTTTCAAGGAGCAAAGTAGGATTAGGTTAGCCACCATTTATATCCACCATATATCCACACACATGCAAATCTTGATTTGATTGAATGACCCAACTCTCTTTGGGTCCGATGTTTGACTTTACAATATATGCATTGCAAATATGCTCTAGCTTTCTCCGTACCTTTGAACTCCATATAAGCCTTAGTAGTAGGAAGAGAAAAGGCATAACATCTTTATTGCCTTGGTGAGGATCTGCAAACACCACATATATTGAGAGACTTGAGAGTGTCATACAATGGAATCTCTGAGTTTTATTTTGAAAACTTATAAAAACTCTGTAACAATGGTAGAACAAAGAACTTGAGACATAGTGCTTGACTTGATCGTTCTGTCTTTCAATTGCTCAAGACTCAAGTAAAGGTTAAGAAGCCCCATGGTTGAAGGTAATGCGGGTCAGTTTAAAAGTTAGATTAGTTTATTCTAATTCGGAGGAGAATTTTTTATTGAACGCATATGTACTTTTGAGGCATGAAAACATTGTAGCAACTTCTAATCCATTGCTGAGTTTAGCTTTACTCAGGGACTGACAAATGTTAAGCTTGGGGGAGCTTGTTGACGGTCACTAACACCTATTATAAACTATCAACATAACCTGCATTTATACTTAATTCTATCACCAAACATAGATATAGGGGTTTAAACTAATAAATTTTATGAGTTTTGGTGAATCTGTGTTTTCAGCAGGGTTTATCCAGAAAACCGCCAACGGAGACCTATTCGTCAAAGGAAATTACAGAATTCCATCGCGTGAATAGCGTGGGAAGATTCTAGAAGACTCCAGGAGGCTCTCCACCAAAGCAGACCCCGAGGGGCTGCCATGTGGGGCTGGCCGGCCTGTGGGTCCACCAGTCAGCCTCCGCTTCGAAAGTCGGTTCCCCACCGCCATTGAGATCCAATCTTCACCGTTTATTCAAGTCGGTTTGATCTAAGGGCTCAGGATTGATGCTCTGGCCTATATATATCAGCCCCTACCTCCCTCCCTGGAGCCATCCTAATACCCTAATTCATATTCTCCTCGTCATGATCAGAGACAGCTATTAAGAGAAGATTAGTCCTCCATAGGATCTAGTCTTGTAAATAATAGTGAGATGGAGAGTGAAGGAAGAGTTTGGAGGAGATGCCGGCCTATCGGTGCTCTCTCCATGGCTTGTACCTTGGTGGATCCAAGTTCTATCTGGGTTTGCCTTTGAGATTTCTCTGGTAATCAACTTCTAATTCAAGTAAGTTTTTTGTTTATATTATTCATCAGGTTCACAACTCGTTTGAGTGCTTTATTCTTTATCCAGGAAGAGTAAAGTAGTAATTGTAATGTTAGCGTGGTGCTTAGACTCTGGTTACTTGTGGATGCATCCTGCATTCCGGATCGGTGGTAGCTCGCGAAGGTGACTCTTATAGCCTCGTTGAATCCTCTGTAGTCCACCTCCCGTTTGTAGGGCAAGTAGGACATGGTTACTACGGGAAGCATCCTTTGCTGGTGTCTTTCCTTAAGTAATGTCCCTAGTTGAATAGTAGAAGACATAGCTTACCCAAGTCAGAACTAGAGAACCTTAGTTTTCCTCTCTATGCTCCTATTTATCTTAACCTTGTTGCTACCCCTAGTTAAGTTAGATTGTAGTTAGTCTCACATGTTTCCCTATGGATACGATACTTGAAATACTTTTGGGTGAAAGCTATAGCAGTATCCGTGCGCTTGTGGATTTATCTGTGTGTGTTAAATATACCAACAGGCACCGCGTGCCGAGGACATGTGTACGAAGCTGGCCTTGGGATGCTGCCTCTCCATGGAGCTTTGAGCCTGCTCACCACCGTAGTTTCTAGCAAGTCTCGCAGCTCCTGATGGACGCGCTTTCCCTCATCGATCGAGGGCTCAGGGGCTGTCCGCATGATCATGGCGGTCGCTATAATGTTTTGGCTGGCTCGAGGGAAGACAGGTGTCTCCCTTCTGCCCTGTTGGATTTGATCATACACATGGCGTGCCCATGCCCACGTGCCTTCATCATCGAGGTGTTGCGGGCTAGGGCATCCATCATCACGGCGTGTCGTCAGCCTGATCAGCTTCATGAGCCCTGGCTCATTCTAGGTGCTCCTAGTCGTACTTGGTTTGTTCCCCGAGGGTGCTGAGATTGGATAGGCATCGTCCTCTGCATCCTCCACCGGTGCTGCACCATCCTTCGAGAGGTGCAACATGTTGCATTCTCTTAGCAGATGGCAGCTCCCCTCGAAATCGGACTCAGAATCCGTATTCTCAGGGGTTGCCAGCAGGAGGTTGTAGATAGACTCTAGATCCTGCTCCATCATCCCCACAAACCTAGAGGATTCCAACATCGTCGATCGACCATCGCGCCTGGCTAGCCCTGGCTCGAACAGTTCGATCGCGTCCCTCATTTCGAAATGCAGTGCGGTGCTAGGGTTATAGAATTTGGCCTCTGGTGGTAGGGGCCCGCTTTCAGAGAGTTGGGCGAAAGCGTTTGCCAACACATAGAAAACACGTTGACTTTTCTCTAGCTTGGCATTCGCCCCGAGATAGGCATCAATTCTGCATGCTAGCGCACCAGAATCGACGATTGCGGGACCGACTCGGGTTGGTCTGTGATCAGGCGTGGAGATGTGTGGCAAAGCCACATTCTCTTCGCTCAGCAGCAGCTGACCTAGATGGTCGGCTATGAAGTCCAGGTCCCTTAAGCACAGGGCTTGACAGCGGAGAAGACCATTGATGGGAGCTAGCCCGTCGATGTCGGCGAACTTGAGGCTTCCAAAGCAAATGCGGCCACCGGGGGCCGCGCCAAGAGCAAGTCCGACGTAAGTGTAGGGAGCCATCGCTTCCTTCTCAACAATGAGAGTGCGCGACTATCCCCTACCTGGCGTGCCAACTGTCGGTGTTTTATAAACCGGACTAGTAAATGTATACGATTGCTGTGTTGTTCTAGGAAGATGATGGTAGCATCCGAAAGACATGAGGATTTATATTGGTTTAGGCCAGAGCCTTACATCTAGTCTCAGAGATGATGAGTGCGTGTTCCTCGCTTGAATGGTTTGAAGTTCTTACAATGGGAGTGCAAGAATGGTGGAAGAGGAAGAAGAGCTAGAGCTAGGAGATGGGCTGCCTAAAGAGAAGCTCTAGGAGCCCTACTATGATGGAGAATGAATGAAATGGTAGAGGATGTGTGAATGTGTCTGGAGAGGGTGCCCTGGCTACTCTTATATAGAGTTCGGGGCTAAGGCATATACAAAGCGGTAGGTTCTCTAGACCGAAGGGTCGTGAGCCTGAGGGAGGGCCTAGCTAACTTAGCTTGCAAGCTATGCCATCTTGAGGTACACGTCCGGGCATGATTGTTGTCATGGTCTCGTGGCCACGTCGTGGCATGGTGTGACATAGTGCTATTGTGCTGGCCGTGGTAGCACTGTAGGCATGCTGGTGGTTCGCCAGCCGTCTTGTGCGACGTGGTCTCTGTCGTGGTCTTCATCATCGTCTCCTAGTTTCCTGGGGCGTCGTACCAGAGTTGGTAGCTGCCCCAAGGTCGTCGATTATCTTGTTGGCTTTAGGAGCTGAGGGCCACGATCCCAATCTTTAGGGTCATGGCTCCCGCCAATCTAGATGGCCTCTGAGTCAAGGCTCTCGTCGTGGATCCTATCCCGTAGTGGGTGGGATCGTACTCACATCTTGTCGGTTCGTAGTTGGATGGTGGGCTCCGTATCGGTAGTCACCGTTGTGCAGTGTTATCTTGTCTGTGCAGCGTGGCATAGGGATGGCGTCTGACCGGGCCGAGGTGACTGTTGTACCCTTGGTCCTTGCGGGGTCAGTGTGGCGTGCCTGTTCTTGTCAGAGCAGGCACGCTTGGCTAGGCTCGACCTCTCCCTGTTCCTTTCGGGGGTTGTGATGGGGGAGAAGTTGCGCCCCTTTCGTGCGTCGTGCGGCTATGGTAGGAGGAAGGGGTCATGGCTGACCCTGGCCTTAGCGTCCGGCCTGGTTTGCTTGGCTTAGCTGGGCCTCGGTCGTTCGTGCCTTCGCTAGCTGATATGTTGCGGGCCGCGTGGCCTGCTAACTAATCGATGCCTTGAGACACCCCGAGATTATGACCCCGACATCACTGCTGCATAGAATGACTACATAATTATTGAACCTGACATAGTTCACACATCTCTAGCAAATCACTACTAAAGTTCACATATCAGGCCATCATAAGAGTTCACTACATCAAACCGACACACCAGTTCACACATCAAAACACACATGTTCGTTGCATTAAGCCCATAGAAGCTCGAGACTTAGAGTTACCAGCACTAAATAGCATGATACACTCAAGGAGCTTATTATTTTCCTTCTGTTGCTCTTTCTTGAACTCCTCAAACTTCTTTTCAGTCTTTTTTGTCTTCCTCTTTAGTTGATCCACTTGTTCGATAAGGACATGCAACTAAACTTTTGTGTTCAGCAAGCTGTTTCCGAAGCGCTCTCTCTGCCGATGTCTCTATTCTAGTGGAGCTTGTTAGGATATCAGGATTCTTAAAAAAAATGTGTCACAATTACCCTAGGAGAGTACCTTGGAAACAACACCACTAAGACATTTATTCTTGTCCATCGGCAACAGGTTATATTCTATTTACTTTAGTTTTGTAATCTTTGTATAAATTTTTATAGATTATTCACTCTCTTTTTAGCCATTAGATCCTTTTAGCCACTTGATGCCTACGGTGTTACGATGGTCTCACTAGCACTAGGCTTCCATGTGGTCGATGACCCTAACAGTGTCTGATCCTGCCTAACATGCAACTTGTCCTCGCTCACCGACGGGAGCTCGCGCCCTGATCCACTATCCAAGAAGATGCTCTTCATGCGCCCTCTGCCAAATCTGTCCTCCACGACCTCATGGTACGGCTCCGTGGAGGTTCTTTTCTCGATACATCAACTGATGACTCAGCCTGTCCAGTAGAGGTCTAGATCCTTGTGCAAGCCAGTTCAGGCTGGGCAACTAACCAACCACGCCCTTACAATAGTGGACAAAGCAATTCTTTTTTTTTTTCCCCTCGGAACTTGAAGCATTTTAGATCATCTCTAAATTCTAAGTTTTTTCACCCTCTTTCCAGCACATTAATTTTTAGACGCATGCATGAAGCATTAAATATAGGTAAAAAAAATAACTAATTACACAGTTTGGTTGTAAATCACGAGATGGATCTTTTAAGCCTAGTTAGTCCATGATCGAACAAAGTTTGTCAAATACAAACAAAACATGCTACAGTGTCTAAGTTGCAAAAATTTACGATCTAAACGAGGCCTTAGCTCGATCCTATATTTATAGTTGCTTTGGTGCCCTCGTTTCAAGTGCTCAAATTTTAAGAAAGGAAACGTATAGTATTCTAATGTCATCTAGCTCAGCTATGGTGCATAACAGCAAGGTCATTTTACAGTATGTTTCCTCGTACTCAAACATCTTTTGCAGTACCTTGGCCTTATTTAGATTAGAAGTTTTTTCACTCTTTTCGTCACATCAAATCTTTATACATACATGGAATATTAAATATAGATAAAAAAATAACTAATTACACAGTTTGATTGTAAATTACGAGACGAATCTTTTGAGCCTAGTTAGGCCATGATTGAACAATAATTGTCAAATATAAACGAAAGTGCTACAGTGCCAAATACTGATTCCTAACCCCAATCTAAACAAAGCCCTTTTGTGGTTTACCATGATTTGCAGCTGGGAATCATCAACACATCGTAGTGACATTCGAGGGTTACTGAGTCCGAAGCTTCTCAGTTTCGATGTTCTCTTCTTGTGCAAACAATTTAGTCATCAGCTAGTGGTGCAAGGGAGGCGCTGCATCCTAGTATTCATCTGTCTTGACCCTTTGTACTGATCTTGTATATTCTATCCCTTTTGCTGATGGTACAACTCTTTTATTAATGAAAATTCTGCTAGAACTACCCTTCCACCGTCAAAGTAAATTTCTTTTTACCGCATTGTAACAATATTGATTATGGAAGTTAAAAAATTACAGTGTAATTCTGCATTCAAATCGGTTTGTCAGTACACTGTCATTTTATTGGCAAGGGGTGTCCTCGGTGTTCCTTCTTATCAGAAGGACGAGTAGCTCTTTGTTTATTTCTCCGACGTGCCTATATTTTCTACTAGGCTTTGGAACTTGAGGCACATGATGTTCTTGAGTTATACTACTGCTATACATGTGTCGGAGGTTTGGTCTCACTTCTGCTTTTTGTTAGGACAAGGTTTCGACTAACAGTTACTACCCCCAGTTCAAAACAAATGCAGCTCAATTGCACTTATTTTTGGATGGAGTTAGAACTCAATAATTATGACAAATATGTGATACATAATCCTATATACACATAAGCGGTAACACTCAAATACAAATCTAACAGCATCAAGTTTGTTCAAAAGTTATATACTACTCCCTCATGGGTCCCAAATTATAGTTAACTTTAGGTTTGTCCCAATATAAGTCAAACTTTTATAACTTTCACTACCAAAATGGTGGAATTCTTCTAGTATTTTTAAGTAGTAATAAAACACTACCACTAATCATACCATATGGGAATCCTCACTAGGAGGCATTTGGTAGGTGAAGTTTATACTAAATTTTGAATACTAAAACACTAGGAGAATCCGACCTCACTAGGAGAAGTGGAAAATTCTGGTTGTGTTTAACAGGTTTATAGAAATGAAATATACTTTTTTTTTCTAAAACTTAATTGAAGTTAAAGAAGTTTAACTTGGGAAAAAGCTAGTGCACCTAAATTTTTTGGAGTGCACACTAGAGCAATTGAAGATGATGGGATCACTTTAGAATGACAAAAATTTGTAATTTAGTTGAAGATGATGGGATCATTTTAGGATACTATTTATTGTGGCGGAAATTGGTAACTTAGGTATATATTTGTTTTGTAATGGTAGTGGTGTAATACCCTGGCCTAGTAGTAGAATGGTTGACCCATATAGCCCATGAATGGTTGCGGAGTGGTGGTTTACTACCATCTTGGAAGTTGAGTAGGTGAAGGTGATTTAGAAACTTTGTCGTTCCAAATCTAGCATGTCCAGGTAACCTTTTATATGACACATGGATGTGTATGTAGGAAAGGTGCTATACGTGGGACGGCTTCTCTGTGTGAGAGCTAGGCTACAAATAGATTTTGGATATGGGGCGTTAAAGATGGTACTCAGATCATGAAGCCTCCATGAATGTGCCTGTGTTCGGTTTGAAGTTGTTTATGGACGGGTATAATGCACACTCTTAGATTGCTAATGAAGGAGCAAAAGTTGTTCATCGATGGTTCTAGGTGTGTTGCATATGTAGTGAGCTACCGGGGCATGACACCTTAAGGTGGTGAATGTAATACCAGATCCATTCGTAGGTTGTATAGGTAGCCAATGTGCATAATATGGCAACAGGGCTTGTGGTCTAGTGGTAGGACTGTCCAGTGGGACGCTACCGACCAGGGTTTAGATCTTGGTGTCGCACCTTTTTTTCTAGAACTTTTTCAGAAAAATTTAGTATACACACGCATGTGGTACTGTGCATGTGTGTGGAGTGTCGCACTGCACGTGTGTGTGTGGAGTGTGTGGATTGTGTGAGGCTGTAGAGTGGTATGTGGATTGTGTGCCTCCATCGGAGACTGTAGAGCTTCCCAGTCTCTTCTTTGTATGTGTACGGATGCGCACGTGTGTGGTGTGAGTGTGGAATGTGTGGGTTGTATGTGTTCAAGTTGTACCCGATAAAAAAGATGTGCACAATACGTGTTAGATTTCTGTATGTAGACTACTACTGCATGCAGAGGTGGTTTTGCAGCAAGATTAATAGTGGGTACGTTGTGTGTGTACTTTGACTACTCCATTCCTTTGTCTCTGTGAAGAACAGTGGAATCGTGATCTCCCTGAGGATCGCATGGAGGCGGTATCTGTGCCAGTGTTACTAAAACTAATTAAGGATCGATCGGATCTCCGTATTTGTCCGTCCCATGCATGCATGGGCACATGGAGCTGGTATCTATGCCAGATTAATGTAGCTCTTTGTTCAGGTGGAGCTCGCGTCACTATAAAGACTTCCTGTCTTAATGTTCGTGTCCTTCACATCGACGAGAACCTTTTAAAAATCCAGTCAGAATAAGAGTTAGACCAAGGGCCTGTTTAGATGCACTTCATTTTGCAAAAAATTTCAAGATTCTCCGTCACATCGAATCTTTGGACGCATGCATGAAGTATTAAATATAAATAAAAAATAAAACTAATTACACAGTTTAGACGAAATCTACGAGTCGAATCTTTTAAGTCTAATTAGACTATGATTAGACACTAATTATCAAATAACAACAAAAATACTACAGTGCCATTTTACCAAATTTTTCGCCATCTAAACTGGGCCCAAGTAATCTTCAGGTAGCTCGAAAAGGCTATCATTGCCAGGTTGGACAAATATGTTGAGATACGTGCCACGTGACCTGCAGATGGTTGTCTAGTGACTGACATACAAATCTTCAGTCACAGATAATCTGCATGTTTAGTTATGTGACAACTTGGGCACTTGGTATCTGTGATAATCAATGGAAAATTAGCTATACAATATTCTGATTTGCTTGTCCCTTTAGATCATGCATGTAGAGACAAGATTGATGCCTCTTTCTGACTTGTAAAGTTTGTCCGTTGATACTACTGCCACGCACCTATCACCATTATGATCAACAAGCAACGAACTACGGTATTTATATTAGTGAAAACTGTTGCATAAAGGTCTTGTTCAAACTGAAGGGAGTATATTGATTTGTTACTTTGAGCTAGGTTATATACATGATTTGCAATTGATATATACTTACTAAGGAAAAATTTTGTATCCACTTCATTAAATGTAATTCATCTGTTAGGTAGTGCCAAATAGGCTATAAGCCTATAATAATGTTGAAAATAATCAACTTCGATGAAGGTGTCTTGGAGAGACGAGGAATAGAGAAAAGATAGAGAGCAAAAAGGTTACACTAACATGTGAGCCTCATCTAGTCACATCCGCGTCATCTCTCAATCAGCATGCCACGTAGGATAGCGGGTTGGACAAGCACACTAGATGAGATCGACATAAAACAAATTTAGGGATAGATCCAAAAATAAGAAAAATGAGAGTTTGCCACCAGGATGTCACTGTTCTGCAAGTGTAGGTATCGCCAGTAAATTTCACTCTTTTTGTAAGGAAGTTTTTAAAAAAAATTAAAGACAATTATGTCGAGTTCATAAAAACATCCTGAAATCACTCCCAACCACCACATATTTAAATGCATAGAGCCTACAAAGTTTTAAACAAAAGTTTGCACACTCTAGTAGTAATCAATCCGAGCACTAGATTATCACCTATGTCTATGTGCCTAGGAAACACATCGTGGCCACCTGCGCCAATTGCTAACATGCCCCTATAACCAAATCGTAGGATTGCTAACATGCTGATATAACCAAATCCTACAAAGCTGACTTGTGTAGTTAGCTAATGAAATAGTTGTAAAAAATAAGCTCCAAAGAAGAAGACACACATTTTATTTCTTATGCAAAATATCACTCCCGCTTAGCCGTAATAATGACAAACAATTTGCATCCGCTCCGAGTAAGACTAACGACTTTAGAAATGGAGAGAGTATTAGTTAGGAGGTAAATTATTCTTCTCATGCCAGTTGGCATCCCGAGTATGTGCTATCATGACCAGCATTTAGTACAGACACCGAAACCCTAGAGAGACTAGATTCCTAGTATGAGTAGTGAGAAACTGATACTACGCTGGCAGCCTCCCTGGAGCTCTCCCACTCTCTCTACGCCTAAACAATCTCTAGGCGTAAACTTCGCTGTCCTTTCAGACAATTTCACCCAGTTAGCTTATTAGAGCCTCGCTGATTCTGATCTGTCCTTTGTACAGATTCTGCTGCGCCTTGCTAAACTCTCTAGTCTCTAGTGGATAATTCTCTCTTCTCTCCAGTTTCTTCAACCTTGATGTTATCGTTCAGATCCAGCTGAAGTCCCTAGCTCCCTACCTAGTTTGGATCGATCTGTGTGCTTCAGATCCCCAGCCGCTTATCATGAAAGAAGTCAGTGTTGTCCTGTTAGGCATCATCAGGATTCACACCGGGGTAAAAACAGTTGGGTGCGTGTACCCATGCACATATGTTGGTCTGGCTCCATCTGCTGCTTGCGTGAGAATCGTGATGATGTTGCATTGGAGAACAAGTGACTGAACTAGCTAGTTGATTTTGATGCGTGAGAATATATATCCACAGGCTTATTACGTATCTGTTATGATATTGTATGAGCAAGCTAAGTGAACACTGATCCAACTTAAGTGGTCAAGCATATAGTTCAGTCAGATTCAGGTATTGGTTTTTCTTTTTCTAGTTTATGCATTTCTGGTACCTCGCTCATAACAAGGAGAGAATTAGTTCTTAATACTATTCTTGAAACACGTTGAAAGAGGTACTAAAATTGTTTCTCGACAGGTATCAAAATTTATTACTCCATCCATTTCAAAATATAAGACGGTTCAGCTTTTGTGACTATGTATTTAGATATAATGTATATCTTTGCGATGTATCTAAAAGGTCTTATAATTTGGAATGGAGAAAGTACAAACCAAAGTTGTATTTCTACGTCCTGTGATATAATGGGCCTGTTCGCTGGTTGGTGCTGGTGCTGGTTTGGGCTGGCTGGTGCTGATTTTTTGTGAGAGGAAAACACTGTTGGCTGGCTGGTTTGGGCTGACTGAAACCAACAAGCGAACAGGCTGAATGAATTGTAATAAGTTTTAGTAGTCTTAATCAATAATTAGTTGAACATCCCATGCTATAATCAGTTGTACGTCTTACTACAACCTTTCTAAAGATAGCAAGAAACCTCTAATGCGAATGTAAGGCATGATGATTATTGTTGGATGGTATTACGTGTACACAAATCTTAACGTACTGATTCTGTTTACATCTGTATGAGCTACTATGCGACAACAAAAAGGGTCAGGCACAACTCTAGCTGAAACAAAAAGAGAAGAAACTAAAAATCAAAGAATTCTTGGGGCTGGATATTTGAGAGACTAGAGATTCATGGAGTTAAAGCTTGATATACACAAAAAGAGTATTTAGGCGAGTAATGTTTTGCAGTTTATACTAAAATTGATATGTAATATAGTTTATTTAGCTTAGTTACAAGAACTAGATCTAACATGGAACTTGGAGTTGTAAAAATAAATATTTATCACTTTATCAGTCATTTATATAGTACTCCATCAATTCTAAAATATTAGTGGTTCTGATTTTTCTAGATATATAGATTAAACCTAAAACATAATGGATGCCAAGGTATGTTGCAAAAGATATGTATCTAAAAGCACAACAACTTATAGGCCCCATTTGGATTGTAGAAAAAGTTTCTATTTACTACGTTTTTTCTGTGAAAATGAACCGATTCCTGTGAAATTCATGTACAATTCCTGCGTTCCAGGCCATAGTCTGGAATCGAGGAAGTAGTGCCCTGAACTTATCCGTTGATCATCCATCACAGGAACTGTTACCAAACCGCGCCCTTACAGGGGTCTCCTCACTTTATCGGTTATGTCACCAACACCTCATGAACGTTTGTCCTTATTATTTAGACGTCTGTAATCAGGACCTGCTAGATTTGATTTATATGGCAGGCTGGTCCAGCTACCGTGCAATCGCAGGATTGTGTCATTGCTATCTCAATTAATGATTTGCCTGCAGGAGGATATCTGAGATGTTGCAGGTTTTTATTAGATCTGTTGTAGGGGAGACGATGCAATGCAAGATGTCACATGTATGTGTTTTTCTTATAGGAGAATTTTTATTCTGGTCTTTGCAAAACTTCAGCATATAACCAATCTTAATTAAACTTTGAGCCCCTGACTATTTTAAAGAAACCAAACAAAGGGGTGACTAGTTAAAGTGCAAAGGCTCCTAAACGAAGACCGGGTGGTGGGCGGTGGGTGGTGGCAGGGCATCGCGAGGAAGAAGATAGGAAGATAAAAAATCAGGTGTTGGGAGAGCCTAAAACAACGAGTGCTGTATAGACAGATTCTTCTAGAATATCCATCTCCACGGAGCCGGCGACCTCTCTCTAGATCTTTTTAGTGGAGAATGGTGTCAGGGTAATTATCTCTTGCCACTAGGGTAAATAGCCTTCTTCCACCATCTAGAGGCAGCTGCCGCCCTTTGGAATTGTTGGGCGGCCAGGGCTCCTCTTAGATAATTACAGTATTTATTTTTATTTATTATAAGTATTTGCATGACAAGAGAATAAAAGACTAGTTCTTAAAAGAGCATCAGTCCTACGACGTGTGTGAATACAATGATCATTCAATGCCATGTATACGTGCAATTGTACATACCCTCATGTTAGCAAAGCATGGTGGCTCTAGAGTTGATCCTGTGATGGGCAAGGAATTGAATACGTACAGTATACCATCAGCTTTCCAAATTTGTTTCCTTATAATTTCTTTGACTGTCAGGCTTACTCGGTTAAATAGCCCACTTAGCTCAACATGCCTTTTAATGGCAGCAAAAGCCTCGAATGCTATTAGCCCATCAGTGGTAAGTCGGTGATAGGCCCTCTTCCCACTCATTTATCAAGCAGATTTCAGCCCAGGAGCTGCACATGAACGGATGGACCAAGTCTCCTGTACATGGGCCTAATACACCTAGCAGTTAACCCACTTTGTTGTTCATTGTTCATATATATGCCATGGCGTCAGCGTCACCGTGACTTGTGTGGTCACCGAGGTACGGGACTAACTAAGCTATGCGTCTAGCCTTTTGAAAAAAATAACCAAGAACCGCTTAGGCTTTGTTTCGATGTTGTCGGATTTACCTCAATTCATATGTGTTGGAGTTTAAATTCCAACCCAATCCACCTGATGATGCAAATCTAACTACATCCAAACAAGACCTTAGGTGGGAGAAATTTGGAATTTGACGGTAATTTGGATTGTGTGTGTTCATTAGCTCGTGGAAAAGAATAGAACCGAAGAGGAAGACGTTTGGATGTCAAAAGTAGCAGCTAATATTCCTTCAAAAATGGGAGGTTACTTTTGTAGCCTATGAAATTTTCTATGATCAAATCCTACAATCTAAGCATCATTCTTAGGATTTTTTTTATTGCAATCCCCTTTTTTCTTCTCTATGCTTTTGTCCAAATAAACTCTTAGTTTGTCGAATATTTATTATTTGGTTGTCATGTCGTGAGATTTCTTCGGAGAGTCTGCTTGCCATTTGGTTTTCAACCACCAAAAGATGTATCTGAGATAGCCAGATAGGGGTGCGGTATGCATAAGTAGACTAGTACTCACACTCTCAAATTTGCATCAGAGCAAGTGCAATGTAGAAAAAATAGAATTTTTGGTAAAAACTATGCGCATGTTTGCCGGAGATCGGTCGCTGTGGACGTGGCCACAGAACTCCAGCAAGACCCTATTGCCCCCGCGGTGGCCTCCTTCTCCCCTTTCTCCCCCTGCCGTCGTCATGGCCATGGGTGCCCTTGCCCCAACCTGGCCTAGCGGCCTCCACCACCACCGGAACCCTAACGCCGCCCACCCACCGTCCCCCACAGTCTGACCGCCCTACCTCCCCCGAGCCCCTTCTAAGGCCGCCAGATTTAGAGAAGAAGAGAGGGGGAGGCCGGAGATGAAGAAGAGAAAATTTGAGTGTTTTGTATTGCTCCAAAACACTCTGTTGTTCTATAGCTCTTCTAGATGTTGGAGTTTAGATGTTTGGAAGGAAGTCTACAGAGTGGAGCACTCCCAAATAATATCTTATTTTTTTTACGAAAGGGCCTGGAGCCTACTGGTCACAACATCCTCAGTAGCATCTTAGATCCTAGGTTCGACTCCTCGTAGGAGTAAATATTTTTGGATTTAACGGCGTTTGCGCTTTCAGTGGTAGGCGATATTTCCCTCGACAACGAGGCGTCTGTGGTGACTTTATCAATTTCGAGGATTTGTTGGCTCAGTCTTCGAAGATACTTATAGGGGTAGGGTTTGTGTGCGTGTGTTCATAGGGTTCAGTGTGCGTGTATTATGAGTGTCTGCGTTGTACTATGTAATTATTAAAAAATAATATTTTTTAAACTCAAATAATATCCCTAGACTATCTCTGACACCCAAAATATAAGATCCATTCGACATTTGGGTAGTGCTACAGGCAAAAGGTTCAATGCCCATTTTTGGTCTTATCCAACAATAGGACCAAAAAGAGAATCATTTCTGTAAAATGGGTTTCTAGGGAGAGGATGCTCATATTTTGGTCATGCCTCTCCTATCACCCAAAATGGGTATCCTGTATAAATACTTTGTTGGAGACCTATTTTAAATTTGGGTGCTACAATAATCTTCTGTTGGAGATAGTTTTATATATAATTCAACAATTCCAAGGGCATCTACTACAGCTTTCAAAATCGTCTTATTTGGTCTGGCCCAGCCTGCTTGCGAAACAGGAGGTTCCTTTGATCCATTTTTTTCTGCACTTTATGGGCCTAAATATAGTAGGCCTGCTTAGGTTACAATTTGTGACAGGTAACCCATGGATTTGCTGACCACTCCATCGTTTCCTTCTTTCACTATCGGAAACCGGCTCTTTGCCGAGTGTTTTTATGTTTGCCGAGTGTATTTCCTCGAGCACTCGGCAAACAAGCCCTTTGTCGATTGCTGCGAAAAAACACTCGGCAAAATAACTGCACTCGGCAAACGATGCAAAAAACACTGGGAAAAGTTCGACACTCGGTAAATTAGAAAAAAAAAACTCAGCAAAACTAGGCACTCGGCAAAGAAATATGTTTGCCGAGTGTAATTGTCTAGCACTCGGCAAAGAAATATGTTTGCCGAGTGTAATTGTCTGGCACTCGACAAATAATTTCATTTTTTTCTCTTCTGACCTTAAAACTTTTTCTACTCTCAACATACAACATGTGGTATTCCATATTAAAAATTGGTATATTTGTGGATCTGTTTGCTATATTTAATTAATTTATTGCATTTCTAGGATTTTTTTTGGTATAAGTCAAATTTGAACCGTAAGTGATTCAAATAATAGAATAAAATGAGTAGAAAAATAATATTCATTTTATTGAGTCCAGTGTGAGGCCTTACCAGGGAAATGAAATGAAATTTCAAACATCTTGTTTAGAAAACATGACCACGAACGTGTGGCCAAATGGTTTTTAAATTTAAAAAAAACAAACGAAGTCTAAAAATCATGAGATTTGTCATGATGTGATGATATCATACGTGGAGGCCATGGTAAAAAAAAAGAAGGTTTCGCACAATTTGTCACGTACGATGTTTACAAACCGAAGCATCTCATTAGAAGAATCGTAGCATTGAGAAGGAATCGGTAAGATTTGGAGTCAAAGTGACGGTCGAATTTGGGTTTGACTTTAAAACTTTTTGTATAGCCAATAGAGAACATAGATTCTTTCAAGTGAAATTTTGGTAATTTTTTGGATCCGTTTGATAATTTTAATTTATTAAATACAATTATAAAATTTTAATTAATATAAATTAAATTTGAGCTGTAACTGCATAAAATAATGGAATCATATTCGTAGAAAATCATATATATATTGTTGAGTCAAGTTGACAAGGTATTTTCAAAGTACATCGAACAAAAAAGGAAAAACACGTTACGAAAAATAAGGAAATGAAAAAATAACTAATATATTTGTTGAGTGCCCCAAACCCTAGACACTCGACAAAGATAAGTTTGCCGAGTGCCGTGATCTGACACTCGGCAAAGCTATCTTTGCCGAGTGTCCTCGATCCAACACTTGGCAAACTCGGCACGTTATAAAAAGCTCCGGGACGCCGCCCCCTCGCTCCCACCCTCCCCTCCCGCTCCCGGCATTGCTATCCTCTCCCGCCGCCGCCCCCTCCCCTTGCTCTCTTGGCGCCGCCCCCTCCCCTCCCTCTCCCTCTCCACCCTCCCTCCCGGCGCCGTCACTCGCGCGTCTCTCTCCTTCTCTCCCTCACTTCTCTCGAGGGCGAGAGCCCTGTAGCAACGGCGGGCGTGGTGGTGGCAGGCAGTGCGGCTCTCTTTGGCGGGCGGTGCGGTTCTCTTCGGCCAAGGGGCGGCGCACTCTCTCTCTCTCTACCTGGAGGCCGGATCCCAGCAGGAGCGGGTGGATCCTGGTGGCCGGAGGCCGGATCCGGTGGGAGAGGGCGGACGTGGTGGTGGCGGACGTGGTGGTGGCAGCGGCGTCGTGGTGGTGGACGTGATGGTGGCGGGTGTGGTGGCGGGCGTGGTGGCGGCGGCGGCGTGGTGGTGGTGGACGTGGTGGTGGTGGCGTGGTGGTGGTGGCGGCGTGGTGGTGGCAGCGTGGTGGTGGCGGGCGGGTGGTGGCGGCGGGGTGGTGGCAAAGGCGTGGTGGTGGCGGCGGCAAGCCACGGGTGGGCGGCGGCGTGGCCGAGCCGCGTGCGGGGTGGGTGGCTTTTTTTATATTTTTTGAATTTTTTTTGCCGAGTGTCGGTTTTAGCACTCGGTAAAGTGCACGGTAGAAAACACTCGGCGAAGGAACCTTTACCGGCACTGTGTACGCCGAGTGCCGTTTGCCAAGTGTAACACTCGGCAAAGGCTTTGCCGAGTGTTTTTTAAGCTTCGCCATGTGCCGTAGACACACGGCAAAGCTGGGCATTCTGGTAGTGTTTCTAACCCATCAACTTCCAAGTACATTCAAAAAAGATCTCATTCAAAAGTCAAAACATATCTCAACTTTAAAATGTGGAATTTTACACAATTTTGGCCCTGTTCACTTCGCTGAAAAGGCTGGCCGAAAAGTATGATTCACTAATTTGTTGTGAGAGAAAATACTGTACCATGGCTGATAACCCACTCAATCTGTCAGACTGAAGGTGCAGAATGACTGGGTTTGCTTGTTCGGGCTATCAAGTAATGTGTCATCTTTAAAGGTTCGAAAATATTTTCTTTATAACTCAGGGTGTCAACTAGATGTAAAATTGCAAACTCAGCTGGTTAAGTTATTTGTGGTGGAATCTGTCCATCATTTTCATGTTTTTCTAGATGTATTTTAGAAATTAATGATGTGTCCGTCTTTCAATTATAAATGACGTGTCCGTCTACTATGACTTTGTAAATCTCAAGATCTACTGGTCTTTCAATTATAATGGTAGCGAGCGTGCGTGCATTTACATGTGTGAGTGTATGTATGTGCGCGTTTGTATTTGTACTGTTTTTCGAGGTGTGAAATCAGTTGGTAATCTGGGTAAAATCTGGATGATAAATGTAATTGAACCTGCTGGAGCGATGCCTTTTGGAAAGTAGGCAAATCATGTCGTTAGGAGGCGGATGATGATTTGTATGGCCCCTTTCTAGAAATTCTCAAGGGCCCCTCTTGGATTTTGTGAGTGCCAATGATGAATTGCTTTATAGCTTGAAGTTGTGGCCACACAGGTTGAAAAAGAGAATATTTTTTCGCCATCAAATCATCTTATTACATGTATATAACTTTAGTCTTTACGATCCCCACAATTTGCAGTGCCGCACTGCCCTATAACAGTTAACAGAGTAAATGAAGCACATGACTGAATAGCTCAACAGTATGTCATTCTGACTCTATTGAGGGCATGAGTCCAACTCTAATTAAAGTTTTACGCATTATCTACGTGGAATTTGCAACACATGTTTATATTTTTAAATATGAATCATGTAAAATGAGCATAGGAGCGATTTCTCCTAGCCGGACTGTTGTAGTTAGTCATCCATATAAAAATTACCATTCTTGATGTTTTTAATGGTTTGTTTGTCTCTATATGCAAGAATTATATTAGTTTTTTTAGATAAAGGATAAAATATCCGGCTTCATCTATCAAGGATAGAATCAGACCAATTATTACAGACTCCAAACCTGGGCATAAAGTTCGGCTGAAGTAAAACTTACAACCACACACACGACTAACGGAACAGGTAAATTTTTTTGATTAAACCAAACCAACATGCCTTTGTGAAAGCCAACCATTGGATCCAAAGAAATCTAAAGCCGACGTCTCTAGGTGTTGTGCCACAGAGATCATTTGATCTTTAAGATCTTCATGCCGCTGTAAGTTTGCCCAATGACGAAGCCAGTGCGTTCCTCGGAATAATACCTGCAAAAGAGATTTTGGTTTGTATTTGTCAAAAACCACCTCATTCCTTGTTATCCAGATTGCCCAAAGAAGTGCGGAAGCTGCTGTTAATAACAATGTATTGTACTTTTTGTTTTCCAATTTAGACCAATGATAGAACAAATCATCTATATTTGTGGGAGGTGATATCCCAAAAAGTATATGTATAGAGCGCCACAAAAATTTGGCATAAAAGCAATCAAAAAAGAGATGGCGAATTGTCTCTGAAACATGGCAGAAACAACAACTTTTGTCTCCATTCCAATTTCTCCTAGCTAAGTTGTCTTTGGTTAGAATCACTCCTCTTTTTAGATACCACATGAAAACTTTTATTTTCATTGGCAGCTTCGTTTGCCAAATATCTTGCGACACTCTCACCCCATTATTAATTAATGCAGCATACATAGACTTGACTGTAAAAGCCCCAGAGGCATTTAAATCCCATACAAACACATCTCTTTCCTGTAGTAAGTTAATCTGTTGTAAAGAAGCTACAATTCGATGCCAATTTGTTAAGTTCGCACCCACCAAATGTCTCCGAAATGAGATATTTAGTACCGGGGAACTCAAGACTGTAGCTATAGTGTCTTGTTTTCTTCTTACAATATTAAACAACACAGGAAATCTATTTTTGAGAGGTTTGTTGCCCAGCCAAGTATGAACCCAAAATCTGGTTTGTGTCCCATCTTTGACATTAAAATGTCCTAACTCCATGAAGTTATCTTTAATATTCATAAGGCTTTTCCAGAAATGCGAGTCCGTTGGTTTCTTTTCACAGCTTCCAAGAGTCTTATTTTTAATGTACTTATTTCTTAATAATTCTTGCCACAGCCCATCCTCATTTAATAACTTAAACAACCACTTACTGAGCAAACATTTATTTTGAATCTCTAAATTATGTATCCCTAGACCTCCCTGGTCCTTAGGCTGACACATAACTTCCCACTTGGCTAACCTGTATTTCCTTTTATACTGGTCATTTTGCCAGTAAAAGCGAGACCTAAAACAATCAATTTTTTCCACCACCCCTTTCGGCAGTTCGAAAAATGACATCATGAACATCGGTAAACTGGATAGCACCAAGTTTATGAGTACCAAACGACCACCGACTGTAAGTAGTTTCCCTTTCCACCCACTAAGTCTTTTCTCGATTCTCTCTTCTATACACTTTCAGTCTTTATTATATAGTTTCCTAAAATGCATAGGTAAACCCAGGTAGCGAAATGGGTATTTACCACTAGCACATCCAAATAGCTGCGAATAAAACTCTTCATGATCTTTAGCTTGTCCAAAACAAAAGACTTCGCTTTTGTGGAAATTTATCTTTAGGCTAGATAGTTGCTCAAAAGTACTTAGCAGTAGTTTCATATTAACTGTTTTTTCAATATCATGGCTCATGAAGATTACTGTGTCATCCGCATACTGAAGAATGGATAAGCCATCCTGAATTAGATGGGGAATAACCCCTTCTATCTGATCTGCTTCCTTTGCTCTGGCAATTAGTATGGCCAACATATCAACCACTATGTTAAATAGTATGGGTGACATGGGGTCACCTTGCCTTAAATCTTTTTTTGTCTGGAAGTAAGATCCGAGTTGGTCATTAACCTTAATATTTACATTGCCTCCTTGTGTAAAACTCTGCACCCATTCACACCACTTTTGTGAAAATCCCTTTATCCTTAATGTTTGATGTAGAAAACTCTATTTTACTTTATCATAGGCTTTTTCGAAATCTATTTTAAAAATCACACCGTTTCGTTTTTTCGTGTGAAGTTCGTGAAGCGTTTCATGTAATATAACTGCGCCCTCCATAATATTTCTTCCTGGTAAAAAAGCCGTCTGAGTCGGTCTTATTAATTTGTGGGCAATCATAGATAATCTATTTGTCGCCACTTTTGTGAAGATTTTGAAAGAGACATTCAACAAACAGATAGGCCTGTATTGTTGAATAACTCTTGCATCCTTCTTTTTGGGCAGCAAGATTATGTTACCGAAATTAAGACGATTGAGAGGTAAGGTTCCCTGATAAAAATAAGAAAACAGAGCCATCAAATCGTCTTTAATTAAGCCCCAGAAAACTTGATAAAACTCCGGAGGAAAACCATCTGGCCTAGGCGCTTTATTATGTTCCATTTGGAAAATTGCCGCTCTGACTTCCTCATGAGTGAAGGGCTCGGTCAAGAACTCATTTTCCAGATCCGAAACTTGAGGTATGTCCTCCGTCTGAGATTCATCAAGTGAAATTAGAGAATCTTCAGATGGACCGAACATTTCCTGTGTTTCACTTTTAGAAGGACTAAAGTGGTATTAGCATCTCCTTCTAAAAGGTGTTTCACTTTAGCCCTTTGGTATCACTTTAGTTCTTCCTCTCGAAGCAACTCAATGAGCCTTTCATTCAAGACATGCTTTTAAGTCTCGTTCAGATTCATTTAGCATAAAAATTCAAAAGGCATTTCCTGTGTTAATTACCATGATATACATGTCTCTGTGACCAAAATGTTGCCCTTTCCTCAACAAACCGAAAACTGGTTTCTGGATTTGCTGAGAGAAGAAATAAAAAGTCTCTCCAAAACCTACTTGTATCAAGCTATACATCATCATATATGAGGCTGTGATGAATTTCACATTTCGTAGTTGAGAAGCATCCATCACATATTCCGCATCAACTTTTGCTTTCGTTATACAGAGTATGTAGGCATGATTAGCTAGTGCTGTTGGTCCCGCAAGGAATTAAATAAATAAACAAGATGTGACGTATATATTTTAATATATGAAATCTTTGCAACAAAGTATGACAGGAACCAATGGGCATCACAATATTCATTTTCATGAGATCCCTTATCTACGAAGCCAATAAGATGGATTTTAAATCTGTCATATATCCAATCCTTGAACGAAGAGGATGAAAAAGATGAAACTCACTTTGGGCTATTTGTATAGCTTATCTGGTTTTGTTAGTTGTGTACTTAGTAGAAACGTGTTGATCAAAAAGCTACTACTAACCCAAAAATAAATATATCAAGTTCTGAGGGGGTGGGATAATAATGTAAGACAGCTTTTGACACCCTATGAAATGAGCTTCCAAATTTTCTTATGTGCTTATTATATTTTTTTCCTTTTGTACCCTTTTTAGGGCACTATGAATGAGGGCCTCCGTGACCTCAACCTCTGATTGAAGTCCTGAAGCTACCTCAAGCAGAAAGCAAGCAGGATCATCAAAACATTGCTTTTTTCTTATGTTCACAATTTGTTTGTTCTAAAACCTACTATTTGTGAGATCGTGGGCTCTTGAAGCCACAACGTTTCTTCGCTTGGTTGATGTCAACCTGTCATGCACTTCATTAGGGACATACCGAGCTCTGTTTTAAGGGCCTTGCAGCTTGGCAAAACATAATATTTATCTTTCATCTACGTTATTTTTGTTTTTCTACTTTCGCATCTAGAGCCAGTGCATATCATCAGGCTTTCATTATTCAGGGATTGATTATTTGCTGTTTTGGCTTGAAAAAACAGTCGTGTTCTTCACGAGAAGAACATCCGGTCCCCTCACAGATGCAGGGTTGCTGCTTTGCTTGAAAAGCAGCCGTGGTTCATTGTGTGAATGCGAGTCCTAAATCTAATCATGAAGTTTTAGTGTTGTTCGTGTGATTCGTTTTGCATTGCAACACAGTGTCACTGCAACTGAATTGCAGTTACGCTCAAGCTGATGTGATTGGTTGGTGCGGTGATGTTTGCCAGTGTTGTCGCCCGTTGAGGATGCCTTCAGAGTCCAGACGCATACTAGTTGACACGGCCTAGTAGCAAGCCGTTCCATTAAGATCACCAGAGAATGATGTCTTGTTGATTCAAGGAAATGGAGTTTCGTCTGACCGAACCATACCAGCTGATTGCAGAAGACTAGTTAGGGGCCCCCGCTGCCTGTTAGTTTCGTAGTATTTTCTTCCATCCAACCGGACCCCCTCGACTGGGCCACGTGACCCCTATTTCGCGCAAATCCGACCGTACCCTTGCAGCCGCGTCCTTTATTTTTGCAAAACACCCTCCAGTTTGTTAGAAATTAACCCATGCTGACACCCCTCCCTAACAGCAAACACGTTCATTTTTGTTACGTACTAGTACATTGAGCGTGCCCTTGCACACGTCGTATATTAGAACGATTATCATATACAGACGTAGAATTTATGTTGGCAAGGAATCGGAGCATACACATGTAGAAAAACTACAGAAATTGCCTCAAGCTTTTCCATGTAATTGATAAAGTTAGGTTCAAGTTTCCCTCGTACACATGAATCATCGAAGAGCCGCTTGAACGACAACTACAAGAACATTAACTCATCAGCCATCATTAATATTGTGCTTAATTTTTATACAACTGAAAAGGTTCCTAAATGGAAAAGGAAGTTTCAACTTTTGCGAATGGTAAACATATGAAATCAGCACATATTAAGACTATATGAGCAAGACTTTCTCTCCGCAAAAGTAGGAATTAATATTTGCCATCATCATCATCATCATCATCATCATCATAATCATCATCATCATCATCATCATCATCATCATCATCATAATAGTTAGGGCACAGGCCACCTCGAATAATAGTTGAGTAGTTATGCATCAGTGGAACTGTTACCCACTTTGAATGAATTAGTTAGATGTGCATCAGTGGAACTGTTACCAGCTATGAATGAAATAGTTAGATCAGGATACCCACCTGTTTAACTTAGCCAAGACATCCCTGTCCATCTTCCAGAAAGGTGCGCCAGAGGGACCAGCCTTACTGTAAGCATAACATTAAATATTTTATACTTCACTCAACCTTCTTCAGCAAACTTCGTAGAATGTTCAGAAAAATAACATATGTGATATGCACTTACCTTTTTTCCTCAAATGATTCTAAAATCTTGCAAATGTCGTGCCATAACAGGAAAGGGATTCCGATTTTCTTATCGTAGGAGTTCATGCCCAGAACATCCCCATCCATTGTAACAAGGGGGCCTCCAATCCCAAACTAGCAAGATGACATGGACAAGTTGTGAAGAGGTATTGCTAGCCATCTCACTCTTATTTATAATAATATGAATAACCATATGCACTAACTAGCTTCACTTTTACTTCTTTCAAATACAGATGAAATATTAATTTGCCCTCTAAAGTTGAACCAGGAGAATAGCAATATGATACATGTTTGAGTCTCAAGGGTATGCGATTTCAAGGAGGAGACAGGAAGATGTCATACCAGCTAGGAAATATACATTTTATAATATAGTTATTAGTGGTACAACCGGTTTATCAGGTAGAATCTATAATATTTTTCTCTCACAATAAAACAGCTTCAGCCGGCTTTAATACCAGCCGAACAGGCCATAGAAACGCTGACTCACCACCCATCATGGTTGATGGTAACTTAGGGTAACCGTCCAGATCTAACTGTTCCTGGCTGAGAAGATCTGTGTGTGCTGGTGCAACAATGTCAAGTGATCAACACCGGCATATACAGAATTACTGATACTATATACGGCAAGTAAATTCAGAATTATCTGTATGCACATAATGATCAACAGGTAACGTTAGTAATATTATGATGAGAGCCTGAGCATACCCAAGTATATGTACACAGAATGCACATGCGTTAACTAAGCACAAGCAATATAAGTACAAGTGAACACTAGTACACTGGTGCTTTCTCCTGGCGCCACTCTTGTTTTCCACTGGCGGTTTGGAAAGAGCAGGCGTCACTAGGAATAAAACTGTGGATCCAGATCATGAACTGCTGGTGTAAATTCATTTTTATTGGTTGTTTTATTAAGTTTACTGCTAGTAAAAATACATGATTTGTATTGGCGGTAGCCTTAATAAAACAACCAGTAAAAATATATTTATAGTGGCGGTTTTCAGAACATAGCGTCACTACAAATAGACGCCGAATATTAAAAATTAAATACTAAAATTTGAATTTTTCAAACGACCTCAGATAGAGAAATGACCAAAATAAAAGTTGTAGATCTCGAAAAGTCATAGAACTTTGTTGTTTACAACATTTCTATTTGAAATCATTTGATGTTTGAAAATTTTGTTTGAAATTCAATTTTAAATGGTTGAAGAACTCTGATCTCTATTTTTAATCTCTGGCTAAAACTTGTAACTAGTCTTTCTTCCTCGTACTATCTTTAAATTAATTGATTTTTTTCCTAAAATTTTATAAAATCATGCTCTATCAATTTATTGTGTTCTTATATCTAATATTTTGGTTATCTTTTCCGGTGAACATTTCAAAATTTGAGTTTCAAAAATGACAACTTCAAACAACATTTTGAAACATCAAATGATTTCAGCTGAAGAAGTCATGAACATAAAAGTTGTAGAACTTATCAAGATATACAACTTTTACTTTGGTCATTTATTCATCCGACAAAATGGTAGTAAACATTGTTCACAAATGACATATCTCTTATATAGTTTCATTAACTATGTGAGAGATTTATGAATTTGTGAACAATGTAGACTATCACTTTGTCGGATGAAAAAATGACCAAAATAAAAGTTGTGGACCTTGATGAATTCTACAACTTTGTTGTTGATGACTTTTGCAGCCGAAATCATTTGCTGTTTTAAAATCTTGTTTGAAGTTCTCATTTTTTTTTAAATTCAAAATTTGAATTGTTCAAACCAAGTCACATGAAAAGGTGACCAAAATAAAAGTTGTAGATCTCAATGATTTCTAAAACTTTGTAGTTGACAACATTTTCATTTGAAATCGTTTTATCACAAAAAACTACGTTTGAATTTTTCAAATTTAAAATTTGAAATTTTTAAGTGACCTCGGATGGAGAAACAATCAAAACGAAAGTTGTAGAACTCAAAAAGTTATGCAATTTTATAGTTGACAACTTTTTCATTTAAAGTCATCTTGTCACGGAAAACTAAGTTTAAATTTCTCAAATTTAAAATTTGAATTTTTCAAACGACCTCGGACGGAGAAACAATCAAAATGAAAGTTATAGATCTCGAAAAGTTAGGCAACTTTATAGTTGACAACTTTTTAATTTGAATTCGTTTAGGGTCTCAAACAATCAATTTAAACTCGATTGAGGATAATATAAGTAGAAAGAAAATGCATTATAGACATAAGGGAGTGTTAGGTGCAGTGGTTAGAGGAATATCGCGCGAGGGAGAGGTCTGCTTGCCGTGAAGTGCGCGAAAAATGCCGTGACTTGTGAATTCGACGGAGCGGGCGGGTGGCTGACTGGTGGGGGCCTCCCCAGATTAATTTTTTTTTTGCTATTTTTGAAAATCATTTATAGTGGCGGTTTTCTTTAAAAAATAGCCGGCGTAAATCATTCGTAGTTGCGGTTTTCTTAAGAAAACAGTCAGTGTAAATCATTTGTAGTAGCGGTTCTCTAGAAGACGCCTGTGAACTTCATGATTTTTACTGGCCTTTGCCACTGGCGGTACTGACAGACGTATGTAGAAATAGCTTTCGAACTGCTAGAGCTCTGCTGTACTAGTGGAAAGAGGAAAACTGGTTGATATAAAAATGTAAAAGTAAACTTGCGCAGCTTCTAAATAGATGTAATGACAAAGCTGCAACAATTTGCACGATACCACGTTGTTACAAAGTCACAAGGAGTGGCTATATGCTCACCTTCCGGATAGCTGTTAGATTTACCACCTACATGTGCTCCAAACCTGCAGAGGAACATAAAAGTTACTACTAACCCAAAAATAAATATCAAGCCACTGTGTTAATACATAAAATGGCGCCAAAACCTACATAATGTAGAATCATAGGCCAGCAACAGTATAGAGAAAGTAGGACATGAAGTTGTATGGATATAATAAATGTTTCACGAAAACATGACCTTATGCCTTCTAGTGTGCACAATAAGACAACATACAGCTCTAACAATGGCACAAAAAAATATGACAAATCTAATACAGGGAAAATGTGATACATGCCTAAGGACAACAAATATTTTGGTTGAGGTGTCAAAGAAACAAGTTAATATTAAAAGTAACATTGAGAAACTACAGGGCTCACACTAGTGCAGGACTGAGCATTAGTCCCGGTTGGGAAACCCCATTTAGTCCTGGTTTCTATTGCGAATCTGGGACTAAATGCCCCCCTTTAGTCCCGGTTGCTATTACCGACCGGGACTAAATGGTCCTGCAGACCTTGCCGCAGGGCTAGCACGTTTAGTCCGGGTTGGTGTTTTCAACCGGTACTAAATATTCTTTATTTCCATTTCTTTCATTTTGATTTTATGGTTTCTTTTCAATTCAATTCTTTTTTGTTTTAATTAGCTTTTCGTATACGAATTCTACGCTACTAATAACACACTAATATCAATGAAACTATATATATACAAATATTTCAAGAGGTTGTACATGCATGGAATATGTACATAATAAAGTCACAAAAAGCTTGTACTCATACCCTTGGGATTTCATTCAACCCTAATCTTCAGTCGTATGGCTACTAGGTAATATTTCTTTTCTATCATAGTAGTACCCATCTTTGGGATCTATGACCTCATCCATAAGAAATCCGGACAATGCCTCTTGAATTGCTTTGATCTGGTCAGCTCGCAGGACCTTTTCCTTCCTATATTTAAGCTTCAATTCGAAGAATGGAAAAATATGAATATATATATATGATTATATATATCAACACAATGGTAATAAATAAATTATGTATATTTTTTATGTACTTTGAGGATCTCTTCACTTGTTCTCATTGAATACTGCATGAGGAACTTGCAAACGTAGTATCCTGCAGATACCACTTTTCGAGAAAAAGATTCATCATCAACCAATGAAGCATGGTAATAATCAATTGAACTAAATAAAGATGCGTTGACCTATCTAGTACTTACTGGGTATTGGACTACATTCAGAGGCATTTTCCAATTACAATAATGGTGTTTCTAGGTGAACGTAGCCCAAAGCACTGCCCAACAAAATAAATAAATGGAGTTATATCAATAAAATGGCATAAGAGAGTATAAAGTGTATGATACCAAAATCACTACTGGAGAATATGTATCTATCATTTCTTGGTAATCTTCTCGGGGTTTTATCGCTGAGTCAAAGATTTTTACAAGACTCCTAGGCATATCGATGACCAGCATTATCCTGTGAAAGCTACATGTTTATACGCAGACATAACTCATTAACTAAAGTCAACATGGAGTAAGCAAAATAAAATGTGCACAGGACATTAACACTCACTTGAAGTTGTAAGGAAGAGTATCAGTGTCTTGTCATGTTGCTTATATAAGAACGTAAACAGATTATTCTCCACTTGAGGTCGCCATCTATCATATGGAGTAACCGTGTCCTTGAATGTGCGATTCAGATCGAAGAAACCAACATTAGTCATCCCTTTTTTCTTTAGTTTCAGCATCTCATATCTGCATATATATATAGTACAAAAGAATATATATAGTGTGAGGATAGCTATATATAGACAACGAACTAACATGCAAGTTACTTCAATTGTAGAAAGAATCACTTACAGACACCAGCAGCTGAGGAGAGATTTGTTAAGAGCGTCCCGATTTAATAGTTGGTGTAATTCATTGAACTCAATCTGTAGAATGTCATAGCCTAAGAAGTAATGCTCTGGTCTAACTCTGACAAGAAGCCATTCCTTCACACATGCATTTAAGTACCACTTGTTTAACAAGAACATTTGCGTACCCAGTGATGAATTGGACTTAGGGTTGACAAGACTCCTGCCATACACATAGGTCCGGTAAATATCAAAGTTGCTTGTTGGTAGCGATCCTCCCCCAATGAGTTGTTAAGGTGTGAGACTTGTTGTGTCCATGAAGTCTTGGAGTGCCTCCCTATCGATTGGACCGCCTTATGTGTTTCCACAATCATCCTCAACAACTAGCGGGTCGATAGATTGCTTAGATTGTTGCCCAAGCTATGCAACATCTTTCCCTGCTCTCTTCGCTTTCAGCGATGCCTTATATGACTTGCCGAGAGAGCAATCATAGTCCGATAATGGCGAGGGCTTATGTGCCTCATGCCGCTTTTTCTCCACTTCAATGACTTTTTTTCCTTAGTTCTTGTCGAACTATGTAATGCAGCTTTTGTGGGTTTTTCATAAGTTCCATCCTCTTTGCTTTTGATTCTGCTAAACTTTGTCGCAGTTTTCCAAATCTTTTTGTGTCGCCGCTTTTGATTCCTCTTCAGACTTCTCGTATGGCAGCTTCTCCAGAGGGGGCTTTGTTTTATGACGTGTCATGACCTGGTCCTGACACCCTTATGAGCATCAGCATCATGAGCATCCTTGCATTTGAAATCAAATAATTAGAAACTAAATGCTGCATTAAACTGCTCACTGTTGAATTGACGGAGAATCCACCAACACTACCGGTTTATTCGCCAGTTTGTTAGCACGCTGTCAGTCAGTAACCCGACACTACCAGAGAGTCTACCATCACAACGGATTGTCCAATAGGATCGTCCCATGCAAAAATGTGAGGTGTCACTTTATGAATCACTGGGTCCCACACTTCACCACAGCTGTCCATCTCGTGGACACACCAAGGCAGAGAGTCCACCAACTCACTAACTCACTCTTACACTCCTAGTCTCTCTAGTTCACCTCTCTACTCTCTCACACTCAAGCAAGGAAGAGGAGAAGGAAAGGAGGAGGAAGGAGAAGGGATTGGAGCATGGAAGCAGCAAGAGATGGCTGTGGAGATCACCTAGAGGCCGTCGTCCACAAGAGGTACGGGTTAGAAGGGGGAGGAGCCCTCTCACCCTTGCCATAAGGAGCTAGAAGGAGAAGGAGGCAAGAAGAAGAAGATTTCAAGTTACCAAAGAGGAGATCTAGCTGCTCCATCCTCTTGGAGAGCTTGGTACCTTGTGTTTGTAGCCCTTGGTAAGGATCTAACCAAGCCAAACCTAGGATTGTTTCTTTAGGAGCCAAAACATAGGAAACATCAATTTGTGGCCTAGAGTTAGTTTGCACCCAATGTAGTTAGAACTAACTAGATAGATATGTTCTGTAGAACCCTAGTAGTCTACCCTAAAGATGGTTTACACATGCAAGCACCTTGGGTGAAGATTTGGATCTCGAGTTACTATGAAGTGTTCACTGTCAGTATCGATGGAGGGTCCGACATCACCAACGGAGTGTCCGTCAGTACTTAATGTCTTACTGATCACCTACACAGAACACGTCTATAACCCACCGGAGTGTCCATCACTACATCGGAGCGTCTGATGAGTTATATGCCCGAGACAGAAGAGTGTCCAGAGAACCTTTATCATAGTTTTTGTACAACGGAGTGTCCATCGATATTCTAGAGTGTCAGCTAAATTATAAACTAGAAACCCAAGAACAGCCAGTTTCTATGGATGATCCATCACCCGCATGAAGTATCCGATGGAGCCTAAACCCTAGTAGCCCACGGCACCCTACAAGCCTGATCTGATGGATGGTCCGCCATAGTTGACGGAATCTTCTGATAGGATCACCTTTTATACAGAGAGATTCCAGAGAGCATAGACTTCATACCGGAGGGGATGATCCTAGTTCGGAGAGTCCGATCGATCTAGAGAGCCAATATCCCACTGAGTCACAGTAACCACTGGACCATCCAACATCCACGCCAGATTATCCGATAGTTACCAATCAACAAATAACTAGTGTCTGACTACACACTCACTCATGTGCCACTAAATCATAAACAACTAAGAATCGTTGCATAGCATGAACATGTACTTTATGTAGTTCACTCATCAAGCATCATGCATGTATAGGTGACCCGATTCCCGAAGAACCTATTGAGGAGGAGCCTTAGAGGAAGAAGCCATCAAGACTAGCAACGATGTTCAAGGCAGGCCACTATGCATCACTATGCTTTACAAATGCATAATGAACTATGTTTATCTACTGCATTGCTATGTTACTATATGATAAGTGAAACGGGAAGGGAACTACCTATGTCAAGCCTTATCCATATATTGACACATCAATCAACCATACATGTCTTGTTTGACAACCATGCTTATTATGCTTAGATCTTAGAAGTCAAGCTAATGATGGGTTTCTCATTACTCGCGCGATGATAGGATAATAATCCACTAAGCAACAACTTGGGAAGGGATCAACACTAGTTCCACTTGGGAATGGTATGAACATTGGTCAGAATGGGGTATGGTCATGGCAAGATGGGAATTCTTGGATGACATAGCTTGCTTACCGGTTAAGGACCGTGTATCCGTGGTATTGAGTACAAACATAAAACTGTATAGACCACTTGTTGCCAATGGGGGTGACAAGCCAAGTAACTGATTGCGACCATCTTATCCGTGAAACTGGCAAGGGGGATGGCGTCTGTCAGGAAAGTCTCGGACATTGACCGGGCATCATAGCTGAACCTTTCGTCGAACATCTTGGTCGGGTTAGGGAAAGGTTGAGGCATCGAGATATCCCTTTTGTATCGATAGGTCTTATGGGCGATATCCCTTGTTTCGAGTGGGGTTAACTTGTACCCCTCTGTAGAGTATAAAACATTGAAGGCAATAAGTTCTACTTCTAGATACGGACTAGAGTTGGGCTCAAAGATCAGAACTCGTGGAAGATCGAGTTCGCGCTTGTTAATGCTTAACTTGATTACCTATGCTATGCTTAATAACTACTTCATCATAGATTACCTTTACTTTACATCATAAATGATATGCTTTAGGAGTTGCTACATGCGCTCCTAGGGATCTTGTTGTTGGTTTGCTTAAATTGAGGGGTCAAGTGGTTGACACTCGATTTAGGTGGACTAATGCGACAGTTACCCCATAGACCCGGGGTATCGAAGCATAGTTTGAGATGATCGAGAGTCTTTATAACTTTGCCTAGATTGGGGATCATAAGCAACTAAAATTTTGCTTCACTAAACAAGAAAAGTTTTGGAATAAAACCTAACTTGAGTGCTAAGGTTGCCACTTATTATGGTTACTTAATTCTTTTATATCTTAGAGCTAATCCTACCCTTTTCTACATGAGTTGAGTCTTACAAATCAATTGTTCTGACTTCCCCTATTCTATAATTACTAGATGGAGTTAGGACGTTTGGTGATGGCCACCCATGGGGAGAGCATCGAAGGTTTTTCGGCCTTGCTCAATGAGGTGATGTGGAGGGCCAACTACTCATATCGCCCAGAGTACGTAGTGTATGCCCTAGGATTTGGCCATGGAATGATCAATTACAGCTGCAAGGTCCATATACCAAGTCACCTTTGTGACCCAGGACAGGAGTTTGATCGCCTTGCTTGGGGAAGGGCACTTCAATCGACATGGCAATTAAAGTTGTGGCCTATCATGCCATTGCGATGGTGAGGGAGGCACTTGTTACCCTAAGTGAGCCACCATTCCAACACTTCCCGAAAAGGATGGACATGAATGGAGTTTTCAAGTTCTCTATGCAGATTGAACCTAGTACTCTGTATGAGAAAAGGATGACGGATTGGTAATGTGCCAGGCGCACATTGTCACAGAACCGACCAATTTATAAGAGCACAAGTACAAAAACAATCGCCGAAACGATTAAATTCTCGAACTTGGGCCCATATAAACCCGGTAGTCAACTAAAATCTCGAAGGATTTCAAACCAACTTGCATACAACCAAGATCACAGTAATTCAACATAACATATCGTACGTTACAACATTTCGCAGACGTTCGCAAATAGATTACATCATCACAGAGTCATCGTTATTACAAAACAAGTCTTGTAAAACATGCGGAAGCAAATAGTTTAACTTACACACCCGAGTTCAAATACACATACTGGTTCGCTGATCACAGCCCACAAAAGCATTCAGATAGAGAACAGAGATCATGCCCATGATCTAGTCTTCATCACCCGCCGGGTGGAGACAATACTTACAGAATCCTTGATATAGAAGGTCATCTGAACAAGAGGGAATAAACCCTGAGTACGGGAATGTACTTAGCTAGACTTACCTGTCGAAAACCAAAATAAATGACACCAAGGATTATGCATAGCTTAATGTAGTGGATCTGGCTGACACTTTCTTTTCACAGAAAAGCATAAGTAATAATGATCAACTCTTAGCCTGAACTAGCAGTGACTTTTTAGCCATTAACCTGTCATCTATATTAGCACCTATACTAAGCAATCATTTTATTAGGGTGCAAACATTAATAACCATATCAGGTATTCATTGTGGCAACCTCATCATCATCATCCATTTAACCATATTCTTAAATTAATTGAATCTACGTTGCCGCTGCTCAGTCAAGTTCTCACTATCCGGGAGAGACGACGATTCAAATCGATTCCTATCCAGCTGGAGGGGTATTCCTAAACACAAATCCTGCTTCCCCCATCGGAGTCGCAAACAAGTCACCTTTGGTACGATTCAGGAGTCGCGAGTCCGATCAGATCGACATTCTCAGAGAACCACTCTGCCAAGGTTGTTCAGGACTCTAACCCGCCTTGGACTTATGCCAATGGCTCTCCGCACATCTTTACTACCTCTAGAATGCCGCCACTGCTCGTGTCCCTGGCCTGAGTCGAGCTACTAGGCTTCGCGGTCGGAACGACTTATCCGGCCAGCTAAGTGTTAGGCTGCGTTCAACATGACATGAGGACATACAGCGTATCGGTCCTTAAACGACTCAGACGGAGTCACTATGTTCAAACCTACACAAGACCCCGCCCGGTCTTAATTCATTATTCACATGGTTCTTTTCCACGATAGCAAATATAGCCAACCGTGATCCACCTCATCCTAAAGCTCGCAGGTGATAGGAAATCACCTGACTTCTACTGCACTAAGCATGGCTAAGCATTTAACCCGTTCCTGAACTTAATTAGGCTTCTAGTGCGATATCTGGACAAGGAAGGATATATAATGCAGCAATTGGTTCCAACCAATTCCTATACTTAATGCATCATCAACAATAAAAGGTACTCAAAGTATTTGTAAAAACATGGGAGGCTTAATATGCTTCGGGGCTTGCCTTTCAGGAACGAGGAAGGCTGGTGGTCAGGGCACTCGGGCAATTCCTCCACGGCGACTGCTTCTTCGGCTTCCTACACCTCGGGTTCCTCCTCCTGGTTGGCTCCCTCAAACTCCAGCAATGTCACTCCCTCCGGCACACCTATTGCATGAATGCGCAAGATAAATATCATGGATGCACATGAACGAATGTTAGGGATGCTCGGGGAATGCACATGTTCGCTGTAGTTTGCATATTCCAACTTAAGCCCTATTCAAATCACTTTACTTACCAAGTTTATACAACCTAATGTATAATTGCTCATCTTCAGTTAATGACCTTGCACCTGCACCTAAGCATATTCTCAAGTTAGGCTAACCCCTAAACAATCAACGAGAACATTGCATCAAGCATACACTCAAGCATTTGTATTCCAGCAAAATGAAGACTATGTAGCGGTATAGTAAACTAGCTATAACTGGAGATTTACAAATCCAAATGACTTGCAACAAGACAATCTGGAAAGCTTATGAAATTGTCTACAATTCATTTTTAGACCTCAAAGCATGATTCAACACTTTACTAAGTCGAATTCATAAATCAACAGAACTCTATCCTCACAAGGCAGAGAGTAAGCAAAACTGGAACCTAACTTTAAACAGCTGTAGTTTCTAAACTACTGGGCCAAATGCCCTCAAATTTTGACAGGATCTAGATACATAAATTATCTACAACTTTTGTATTCATCCCATTCACAGCAAGTCAAAATATCATGGGGAACTTTTCAAAGTCCCCAGATCTGTCAGAAGGACATAATGCAAACACATAATTATTAACTTATGATATAAACACATGATTGGACAGAACCAACTTTACTACCTCATCACACATATCACAAGAACACCAGAAAGTAGGGTGTTCATCCCCAAAATATTTCTTTTAATACATTTCTTAATTTATTTAATTAATTAGAGGAAATAGTAAACATATATGAAAACTACACCATTAAAAATAGAAAAATTACAGTAGATACTGCATGCCCTAAGTAGACTACCATAAAAATTTCACACCATTTTAGTAAGTATAACAACCTACACAAAAATGGTAAGATAGAATGGCTTAAAATGGCATAATTAGGAAACCTTAGTGAAAAGTGTCAAGCAACAGATTTCATATTTTTCCTAGCATCCTTAAGGTACTAAGATACTACCTACCAAGTTTCATGGCCATAGGATTCCTAGATAATTTACAAAAATTCACTCAAGTATCCACCAATGATAAAAGGAAAATCTATAACTCAAAAACTACACATGCAATGACTCTCAAATTTTAACTAGAGCTTCTACTATACAAGACTAGCTTACTCACAAAATTTCATAATTTTTGGATCACAGAAACTCCAGATATGATTTAAGCAAGTTTGCATGCATTCAAAAACACATTTCAAGTTTCAATTTAATTCATCCAAATTTTCCACTACAAGTGTTCATGTCATATTTTTACTAAATACTAGACTTCACCATGATAATAACAAAATTGGAATTACTCAATTTGGATCTACCAATTTGGAGTTACAAAATTTACAAAACAGCACTAAAAACTAGAATTTTTGAACTATCTTCTACTCAACGGTCACTGACGAGCGGGGCCCTCGGGTCAGACGACCCCACCTGTCAGCGAAAGAAAACAGGGGACGGCGGCATTCGATGGCGCGGCGGTGGTCTAGCTCGCCGACGGCGAGGACTCCGGCGACACCAAGGCTACCTACTTGCTCTCTGTGATGAGGGGAAACGATTTGTGCAAGTGTCACGGCCTAAGACCTAGCGGAGGTGGCTCATCGCCGGTGATGGCGCCACGGCAGAGCTCCGGCGCGAGGTGCCGGCGACGGTGAGCCCTTGCTGCCTCATCCGAGCTTGGTATGAGCTCCACGAGGTCACTACGGAGCTGTCCAAGACAAGATAGGAGGACGAGGAGGTCTCGGTGGTGGGTGACCACGGTGAGCTCCGCTCCGGCAAGACGCGGCCACGGAGACGGCGGCGGAAAAATGGCCAATGGCCCTCACCCACGGCACGGATGGCACGGCTAAGAGGTGGAGGACGTAGAGGCAAACACGGCGGAGCTATTGACGGGCTGGCCGACGCGTTTTTGCAGCGATAGGCAGGCGCGAGTGTGGCGGAGCTTGCACGGCAGCAATGGTGGAGCGGCTGCGCTTCGGCTGCTGCTGTGGCGAGCGGAGGAACGAGGAAATGAAATGTGGCATAGGGGGGCTCTCGGTGGCGTGCTGGGGCTTCAATTGCCGAGCTCAGGCCCGACGTGGCCTGGCCGGTCAGGCTGTCGGCGACGCGCGGCGCCACGCGGCGGTGAAATCCTGAACCGGTCGGGTACTGTAGCGTCTGAATTTTTCGTTTCAGTGCTCAATGGTGCTGACTGACAGGCGAACTTTGACGGTGATTATCTCCTAATCCGCTCGGCCAAAATCTAATCCAGATGAACTACATGATAGAGCTAAGTGAGTACTCCAAATGACTCAACATGAGCTCGAGCTAATTCACCATGGATTTCCATCTACAAGGTTCCAAAGTTGCCTTCATGAAAACTGAAAAGCAGTTCCAATACTTAGAAAATTTCTAAGTGTTGAAACAACACTGATCTTAGGCTTGTGGGCCCTTTTTGAGCATGTTCAGCACATTTTCATGAGATGGTCATAAAATAACTTTTGTTTCTTATATAATTCTCTACAACTTTACTTTAGGTTGCTCAGACATGCAAACATCTTAAGATACACTTTTTAGACAGTCAAACACAGGAGCTCTAGGGGTCCAAATTGGTCAAACCATGACTTGGAAACCTAATTAAGCAAAATGATCAACATGAACATTGTTCCTAATGACATTCTAAGTATAACTAAGGTTCTTAGGAGAATAATTAGCCACACCACTCATTGGTCACACAAGAATCAAGCAAGGTATGTACTGAAACAATGCAAAACAAATGAATTGTTACAATTGTTTCATAGTCATGTTTCACATGTTTCATGATCTTGTTGCATAGTATTAACTAACTTTGTTTCACTTAAGTGAGTGGCACATGTTGCACTTAAGTGTTGCACACTTTACATTTCATAAAAGAAACAACACACATGAAATATACAACATGTTGCAATGTTTCAAAATCATGTTTCATGTGATATAAGTTCACGAATGGATGCATGATGCTCATGTTCATGAAATGCAGTGCAAATGTGGAAGCCAAACACCTAGGGTGTTACACACATGATCCGTTGTATGGAGGCTAAGCTTTGGACTACTCACGCAAGGTTTGTTGGCTTGCAGCGTCGACTGGAACCATATGTGAGGATGACTATAGTGCCATATGCCGTTCTCTATTATCCTCAAGGGGATGATGCCATGGTATATAAAGTGACTGAGTATCCTTACCGCTATCCAAACACTCAAGGAGTTAGGGTCCCTCAAAGCTTAATGCAACCCACAAGGATATCTATGGGATTGCTAGTCAGGCGTATGTTCCACACCACCAGTACACTAGAGGATTTACTTGGAGACACCCCAGTGCATCTCCTTCATTCCAAAGCCCAGGATGTGATGGTGACCCGGCGACGTACCTGCTCCCGACCAATCATTTCCCAATAGACTTCCGGAGGCTACCGTACGACTCACCCGTTCCATCAATGAACCTATCACCTTCCGAAGACCTGAGCGGCGTTTGATTTAGTGGTGATGAGTTGTTGCGAGCTTGACTCACCTTATCTTCAAAACTTTTATGTGCTATTAGCTTGTTGTAATGTTGTGAGACTTGAGAGTGCGCTTTTGTAAGAACTAAAAACAACATGTGTGCTTCGACCACTTGTTCCTAGTATGCGTAGAAGCATATGCAAGTGCACTCATGTCATATGTCCTTGTGGTCTGTGTGTAAGTCAAGACTTGGATGGTAATCTTAAGTTGGTGTCTAATTATGGCCTATGTCACTCCTTGTCATGATGCATTATGTGTGGAATATGATGATCCATTTAGGCATGTTGAAGTTCTATTCCTCCATGAATGCATATTCCCTATCCAACCCTTTTTGTCTCATCTTGTCTGAAACATATCTAATGATGTGTCTTGGGCAGGATGGTTGACACCCAAGGTTCTACATCTCGGACAACAGCAGCAGGGAGCGGAGGTAACCAGCACAATCCACCGCCACTGCCATCGCTAGGAGGGCAAGTGCCAACAAGGGCAAATATACTTCAAAGGGACGAAGCCCATAGTCAGGCAACTCAGCAAGTGATGGGAAGAATGGCGCAACTCTTGGAGAACATGCAAGCCAATCAGCATGGAGCTCAACCGCCACTGCTTCGTGGGTATCATGGTTTTGGGTGAACCAACCCACCCATCTTTTCTAGAGTTAAGGACCCGATGGCAGCCAATCATTGGCTAAAGACTATGGAGTAGAAGTTCACTCTTGTCCAGTGTGATGATAATGAGAAGGTCCACTTTGCCACGCACCAGCTTTAGGAAGCCACTGGCAATTGGTGGCACGACTTTTGGGCTCGTTTGCTGCCAAACGCGCAGCTCACTTGGCAGCAGTTCAAGGAGGTGTTCCATGGGTTCTTCGTACCTGAGGGAGCCATGCTCATCAAGGCTGCCGAGTTTCGTAACTTGGTTCAAGGAGAGATGTCGATAGTGGAGTACACTCATAAGTTCAATGAGCTAACCCAATATGCTCCAAATGAGGTTACTACCGACAAGGCTAAGAAAGTGTGGTATGAGCACAGTCTTAGCTCAATGATGCATGACAAGTTATGCAATGTACTGACTCCCACTTTCAATGAGATAGTGAATGCTGCTATCAAGGTGGAGACCAAGAAGAAGGCGATGGACAAAGATAGCCGCAAGAGAGGACCATACAACACCGGCTATGGATAGGGTTCATCCATTAGGTAGAAGACCAGACAAACCCCACCAAGAATTCAAGGCTATGTAGCATTGCGTCCTATGTGGATACAACCACATTTACCCTAGTAGCGCCAGCAGCAGGCAGCCAAGCAAATGGTCGCAGCAACCGGAGCATGTTTTGAGTGTGGTGGCTTTGGCCACTTGGCTCATGAATGCCCAACTAAGCAATAGCCGCAAGCCGCACCTCGAGCCACAGCTCCCAAGCGCACTGGAAATGTGCCCAAGAAGAATGCGCAGCTACACTTTGTGACCGCAGAAGAAGCTCAAGTGGATGATGGTGTAATCATTGGTATGCTACCCATGTGATAGAACCATCCAATTTATACAAGATCAAGTATGATTGTCCCCATTAAACACATTGACACGCGCATACTTTCACTTATATAAACCCGGTAGTTCACCAAGTGTCATGAATGACCTTGGTAAATCAACATCATAACTAACGTCGCATGATTAAGCAAATACACATCATATACACAGAGTTGCAGCGGAAATAATGTTTACAATGAGTTCACAAATAATAATACAAGTTTTGGTTTCAAAACCGATTAGTGAAAACAACATAGCTTTCAAATGATTACAATAATATAAGTTCCAAATACATTGCTAGCATAAGTGACATCCTCTGATAAAAGCATATAGATGAGAAATAAATATAGAGTCACCGAGCCCACCGGCGGTTAGCCACCATCTTTAGAAGCCTAAGAACTTCACCTACAACATGGTGGGATAAACCCTGAGTACTCGAATGTACTCAGCTAGACTTACCCATCATAAACCAGAAATAAAGTGACTCCAAGGATCATGTAAGGCTTTATAGGTGGAGCTAGCTTGACAAAATTTTGCATAAAAGCCACTAGTTGAGCTATATATTTTATAATTCGGTAACCAAGTTAATTAGAGCTATTCATCTCTAGATTAGCAACAAACATGTACCAAACATGTGGAATATCATTTAGTAACATGTAATAGCAACCATAGCCGATGCAACATTTCCATATTTATCATAACCATCAAATTCCATCAATTAATGCTACATTGTCGCTGCTCAGTCAAATTCTCACTATATGGGAGAGACGGCGACTTGAATCGATTCCAACCAGCTGGGGAGTTATTCCTAACACAAACCCATGCATACCTGCGCCAAGGTAGTCTTAGATCACCTTTGGTACAACTCAGGTACAGTCGCTGGTCCAAGCAGCGCCACACCCTTAGGGATAATACCAGTCTGGCAGGAAGTTCAGGCCCGGCCTACCCTTGGTCTTATGCCACTAGCTCCCCGCATATCCTTACTTCCTCTAGTGTGCGCACTTTCACTTACCGGGTCCCAGCCTGAGTTGAGCAACTCGGTTTCGCTGTCGGAACGACTTATCCGACCAACTAAGTGCTAGGCATGCATTCAACATGACATGAGGACGTACATTGAATCAGTCCTTAACTAACACATATGGGAATAAATAGGCACCAAGACCTCCATACCTTGTTGCTTCTCTATCACAATACCGTCCGGTCTCCTTTTATTTATCAACACATGGTTATTTCCACGATCGCAAATATAGCCAACTGACCTATATCTCATAGATGACAGGTAATCACCTGACTTCTACCGGTCTAAGCATTGCTAAGCATACATTCGATCCTGGACCTATATAGGGTTCAAGGTATATTTCTGGACAAGGTAATTCTATGCATCAAGTGGTTCCAATCAACTCTTATAACCTAATGCATCAAACATAAAGGACTCAAATGATATTTGTAAAAACATAGGAGGCTTAGAATGCTACGGGGCTTACCTAGGATCCAACACTAGGTTAGTGTTTGTTAGACGACACTCGCTTGGTGAGCATCTCCTATTCAGGCATGTACTCCAGGGGTCCTTCGATCTTCGGGATAGGTCCACCAACACCGTCTTCTAGTTTGACTCCATCATCACGTCCTTCACGTGGTGCATCTAGCATACCTAGATGGGATGCAACAATGCAAGTGCATGAATGCGAAGAATGGCAATATGAGATGCCTCACATAAAAGTATTCAAGATGAGCACAAGGTTATACCGAACATATATAAGCACTCCACGTTGCTTAACTAAACATCCCACAACCTATCATGCTATGATAGCAAGGAAAGTAGCACCAAGCATGAATACAATTATAAGTTTTATCTACAATTATGCTTTTATTAATCCTTTTCCCAATAAACATATATATAATTTTAGTGATATATGAGAACAACTAGTTTGGGGCTTAGACTTTTATGACTGGTAGATGTTATCAAAACATGGCTACTGCACAAAATTCACATGCTTATGTTTTATAAACATGTGAGAACAAGATAAATCTAAATATCATTATTTTCTATAAACATAGCCATATTAGGGTTTCTCAGGCCACATGATCACCATGTAAGGGCAAAGAAACCACATTTCACATTTTTGCACATATAAATTATTTATAAGCCATTTAAAACCATTTATCAAGCATTAAACTAGTTAAATCAATAGCTCAATCATAATAGATCCAATGGCCATAAAAGTTTTACCACATCACACACATAGCATCAGTAGCCTACCATAAAAATTTCACAGCAATTGGAGCACCACAACTTTAGATATAAAAATAACAAGCAAAATAAGCTAAAATTGCCTATTTAACAAGATTAAATCAAAACATTATAAGAACAGTACACAACTAGCATGTTTGACATTTTTATTAGCTAGATAATGTCATCACAAGATTAACACAACTAGAATTACCATTTTTGGACTTCTATAACTCAAGATATGCATATGTCCAACTTAAAAGCATTTTTAAAAGCACTTTAAAATAATAAATAAAAACAGCAGCAACTTTCTACTATCACATATCATATTATGACTCTAATGCATAGATCTACTGTCAAGGATTCCAAAATTTTTTCATTTGCTATTTTACAAATTTTATATGATTTATTATGATTTTCCAAAGTTTCAGCCATAAAAGAAAAACAAACTTGCACCGAGGACCCGAACTTTCTTCAAATGTCGATTCCAGTGAACAGGTCCTTCTAGGCACTATTCAACTGAGTCACAGACTTTGCAGTTAGGTCCTTCCCTTTAGTCGAATTCTTACGCGAGGTCCTTGTCGTGATTTGGAGCAGGGGACGCGCGGGAGCTCGCCAACGTCGGCTGGAGGCGGCTCGTCGGCTGTGGTGGAGTGGCGACAGAGCACCAAGGGGTCCGCGTGCATCTGTGGAGGGGCTCAGCATGATAGGGGCTTACCCGTGGTGTCCCGGCCATGAGCGCCAGCTGCTTGCGCCTGCGGTAGCTGTCGGTTGGCTGGCTCCGGCGAACTCCTGCTCAGCCAAAGTGCGCTGGTCGGAGACGAGGAATGGCCAGTCACGGACACATTGGAGCCCCGCCCCGACACGGCTGTTGCAGCACATGACTAGAGGTGGCTTGGCCGTGCTGGCGCTTGGCCACCCGCGGCCACGGTTTGCGCCTGCGCGGCTGCGGTCGACAGCTAGCCACGGGAACAGGCGATCGGTGAGGCAGGCGCAGAGGGACGCGAGGATGACTAGTCAAAGATGGCTGGGAGCAGCAGCGGTAGGGCTCTGCTCGCCAGCCATGGTAGCCATGGCGACCGCGTCTGCAAGCAGTAGCAGCATGAGAGGGAGAGCGCAAGGGAGGGCAAGAGCGAGTGGGAGAGGCAGAGAATGAGCCTAGGTGTCTCCCCATCGACATAGGTCCGTAGGGGCACGCGGCAGTGGAGGTGGAGCGCAGAGCCATGCATGGCCACCGCACATAGGGCACGCGTCGCCCTTTGGAGCATTTGCCCGAGCACGGTGTGGGCAACTATGTGGGCAAGGTAGGAGCCAAATTGGGCCGGCTACGGACCGATTTGGACCATGGGCCCAAAAGCAAAGTTGTAGCCCACCTAATGATCTACAAAACTCATTAAGGGTGCCTGGCCATTAGATCTCTCCATTAGCGGATAATTAAGCTATAAGTTGATAGTGTCAACGACTTAACGAAGGTTAAGCCTTGATCTGCTTGAGCTCGAATTACTTGGTCAAAACATGAACAAAATTTAATCCAACTTTTTGTATCTCCTTCTCCAAGATGTAAACTCCAACTTTTATTTTGGGATCAAGTCAAGTTGCTTAACAAAAACACAAGAACGCGACATGCCAACTATCCTTGCCACTAATCTCAGCCAGAAAATATTTTCCGGGGCTGAAAACAGCAGCTGATTCAAACTTGAGAACACTGTTTGAGCCACTTAGGAGTTGAAATAGGTCTTGGTCCAAAAATAACGTTTGTTGTACTCCACTCAAACTTCAACTTTTATTAAAGGTCAAACTTTATATCTAGTACCGAAACCTTTGCTACATTTTGGTCAAAGCAGCACCTCGTTAACCCCTGGAATTAGTGTTTTTGACCAATTGAGGCATTTTCGTGACATTTGCTCAACACGAACCCTTTATGACTTTTGTTGAAGAGTTCAATTAGAGTCATTTGGGCAAGGTAGAAAGGTTTGGTAGACATCCCATGTTTCCATTTGCTAAATGAAGCAATTTAAGCAAAAATGTAACTTATCATTTCATGTGACTTTTTGGCTCCAAACTTCATTAATCTTTTCCACTGGTCAACATGGATGCATGTTGATGTAATGTTCATAAAATAAGCATGTTTAACATTACTCATGCCTAATCTTAACCAGGGTCCACATGTAAGCAAAGTGTATTGTCCAAGTTCAAGTTGGGGCTCCTTTTCATAGATTTGATCTCAACACCTTTGTCACCACTTACTAGTTTTAACTAGAGCTCTTGATTACCACTTAACTTGTCATGTTGGAGCTCAAGCACACTGTTTAACTGGTGATAAACACCTGAGGTGTTACAACCCATCAACTCCATTTTAGCTAGATTGTTGTTTGATTTTGGTGCATCTCATTCATTCATTCATGAGGGTTTTGCCCGAGATAATAAGTTTCCAACTATTGAGTTTGGGAGGGGATTTCGGATTAGTGCCCCTAGAATCATGCACGAGTCCAACCAAATAGTTAGCCGAGCTTGGATTGAGATAGGAGGTTTGGAGTTCCTAGCCAACCTAATTGTTCTCAAGCTAGGGAATGATGTAGATGTTATTTTGGGAATGAAGTGGATGGTTAAACATCAGTGTGTCATTCGATGTGTACCTAGATATGTAGATATCCACCACCCTTCAGGAAAGTTAGCTACCCTTTATGCTTCTCAGAGCCAACAGGTTGCTCTGAATAGTTTGAGAACCAAAACCAATGTGTCGAAAGGTGTTGAGCTAGTACCAGTCGTGTGTGAGTTTCCTGATGTGTTTTCAAAAGAATTAACGGGAATGCCCCCAAAAAGAGATGTAGAGTTCCTCATCCAATTAGAACCTAGAACCGCACCAGTGTCTAAACCTCCATACAAAATGGCACCCCTTGAGTTGGAAGAGATGAAGAAACAATTGACGAGTTTGTTGGAGAAGGGTTACATTAGACCTAGTTCTTCTCCGTCGGGATGTCCAGCCTTGTTTGTGTCCAAGAAGGACCATAGTCTAAGGATGGTGTAGACTACCAGCCACTCAACGTGAGGACCATTAAGAACAAGTACCCACTTCTGAGAATTAATATTTTGTTTGACTAACTCAATGGAGCCAAATTCTTCTCCAAGATCGATTTGAGGTTGGGGTACTGACGAGATCCTAACATACAGGTACGTTAAGCCTCGGGTTCAATTGTTCCCAAATGAAGAAGACCCCCCAACCGACCCCTTTAGGATCGCCTAGGGGCTCGAGGGCTACACCCATCGGGCACGCTCACGTGCGCCCTCTGGCAAAGACCTAGGCTCCCAATCTACGGCATGACCGAACCTGGTCCTTGGCTCCTGCCCATCTAACAATACTAGCCAAGGCCCGAGCACAAGAAGACAAGCCCCAGGCTACCGATGCCCGGGGGCTCCCTAGCGTTGCTCCCTAGGCATGCCCCTGAAAACTGCTCCTCTGATAGGGTCATGTTCGAGGCGTGACACAAGAAGACAAAGCTTCCCGTGGCCTCTAGGGGCTCGAGGGCTTCCGGTCCCATGCGTTTGCCCTTAGAGCCAACCTCCTTCACCACCATGAAGACTCTAGAAGGTCTCACCTGGGGGAGGCCGGTCCAAGCCGACACCGCCTGATACGCAGAGTGTCAGAACAGAGCAATCAGACGACGCTTATGCTTCTTTGGCTCCAAGACTCATCGACGGTCCATGGCCCACTGCTGCAAGCCGCTCTTGGACTCCGGCGCACGGAGACCGTAGACTAGAACTCCTAAACCACCTTGTACCCGACCTATCTCGTTATATACAGGATAAGGTCGGACCTAGAGGGGGAGGAGGCGAGTTCGATCACTAGACACTCCATTCCATTCCATCTACCTTTACTCTACACCGAGAGCAGGGCAACCCGGAGAGGGGCAACGAGAGCCTCTCCTCCACCACATCCCGCTGTCTCCTTCCTCTCTAATGAGAGGGAGACTCCACCAGTGGTGAGGCAGCCTTAGGATTAGCACCGAGCTAACCCCCTACCAAACTTCTCTTCCTGTACACTCTATTGTAACCCCCTAGATTTTGGGTACTCTTGAGTATAAGGATCATCAGCTGCTGCATGTAAGGATCGAATTGGCCCGAACTAGGAAAAACCATTGTGTCTTCTCTACGTGATTCTTGTGTTCCTAAGTCCATCTGAGCCACCGGAGACCCCATACTTTGACATCGACTCGAACAACATGCTTGCCGTGGTTTTGATCCCACGACAGCTAACGCGCCAGGTAGGGGGCAGCGTCATGTGTGATTCTGTCTCTATGGTGGCAGGAGCCACCCACCTTGTCGCTAGAGCAAGCGGCACCACCCTAGATGGCAGTGTCTGCTTCCTTGATGAGTTCGTCGTGACTGGCGCCTTCGCTCTGGGCTAGGTCCTCAACTTTGGTAGCTTGGCTTACATCACCGACTGCTACGGCGAGCTTCGTCCACTCCACGGGGTTACACCGGTGGGCAACGAGCCCCCAGCGTCACCCCCTCTACCAAGACTCATGGGAGCATATCTCGAGGTTTTAGCCCATTAGATCCAGCATGGCCTAGGCCTGAGCACCACCGTGTTGGATTGCCACTAGATGTTATACATGCTGGCCAACATCCACCACCATATCGCCACCGGTGAGGTGCTCCCGCCGCCTGATCACTTTTGGTACTACCTCCCGGACCTGCCTTTTGGGATACAGAATGCGGCGGCGTCCTTCTAGCTGGAGTTGGAGCACCTCATCCGTCACAAGGTGCCGTGGAGCATCATCGTCTCCGACGCAGCAGGGACGGACATCCCCTCGCTCCCCGCCTTCCTCGAGGTCCTCTTAGGGGATGGACCAGAGTACGACTCCAACAACATCAACTGCGATGCCCCACCGCGCATGTGCTACCATGTTGACGGTGACGATCTTGCTGAGGAGGCGCCGTGGCTCATGCCACCAGACCAGAGTCCTTGTAGCCATGCGGCCTACCTTTAGGAGAAGGCAGACCACTTGCACGCTCGGCAAGTGGACATGGAGGCCGCTGAGGCAGAGCTCGAGCACCAAAGGTAGGACTTTGCGTGGCAACAAGCCCCGCACCCTCTCGACGATGATGACGCTTACACGGGGGCTCCTAGCAGCCTCTGCTTCCCCCGCATGGTGTACAACATGGAGGCTGCCGCTTGCCACCTAGAAGACATCTCCGACACACCAGACCCGAAGACCAACGAGTGGCTGAACAAGGCAAAGTGGCTCCTCCATGTCGCCCTCAAGTAGTAGGCTAAGAGTTCAGCCTCTCGGTGCCACGCCACGCTCTCCCAGCCATCCTAGACGATGGCCATCGCCAACAGAGGGCGCTCCGACGCCCACACCCCACAGGCAGCGGGGAGCAGCGGCGACACCTTCGGCAATAGCTCTGATCAGTTACGGACCCAGGGCGCCAAGCCTCGGTAGGAGCAAAGGCGTGACCTTTCTCCTCAGTGTCCCCCCACGCGGTACCAGATCGGTGATGACCACGACATTCATGACACCATCGAGGCCAAACGCCATGCTCAGGCGCAGTCCTATACCCTTAAGCGACGGGGCGGGGGGCCCATCCAGGATCACTTCAGCCCCCTGGCATTCAGGGTAGCAATCCGTGCGGCCCCCTACCCTAGGTGTTATCAATCACCGACGCATATCTCCAAGTACGACCATGAGACCAACTCAGACCATTAGCTGGAGGACTACCGCCGAGCCATGAAGGCCAGGGGTCAGATGATGACTTTGCCATCCAGTACCTTTCCCTACTTCTATCAAGCTCAACCAGAGCTTGGTTTGAGCAGCTCGAGCTTGGCAGCATCTGCTGTTGCGGTGATCTCTATGAGGTCTTCATCGGCCATTTCTAGGGTACCTACACCTACCCGGGAACTCCTGGGATCTTCACAACTGCAAGCAGAGGGCCGACGAGACCCTCTGATAGTACATTCAGTGCTTCTCTAAGAAGCACAATAAGCTCCCAAACATCACCGACAACAACGTGATCAACGCCTTCACCTATGGCATGACCAACGAAGCGCTCGTCCATGCGCTTGGCCATGAGACCCCGCGCACGACACGGGAGCTCCTGGATGTCGCCACCCAATACGCCACTAGCGATGAGGCCATCCGGGCCAACTTCAGCAGGAAAGCCAAGGCCGCCAGCCACGTCAATGGTGGTGACGCGCTGACGATCCCGCCTCATCCTAGCGATGTCGCGACAGGTGGAACAAGGACAAAAAGCGCCGCGGGGAGGAGATGGTCGTCGTGGCCGACCGCGTCACCATACCTCAGCACCACGGGCACGCTACACGCCCGGAACAGTTCGAGAAGGCGCTCGAGTCCCCCGGCGTGTTCCATGGGGGCAGGTGAAGCACCTTCTCAAGGACTATGCCACCATGAAGGGCTACATCCATAGCACCCTTGGCTAATGGGTCAAGGCCCAGAAGCCTACCCTGAAGGCCGACGACCTAGTGGATGGCACCTAGGAGGAAGACAATGAGTTCCCCGAGGCTGAGTGCTGCCTCATGATCTTTGGGGGCTCCTAGGCATATGAATCCCACTGGTAGTGCCGCATCACCGAGCAGGAGGTGAACACTATCCACACCCTCACCGCCTTGACGTGGCTTCGGTGGTCCTAGACGGCCATCATCTTTGACCAAGAAGATCATCCCGATCACGTCCCCTATCCAGGGCGCTACCCGCTCATGGTCGGCCCGATCGTGGGCACTACGCGCCTCAATAAGGTGCTAATGGATGGGGCAGCGGCCTCAACGTACTCTATGCCAGCACCCTCGACAAGATGGGCATCCCTCGGAGCAGCCTACGCCCAGCAAGGCACCATTCTATGGGATTATGTCGGGAAAGGAAGTCGTGTCCCTCGGGCGCATCTGGCTCAACATCACCTTCGGCCAGCTGGACAACTTCTGCAAGGAGCCACTCACCTTCGAGGTCCTCAACTTCCCTGGTGTCTACCACACCCTCCTCGGTTGACCGTGCCTCACCAAGTTCATTGCTGTGCCCAACTACACGTACCTCAAGCTCAAGATGCCCGGCCTGAAGGGGGTCATCACAGTTGAGGGCAGCTTCGAGCAAGCCTAATACTGCGAGCAAGACTACGTCACCCAAGTGGTTGCACTAGTCGCCCCTAGTGCTCCTGATGGCCCTAGCTGCGACACAAGAAGGGTGCCGGTGGAGGAAGTCGCCAAGACGACGGCGGTGCTCGACCGATCGACCATCGGCGAGGCGGACAAGACCTCTGGTGGTAGTGGTGGCTCAGCTGGCCCCTCCATCCAGGCGCTCAGTGCCCCAGAAGGGGCTGACCCAATCAAGGTGAGTTCTAAACTCTCCACATGAGGGAAGGCCATCACTGAGCCATACACCCAGAAGTGACGCCTCTCGAGCCATGGCCCATCTGCCAACCTCCTTCACCGGCCTAACTCTCCAACAACAAAAACCAAGATAAGTCCTGTCCTCCCAACCCTCTTACTTCACTTTCCTCTGTTTACTCTATTTGTTGTCTTCCTTGACCCGAGCCATTCCAACGATGGCTCGGCCGCATCGCAAGATCTACTAAGCTAACCACTTGCTGACCTTTTCTGAAGGAGGACCGCTACAGAAGGCCCTCGAGCGAGGCGAGGATGGGATGGATGGAGCAGGAGGAGTAGGCAAAAGATTGGCAAGGCGCTAATGGAGCGGTCCCAGCCATCATGTTACCAACTATGTCCTCTTTCCCCTCTCTTGTGTCCATTCCATTTTCTTTACAGCTATCTGCCTAACTCCCGATCCTTCATCGGATCATTCCACCCCACCACATGCCTGTCTAGGGCCCTCTAGATGGGGCATCGCTGAGGGTTCAAGGCCACACTAGGTTTCAAGGTCGCTCAAAGCAACTGAAAGTGCGAGGGACGCTTGGGAGACGAGCCCACGTGGCTTTAGCCAGGACGCTCAGACGGGTCCTGACCGTCGAACGAGTGATGTCCGAGTATTGGCCTCGAGCCACTCATGGTGACCCAACGAGGGAGGCAGCGAGCCCCTGTGCACTGATAGGCAGGCTCGGGAAGTATACGAGTGGCTCGGTCGAGAAGCCAAGAATCTACCCCTAGGGGACATGACCAGGGCACGGAACGACTGTAAACCCAGGTTTCTCATGGAATTACCCGCTAGTAGCACAGGCATGGTGATCTTGGCCAATGAGGCCATCATTGTAACATCCTAGCCCAACGAGGGATCAAGTCTCTGAGCATGACTTAGGAGCAAAATGGGATTACACACGAAAGTAATTTCATTTCATTAGCCAGGAATGACCCGATTACAATATACGTTGGCAAAACCCGCTTCTACTCAGCATGGGTCGGGCCCCCGATCTCGTGATGATCTCCTCTCCTCCTCTAGGATGGGGAGGGGCACCCGGGTGGAGGCCGACCTACCACGTCAGAAGGGTCTGCCTCCCTAGACCTACTTCAGGTGCGTGTGTCGGGGATCCCATGGGAAGAGGCTCGGCAAGGCGCCATCCCAACCCCTCCTATGGGGCTCACACCACTAGGCTCCTAGGTCAAGGGCCTCCCAGGGCTTGGCCAACACTGCCACAGAGGAAGACCGGAGAAGATCGGTGGCCGCCCACACTACATGAAGTGGGATCCACGTAGCGTCATAGAGTACCTCCCACCACCTCATGTAGTTGTGGCAACCGCTTCGCTGGAGTCCTTCCACCCTCGAAGACACAACTGCTCGGTAGTCAATACCGAGCTCACTCGGAGGGAAGTGTTGCACTTCATCGCCACCGCCATCGCCGCACGAAGAAGATGGATCTGAGGAAGAAGAAGAGAAGGGGCCAGAGGAAGGGATTGGAGACGCTACGTCCCCTAGGGGACTCCCTTTATAGCCAAAGGTAGTATGATGTGAGTGGCTCTAGGCCCTCTGATCAGCCATCAGTATCTACAAAGGACCCTGGGGAACCGGCTAGGTGTCCCTTCAATCACCGCAGGATTCCTTCGGGTGGTTGCGTGATGATGGCCACGTAGTAAAGGCGGAGTTAGGGAACCGCTGGCATTGAGTCATGTCCTCGCTCCACTTTTTCCCGTGCATGCCACCCACTCCACGCACGCCTCCTCACAGGACTTAGGGGATCCACCTCCCCCCGAGCCCACCGACTATCATCATTGGCTCAGATCCACACGCACCAAGTGCCATGGCTCCTCCACTAGATCTGCTCCATGTGGCCCAACGTCCCATCTCCCAAATGAGACAGGACGGTGTGGGGGCATGCGCACGTGTCATAACTCCTCCACTAGGCACGACGGCCTAGACATCATCAACCGCCTGTGTAAGGAGTCAGCGAACGAGACACGCCCAAAAGTCGCCCCCTTCACTGGTAAGGAGGCCCCTCAATAGCCTCGGGGGGCTATGCCGGCTGCCTAGATAGAGCAGCCTGACCCCCAGATCAATGGGCGATCGGGTGGTGCATCCCCCAAAAACCAACCAACTCCCTGGAGTTGTGTTGGGAGCTGCTGAGTAGTGGGCTCAAGGAGGGCCTCCATCTGAGCCTCGACGTAGCCCCACTTCCCTGATCTATGGCTGCAGAGGGTTGACCCCAGAAGGCTGGCTTGAGAGGATGGGGACCTATTATCGCAGCCCTCAGAAGGGCGTGGTGCTTTGGATGATCAGATGGCCTCGAGCCAGAGCCCTGCGCTCTTGATCACCTGACCCATGGTAGGCTCCGGTCAGAAAGGAGGGCGCCCCTGGGCCTACAGTCAGCAACTCCTAGATGAGTCCGCCGAGCTCTCGCTCGAGTCAAAGACCCATGCGACATGGAAGCGCAAAGGGATCAACATCATCTTCGCTTAGCCTCGATAGCCGAGAACCATCCGTCGCACTGAAGGAGAAGGCCCCAAGCAAGGCATAGCACTGTCGCCAGTAGAAGCCATCCCCGCCAAGGAGGGTTCGGTCACTAGAAGATGGAATTCAGCCCTTTGTCGCCATCACGCCAAGCGAGGCCACAAAGGGCTCAGGGGCTCCTAATGAGATCCGAACATACAGGTATGTTGAGCCTTGGGTCCAATGGTTCTCGAATAAAGAAGACCCCTCAACCGACCCCATCAGGATCACCCAAGGGCTTAGGGGCTATGCCCATCGGGCATGCTTACGCGCGCCCTCTGGCAAAGAGACCCGGCTAAGCCTAACTCGACCGCAGCTTCCTCTTAGGACCTGGGGGCTTCTCGAGCCCTAGGCTCCTAATCTATGGCACTACCAAGCCTAGTCCTTGGCTTCTACCCAGCTAACAATGATAGCCAAGGCTCAAGCACAAGAAGACAAGCTCTAGGCTACCATTGCCTGAGGGCTCCCTAGCATTGCTCCCTAGGCGTGCCCCTACCAACTACTCCTCCGGCTAGGTTACGTATGGGGCATGACACAAGAAGACAAAGCTTCCCATGGCCTCCGGGGGCTCGGGGGCTTCCAGGCCTACAAGTCAGCCCCTGGAGCCGACCTCCTTCTCCCCTAAGAAGACTCTAGAAGGTCTCACCAGGGGAGGTCGGTCCAAGCCGACACCGCCTGACACATAGAGTGTCAGAACAGAGTAGTCAGATGACGCCCAGGCTCCTTCGGTGCCAAGACTCCTCGACAGTCCATGGCGCACCGCTGCAAGCCCCTCCTAGACTCTGGTGCATGTAGACCATAGACTAGAACTCCCAAACCACCTTGGACCCGACCTATCTCGTTATATAAGGGATAAGGTAAGACCTAGTGGGGGAGGTGGCGAGTTCGATCACCAGACAGTCCATTTCATTTCATCTGCCTCCGCTCTGCACCGAGAGCAGGGCAACCCAGAGAAGGGCACCGAGAGCCTCTCCTTCACTGCATTCCGCTGTCTCCTTCCTCTCCAATGAGGGGGAGAATCCACTGGCGGCGAGGCAACCTTAGGATTAGCACTGAGCTAACCCCCTACCAAACTTCTCTTCCTCTACACTCTATTGTATCCCCCTAGATTTTGGATGCTCTTGAATATAAGGATCATCAACTGCTGGAAGTAGGGACCAAATTAGCCTGAACTAGGATAAACCATTGCATCTTTTCTGCATGATTCTTGTGTTGCCGAGTCCACCCAAGCCATCGGAGACCACATACTCTGATACCGACTCGAACAATATGCTTTTCGTGGTTTTGACCCCACGACAGGTACCATCAAATTTGAATCCGAGAAGGGGATATACCAAAGACTATGTTTTCTAAGCGGTATGGTTCCTATGAGTACACAGTTATGTCCTCTAGATTGACTAATGCCCCAGCATACTTCATGTATCTCATGAATTCCATCTTCTTTGAAGACTTGGATGTGTTCGTGATTATCTTCATCGATGATATCTTAGTATATTCAAAGACTGAAGATCGTGTGAAACACTTGAGAGTCGTGTTACAAAAGCTGAGAGAGCACAAATTGTATGCTAAGTTTAGCAAGTGTGAGTTTTGGCTCACTTAGGTTTCCTTTTTGGGACATATCTTATCTCATAACAGAATCTCCGTGGACCCGAGTAAGATCAAGGATGTAGTAGAATGGGTTACTCCCAATACGGTGAAGGAAGTTCAAGGCTTTCTTGGATTGGCAAGTTACTACCATCGATTCATGCCAAACTTCTCTAAGATTGCAAAGCCTTTGACTGAACTCACTAAGAAGGATGAAGCGTATGTTTGGACGGAAGAAAGAACGGAAGCTTTCCAGATTCTAAACTAGAACCTAGTTACAGCTCCCGTGCTAGTCCAACCCGACATCACTAAACCTTTCGAAGTATATTATGATGCATCCAATGTTGGATTGGGTTGTGTAGTTATGTCGGAAGGGCATGTCATAGCCTATGCATCTAGACAACTGAAGCCTTAAAAAATGAACTATCCTACTCAAGATCTTGAGTTAGCAGCGGTAGTTCACGCGCTAAAAATCTAGAGACATTCCTTGTTTGGTTAACCCTACACCATTTATACTAACCTCAAGAGCTTGAGATATTTTCTCACCCAATCAGAGCTCAACATGAGACAAAGGAGGTGGTTGGAGTTGATCAAAGATTTTGATTTGAATATCCAATACCACCCGGGAAAGGAAAATCTAGTAGCCGATGCCTTAAGTAGAAAGACCAATTGTGGTTGTACCCTGATGGAGAGAAATATGGATTCACTATGTCAGGATATGCAGAGGATGAATGTATCCCAAGTACCTGAAGGTTCCTTGTCCATGTTGCAAGTGACTTCTCACTTGTTGCGGGACATTAAGGCGAGACAACTTGATGAAGATCTAGTTACCATTAAAGAGAAGATTGACGATCCAATGTACATGAGTTTTCTGTTGGACCACTCGAATACTTTGTGGTTTGGAAAAAGACTTGTAGTACCTAACCAAAAACATCTAAAGGAACAGATCCTAAATGAAGCTCATGAGACACTTTTCTCTATCCACCCTGAAAGTAACAACATGTATAGAGATGTGAGGAAAAGATTTTGGTAGAAGGGTTTGAAACATGATATTGCAAGGTTTGTAGCCGAGTGTGATGTTTGTTGTAGAGTAAAGGCCAAGCATCTCAAACCAGCCAGAACTCTCCAACCTTTGCCCTACCATCTTGGAAATGGGAAGACATTACCATGGATTTCATCTCTGGTTTACCAAGGACATCGAGTGGATATGATTCCATTTGGGTGATTGTTGACCGACTCACAAAGTTAGCACACTTCTTACCAGTCAAGATCACCTATCTAGTTTCTAAGTATGCGGAATTGTATCTAGCTCAGATTGTTTGTTTGCATGGAGTTCCCAAAACAATAGTATTGGATAGATGTCCACAATTCACGTCTCAATTTTGGGATAAGTTGCATAAGGCAATGGGGACAACATTGTTGTTTAGCATAGCATATCACCCATAGATTGGAGGTCAAATAAAGAGAGTTAACAAAATTTTGGAGGACATGTTGAGAGCTTGTACCCTAATATATAGCTCTAGTTGGGACACTTGTTTACCATTTGCCCAATTTGCCTACAACAATAGCTATCAGGCCATCATCAACATGAGTCCATACGAAGCCCTATATGGCAGAGATTGTAGGACACCACTCAGTTGGTCCAAAGTTGGAGAAAGAAGGATATATGGAAATAAGAAGGTGAATGAAGCCGAGGAAAAGGTTAAGCAAATAAAGGTCACTTTAGAAGCCGCACAAGATAGATACAAGGCTTATGCCAATTTCCATAGAAGGCATGTGAAGTATAAAGTTAGAGAATATATATATTTGAAAGTTACACCATTTAAGGGCACCCAAAGGTTTCAAGAGAAGGGAAAACTTGCCCCAAGATATATTGGCCCGTTTCGGATCTATGATAGGAGAGGGAAGGTTGCTTATGCACTGGCCTTGCCCGATTCGCTTTTGGGATTATACAACGTCTTCCATGTATCTCTGTTGCGGAGATGTTTGAAGGCACCCGAAGAAGAGGTCAATTTGCAAGATATTGACATCAACAAGAATTTGAGCTATGGAGAGTATCCAATTGCTATCCTAGACTTTTCATAGAGAAAGACTAGAACAAAAACCATCAAGATGGTGAAAGTGCAATGGAGTCGCCATTCAACCGAAGAAATCACTTGGGAGGTAGAGGACAAGATGAGGAGGGAGTACCCTCACCTATTTGAGCCAAGGCAATAGCTTCGAATGAGTTTCAATATTGGAATGAGTCTTAAGTCCTTAGTGTTGCCAGAAGGGGATTAAAACCTATTTTATCTTGAATTTTCTCCCCTGATTGCAAAAAACCTATTTTTGGAGAATCTTAGGACACGATTCTTCTAAGGGGGGGAGTTGTCATGACCTGGTCCTGACACCCTTGTGAGCATTAGCATCATGAGCATCCTTGCATTCGAAATCATATAGTTCAAAACTGAATGCTTCATTAAACTGCTCACTATTGAATTGACGGAGAATCCGCCAGCACCACCGGGTTATCCGCCAGTTCGCTAGCACGTTGTCAGTCAGTAACCCGACACCACCAGAGAGTCCGCCGTCACAACAGATTGTCTGACAACATCGTCCCATGCAGAAATGTGTGGTGTCACTTTGTGAATCACTGGGTCCCACACTTCACCATAGCTATCCATCTCATGGACACACCAAGACAGAGAGTCCACCAACTCACTCACTCACTCCTACACTCTCACTCTCTCTCTAGTTCTTCTCTCTACTCTCTCTAACACTCAAGCAAGGAAGATTAGAAGGAAATGAGGAGGAAGGAGAAGGGATTGGACCTTGGAAGTAGCAAGAGATGGCCATATAGATCACCTAGAGGCTATCATCCACAAGAGGTAAGGGTTAGAAGGGAGAGGAGCCCTCTCACCCTTGCCATAAGGAGCTAGGAGGAGAAGGAGGCAAGAAGAAGAAGATTTCGAGTTACCAAGGAGGAGATCCAGCTGCTCCATCCACTTGGAGAGCTTGGTACCTTGTGTTTGCAGGCCTTGGTAAGGATCTAACCAAGCCAAACCTAGGATTGTGTCTTTAGGAGCCAAAACCTAGAAAACATCAATTTGTGGCCTAGAGTTAGTTTGCACCTAATGTATTTAGAACTCACCGGCTAGATATGTTCTATAGAACCCTAGTAGTCCACCCTGAAGATGGTTTACACATGCAAGCACCTTGGGTTAAGATTTGGATCTCGAGTTACTATGAAGTGTTCACTGTCAGTATCGATGGAGGGTCCGACATCACCAATGGAGTGTTTGTCAGTACTGAATGTCTTACTGATTACCAGCACAGAACACGTCTATAACCCATTGGAGTGTTCGTCACTACATCAGAGCATTCGATGAGTTATACGCCCGAGACAGAAGAGTGTCCAGAGAACCTAGATCACAGTTTTGGTACAATGGAGTGTCCATTGATATTCCGGGTGTTCGCTGAATTATAAACTAGAAACCCGAGAACAGCCAGATCCTACGGATGATTCATCACCCGAACGGACTATCCGATGGAGCCTGAACTCTTAGTAACCCATAGCACCCTATAGGCCTGATCTAATGGATGGTCCGCCATAGTTGACAAAACCTTCCTATAGGATCACCTTTTATACAGAGAGATTCCCGAGAGCACAGACTTCATACCAAAGGGTCCGATCCTAGTTTGGAGAGTCCGATGGATCCAGAGAGCCAATATCCCACTAAGTCCCAGTAACCACTAGACCATCCAACATCCATGCTGGATTATCCAATAGTTACCAGTCAACAGATAACCAGTGTCTGACTACGCACTCACTCATGTGCCACTAAAGCATAAACAACTAAGAATCATTGCATTGCATGAGCATGTACTTTACGCAGTTCACTCATCAATCATCATGCATGTATAGGTGACCTGATTCCCGAAGAAACTATTGAGGAGGAGCCTCAAGAGGAAGAAGCCATCGAGCCTAGCAACGACGTTCAAGGCAAGCCCCTATGCATCCCTATGCTTTACAAATGCATAATGAACTATGTTTATCTACTACATTGCTATGTTACTATATGACTAGTGAAACAGGAAGGGAATTACCTATGTCAAGCCTTATCCATATATTGCCACACCAATCAACCATACATGTCTTGTTTGACAACCATGCTTAGTATGCTTAGATCTTAGAAGTCAAGCTAATGATGGGTTTCTCATTACTCGCGCGATGATAGGATAATAATCCACTAAGCAACAACTTGGGAAGGGATCAACACTAGTTCCACTTGGGAATGGTATGAACATTGGTCGGCAGGGGGTATGGTCATGGCAAGATGGGAATTCTTGGATGACATAACTTGCTTACCGGTTAAGGACCATGTATCCGTGGTAGTGAGTATGAACATAAAACTATATTGACCACTTGTTGCCAATGGGGTGACAAGCCAAGTAACTGATTGTGATCAGCTTATCCATGAAACTGGCAAGCGAGATGGTGTTAGTCGAAAATGTCTTAGACATTGACCGGGCATCATAGATGAACCTTTCATCGAACATCTTGGCCGGGTTAGGGAAAGGTTGAGGCATTGAGATATCCCTTGTATACCGATGGGTCTTATGGGCGATATCCCTTCTTTCGAGTGGGGTTAACTTATACCTCTCTGCAGAGTAAAACATTAAAGGCAATAAGTTCTACTTCTAGATACGGACTAGAGTTGGGCTTGGAGATCAAAACTCATGGAAGATCAAGTTCCCACTTGTTAATGCTTAACTTGATTACCTATGCTATGCTTAATAACTGCTACATCATAGATCACCTTTACTTTACAGCATAAATGCTTTTATGCAAAGTTATGCATTCCTTGCTACTACCCAAATGCATAATCCTTGTTTATTATATTGGGTAAGTCCTGTAGAGTACACTCGAGTACTCACCCTGTGTGATCTTAAGTTTTGCAGGTACTGTAGTCCCTGTGCATGGATTCTTCTATGCTACTGTCCCCTCGCCGGATTAGGAGTGGTGAAGGGTCTTGTGTTCCATAGATACATGGTTTGGCACACCCATGTATCTGTTATCATGAACTATGTTATGCTAAAAACTTCCGCTAGACTTCGATGTAGAATGCAATGTGTGACCGTGTGATGAACTAAGTGTGTGAACCAAGACTTGTAAACTTTAATGCTTTGAACTTGTAATGTGATCTATGCACTGTTGTGATGTATTCTCTCTCTCGAACTGATCTTGAAGAGGAGTTGATATGTGCACTCCTAGGGACCTCGTTGTTGGTTTGCTTAAATTAAGGGGTCAAGTGGTCAACACACGATTTAGGTGGATTAATGTGGCAGTTACCCCACACGATGGCTGGCTTTCTTCTTCACTGGGGACTTCACCAGGGGCGGGGGTCTCTTATGGCGCCATGGCATAGGAGGCGAAGGAGGGGGAGACTGCTTTAGAGGAGATGGAGATGAAGATGCAGCCATGCCATGGAACGCATCATCATCGTCTAGAGCATCATCATCGTCTAGAGGACTCTGATGATCATCATGGGATGGAAGAACTGGACTTGGGTTGGGAGACCTATGAGTACAAAAATGATTGTGAGTAAATGGTTATTATGCGAGAAGTCAATAATTGAGAATGATTATTGAAAAACTGTTTCATTCACTTTCATCCGCACCTATCATGAGGTAGTTGAGGAGGAGGCGACGGTACCCCAGCCACCGCACCGGGAATAATGATGTAGCGCTTGTGTCATAAAATGAATGAATGCTCTACTTGTCCTAGGGTCTTCTCCCCATCATCTCTAGGAAAGTCAAGAGCCATTTCCCTATAGTCTTTGACAACTCTATCCACCGAGACGCTATAATATGCAGGTGGAATTGGATTCCCATGGCTTCGTGTTGTCTTGTCAGGGACCATAGGAGAAACAATACCGTGCACCACCATGACTGTGCTATTCCCCATGGGAATGTGCAACTCACATGGAGTCAAAGGCATAGTGATGTCATCCACAGGGAAGTGTTGCAATGTGTCATCTTCATTTGGAAGCTTAGTGGAAGCGCAGCTGCTTCTTAGCTAAGGGGGGCTAACGTTCATTCCATGCTCTGATGTTGACTGCCTTTAGCTACTCAACTGTAGTGAAACTTGTCTGATTTCCTCTCGCATTCTCGCGTCCATGTTTAGTTCTCGCTCCTACGATCGAAGCACCGCCTCCTCTAACCTACGGATCTACTTTGCCTTCTCATCATTCCTTCACTGGCAGCTTCTGTAGGTAGTGACGTACTTAGGGAAGCCATGCCACCATGAAATCAACCCTTTGCCTCACATTCACCCAGGGTGTTCAGGAGTCTAGAGGGTGTATGTCAGCTCATCCTTCTCTCAGTTGGGCACAAAGGCACCACTGGTTGAAGCATCTATAATATTGAAAAGTCTTTGTGCTACTGTTCCGATTTCCCCACCAACAACTGGCTCCCCGGTCTCTGGGTCCAGTGATCCCCCATGCACGAAAAACCAATTCTTAGAGCATTTGGGCCATTCGATTGAAAATGGATGGATCCCTTTGGCAAACAGGTCTGCTTCCATTCTTTGCCACCTGGGAATGGCACTCCTGTTGTCACCTAATCTAGTTTTATGTTGGTATACCTTATGTCGCACATTCTATCGGTTCCTTCTCACCCATGCCTCACCATCTTCTGAGGTCTTGTACCTCACAAATTCATGCCAGTCGTCCATCAACTTTTTATACAGGCTATTCTCACTGAAATCTGGAGTTAGATTCTTCTTGACAAATTCATTGTATAGCTTCTTCTTCTAGGTCTAGAATCGTGTGGCCATCTTCTTAAGAGTCCAACTTTTAACTATTTTTTTTAAATCTTCACCTCCTGGTAGCTCAAAATATGTAGTGACCAAAGCCCAAAGGTCACTGTCTCGCTCAGAGACAAAACTGATGGAACGATCATCCTTCTTCTGTTTCCATTCACGAGCGCCGATCGAGAGCTTGTCCCTAACAAGAACCCCACAGTGGTTTACGAATTTATTTGCATTCTTTGTTGGCAGGAGCGGTTCACCAGTATTGGGATTGACTTCTGTGATTTTGTATCGGCCCTCCAACGGTTTTGTCGGGCCTTGTACACTTTTACTACTTTTCATCGACGTCGTCGATCCAAAGGGCTACGCACGTAGAAACACAAAGATTCGGTACTACATATATATATACGAATTAATGGAATTATGTTTAATTTCATATATATAAGAGATGCAAGATTATTAACAAATATACCTCGCCAGCATTTTCTTGCACAGGATTTTCTTGCACAAGAAGTTCTTGCTCATCTAAAAAATTTAGTAAGTATTGAGAGCAGTCATCGAACTCCAGGTTAGGCTTGTTCTGGTTGGGGCCAAATTGAGTGCCGGCATTGATAATGTTCATCATGGCCTCATTCTGGTCATAGTCCTCTTGTGGCTCGGCCATCTTAATTACCACAACTATATAAAAATGAAAACCATACACTAGTCATGCATATGCAAATGGATCGAGAAAGTGGCTTAAACTTAAATAACTATAGACCTCAGGGGTTATTCTTTACGCCGAGCTTGATCTAGTTAGGGTTTGTATGCGCGAACCTTGCTCAAGATATAATAATGGTTTGGAGTGGGGATCTAGGCCGGGTGAGGGTTTGGAGCAGAGCTCAGGATATTAGCCGATATATATCAACATTGGTACGTGTATATAAATATATCAAAATTCGTGGCACACTAATAATGTCAATATATCAAATTTCATGTCACACTAATTATGAAGATTCAAATATATATAACTATAGAATTCAGGGTTATTATTTACGCCTTGGTTAGGGTTTGGAGTGGAGCTCGACCGGGTTAGGGATTGGAGCGGAGCTCAGTATATTAGGATATATATGAACATTGGTGTCAACTAAAGATGCTCGGTAGTCCACCGTGGGGGATACCCGCGATGGTAGATTGATCAGAGAGGTGCACGCGAACATGAACTAGATGGTGACAGAGACACAAGATTAGACAAGTTCAGGCTATCAACTCGACGTAATACCCAAATCATGTGTTCTACCAGTTTGTATTGGCTATCGTCTAATATGAGATGTGTTTTGAGGGGGTCCCCTACCCGCCTTATATAGCACAGGGGTAGGGTTACATATCGATCATGTCAAAGTCTAATCAGGTAACACATAATCTTTATAAGGAATCATACATTCAACATATCCTAACTGATTCTTTGCGATCTTCAGGAAGTCGCCGAGATGCCCTATGGCGTAGGTCGAGCAATGTCATGCACCGCAATCCTTCATCTTCTGGGCTAGACCACGCCTATTGGTGCGGCCCATGTGTATTGCCATGGGTACCTAGGGTCAGACCCCCCATAGCTAGCCCCCGAGCGCCTTGTATCCGCTTGGTGATGCCGCCTTGACTAAGTCTGAGCAATTTGACATGAGGCAATCAGCTTAACTGATGATCCGAGCGGTGAAAACGAGAGCCGATCAGTTTAACTGATGGCCTAGATGGTGAAAATGTATGCCAACTAGCTTAACTATCGTGCCAACCTGAGAGGACAGCTGCTGACCAGTTTTACTGACTAGAATACCTCAGGCTAAGCCAAGTGAGGCTCACCAATAGGATGTAAGGAGCTCAAGACAAAAATTTGAAAATTCTTAATTGGTGAAGTGTGCACACTTAAGTGCCAGTTGCAATTGCGCCAATGACGTAGTCGTCAAAGCAGAGCAAAGGCATTAAGTGACAGATTTGACGTAGTCAAAGCACCATGATGAGGAATCAATACATGCACTGCAAGGTGCATTGTACACAATGTAGTCCCCGAGCCTGAGATTAGGTGTAGAATATACCTAGTGTCAGGGTCTTGTAGAAGAATAGGCAGTCCCCAGCAAAGCTGAGAATGCAACCGGTCCCCAGCATTGCCAAGGAAGCAGTCAATCCCCAGCGTAGCTGAGAAATCGAGTAATCAAAAATTTAGCACATTCACCGCAAGGTGAAGTGTACACACTTAGTCCTTGAGCCTGCTAGAAGATGAGGAGTGAATCTTGTAGCAGGGTCAAAGAAAAACCCTTGAAATTATGCCACCAATCTGTAGAAACATTTGTTTTTAGCAAACATCCTATAACAGTCATTGAATCTTCTTGAGGAAATCAGCGCATGAATTAACGGGGCAAAATGAAGGGCCCGAGCCACCCATTGTTATCTTTCTATCGAAGGAAAACACAACGGCCCATTAGATGGCAAATTTAATGAAAACTGCGGAGAAGTCAGAGCGACATGCAATAATTGCGGGCAGACATGTGCACGTGGCGCATCGGTTGTGGGAGCAAGCACGCGTGATGCGACACAGTTTCCCAAAAACCCTAGAGATGAAGGGGCGGGGGTGAACCATTATAAAGCTCACCCCACTTGCGGCGCACTCCACTTCGCGCGAGCAGTTGCACACTCTGCCTCCCATCATCTTCCTTGAGCAGCCTCTGTCAACCCACTACAAAAATTTCTTTGTCTTCTCACACCACCACTTGCACCCGAGCCTGAGTGCCCAAGCCCATTGTGAGAGCTGAGCGAGCACAACGAGTTTCAAGATCTAGATCTATTGCCATGGCACCCCAAAAGAACACCCGTAAGGTCAATCCTCAGAGCAAGGAGTGGGTGCCATCGAGCAGCACTCAGGAGAGTCTGGAGAAGATGGTGATGGACAAAATCCTTCTAGACCAGGTGACGGGCGGATGGCACCATACGGCAGGTGAACATTCCCCAAACTTCGGGACGGAGAATTAGTAGTCTTTGAAGATTTTTATCGCCATGGATTTGGGTGGCCGACGCTTCCATTTTGCCGCAAACTTCTTTTGTATTACAGGATTACCCTTGTTCATCTCAACCCAAATAGCATTCTCCATCTTTCTATCTTCATAAATCTATGTGAAGCTTATCTTGGCATGCATAGAGCCGCATTTCAACCTCTTCCGCTATTTCTTCCAGGTCAAATCTTTATTTTGGCTCCAAGGTGGTCGGAGCGACTTATCTTGTGCTGTGAGATGGTAAAGCATCCGAGTACAAGGCAGTCCCACTTAGTACCTCCAATAAAGGGTGGAAATCCAAGTGGTTTTACACCAAGAATGCAGAAGATGGGCTTTCTAAGGATATTGACGCCGAAGCAATTCCAAATCCGAACTGGTCGGCGAGGCCAAATACTGATGACATGGTGCAAGTGGAGTAACCTCTTGACCTTCTTGCTCGTGCCGATATCAATGGAGTTGAGTGCACTCAGAACTTTATTGGCTGGCGGATCTAGCCCTACAAAGAAAGGGCTCACCCCGCTTATGAGTACCGGGAGGAGGACTTCGTCCAACAGGCGCTAAAGAAGCTCAATAATGAAGAGATAGACCAGCGAGTGTCAAAATTCTTCACAATAAAGAAGGTTGATAAGGAAAGGAGAAGGAGGCACCCACACAGGGCATTTGGTGTGATGTTTCCACCCCAACAGGTAATTGTATTCGAGTAGTTCTTTCTTGTTCATCATTGTTTGCTGCATGCCTAACACCAGTTCGTTGATTTGCCAAACAGGACCGGAGGGTGTATATCTCTGAGGTTCCAGATGGGACACGGCCAGCTAGCATAGACAAGTACAAGTGGTCGTGGAGTGCTACTAACATCACAACGGCGATGAGTAGAGGCGCACCAGTCGACTCATCGGATGAACGGGAGGCCACCCCCAGCCCTGATCGTCACAACCTGCGGCGTGGCAAGCAACCGCTCCACGAGGTGCCAGCCAGGAAGAAGAAGAGGAAGGTTGTAACGCCACCCTATGGGGTCCGTGGGAGAAATATCAGAGACTCTCTGCCCCATAAGCGCTAGGCTTACGTTGGGGGGCCGGAGAGTGAAGATGACGACCTAGAGGATACGAAGACGTTGATGTCGAGGACTGCTCGTCGAGTGACTGCTGCTCCCCCTCCTCTAGTAGAAGAAGGAACTAGCACAGTGAGGAACGCCAAGCAAACAAGGAGCCCTGATCGGTAGGTAGAAACCTCTGCCAGCTAGGCTGGTGGTGAAGTCCCTGAGCCTGAGCGAGAGGCTCAAGCCGGAGGGGACACATCTACCAGTGCAATGACCCTAGAGGCAAACATGGTACCCCTAGGTTTTCAGAAGATGACCACGCCGACGACTGGGATGGGCGGCCCTGGTGGACCGCTCAAAATCAAATGCACTATAAGGCGATTCGACATGTAAGTAATTTTTCAGTGAACTTGCATACTAAAATTTGTAAAGCTTGCAGTTGTATAATGAACAATTGTCTTGAAACAGAAAGCCATCTACTACGCCGTTGCATCCGACCAGCGCTGATAGGTGGCGCCAGAATGTGGTGCCACTGACTAGTCCTATCGGGACTAGAGGCTTCGACGGTGAATGATCGGCAAAGGTGCCGATAATGGAGGAGACTGCCGTGAGCGACAGTGGTGGGGTTTCAAGCACTGTGACACCTATGCCTGGCGCTAGTGATTTGTGTGGGGCAAGCATCCAATCCCCGAGCGCCTCCGATGGTGATGGGCATGAACTCTGGATTAAGTCAAGAGTCCGTTGCTCTGGCGCCCCCAATGGAGATGGGGTTGGGTGCGCTGAGTCACCCGCATAGGGAGGATAGGCCAGGAACCTCAGAAGGAGCAACCAAGGGGATAGAAGAAGTCCCTTGGGAGCCTCCCCATCCATGGGATGCCCCTGCCCACATGACACATACCTTCCTAAAGCGAGGCGACCATGTCAACATGGTGGAAGAGGAAGATGTTGACATGCTGGCAAAGACGTTGAAGGGGCACATTTCGTTGGTGAACAGTGAAACTCAGGTGAGTTCATCTTGAGCCAGTTGTTTTTACTTATCATTCCGGCAGAGTTGTGATTTGTGATGTTATAGGAGGTGTTGAACATTGCCTTGCACCGATGGCAACAGTGGGAGCGGGTCAAGCCCACCCTAAAGGAAAACAAAAGGTTGTTGGCGTCGATGAAGGCGCTTGAGGAAGAACTGGCCGAGCTCAAGGATGACCAGAGGAGGACACAAATGCTCATGTAGTGAGTGGCCAAATGCGCTGATGCTACTGAGTTGAGAGTTACTGACATCTCCAACCAACTAGCCAGCGTTGATACCCAGCATGCCCTTGTGTCTGAAGAGAGGAATGGTAATTCCTTAGGTCTTGCAGCCTGCCAACCTATCTTTACTACTGCTATAATGGTGTTACTTTTGTAAGTGTAGAGTTGGTGACTCAATTGTTCCTGGCCTAGGAGGTAGCAGAGAACTTGGTGAAGGAGAAGGCGGCTGCTCAAGAGGCATAGCAAAAAGCCATAGACGAGCTACAACGTAAGTTGACATAAAGATTGGTTTTTTGTTCTTTGGGTATGATGGTTTTTGATGTGTTGTCTCGGTGTTGGCAGTGGTGCGCGCCATCTCCAGGGTGCACTATGAAGATTATGAGCTACGGCTAAGGGACACCCGCGACAAGATAAAGGCTATCATTGCCAGGATAATGCCAGTGCTCAACTTCATCGATGGGAACCCAGCCCCACCCCAGTTGGAGATCTCAACATCAATCCTCTTTCGCCGGACCCCTATGTGGAGAGGTGTAGGGCATCCTTGGCGAACTTCAGGGCTTACATCCATAGTGTCGCGTGTACCGCTGTTGGGCACGCTTTGGCCATGGTCCGGTCCGTGTATCCGGCGGTGAGTTTGGAGGTCATTGACATTGGGTTTGCAGCTAGGATGGAAGACGACGAGGCCGAGCAACTCATGGTGGAGGCAATGGAGTCGTCCATCAGGCTCGTTGAGGACCTGGACATATTTAGGGATAGGGAGAAACAAAATTAGAACAATTAGGAAAACTTGCGACTTAACAGTTGTTGGCTCCTAAACTCGATGGAGTAGGTGCCGAGCTCAACCGCCCATTTGATGATACGGCTATTGGCTTCTTTGTTGTGGAGGATATCACCAAGGGAAAATTCGGTGACTACGGCGATCTTGTATTACTCAAATTAATGGCGGAGCTTGCTGGATGTGATCAAGACTGCGTACAACAGCTTCTGGACCTGAGGATACCAAGTCTTGGACTCGTTCAGGACCTCGCTGATGAAATAAACTAGTCGCTGGACCTTGTGCGCATTCCCAGCCTCCTCGTGCTCAAAGACAACAGCCGTGCTGACAACCCGAGAGGTCGCAGCAATATAAATTAGTAAAGTCTCACCAGGCTGTGGCACGATCATGATTGGTGGTGAAGTCAGGAGCTGTTTGAGCTCGGTGAAAGCCTTGTCGACTTCCTCCGTCCACTCGAATCATTCGCTAGCCTTTAGTAGCTTGAAGAAGGGGAGACCTTTCTCACCCAATCGCGATATGAAGTGGCTTAGAGCCGCCATGCATCCCGTAAGCTTCTGGACGTCTTTCACACAGGTCGGCCGCTTCATTCTGGTTATAGCCAAAACTTTCTCAGGGTTCGCCTCGATGCCCCGAGCGCTAATGATGTAACCTAGGAGGATATCGGATGGAACAGAGAATACACATTTAGTGGGATTTAGTTTCCACCGATATTCCTTGAGGGCTTTAAACATTTGCTCGAGGTCGGCGATGAGTCTATCAGCGGTCTTGGACTTAACCACTACATCGTCAATGTAGGCCTCAATGGTGTGCCCCATTTGATCTTTAAGGCAACATTAAATGGCCCTCTGATATGTTGCACCAGCATTTTTGAGTCCGAAGGACATAGTGGTGTAACAGTAGGCATCGTACGGCATGATGAAGGATGTTTTGATCTGGTCCTCCTCCTTCAAAGAGATCTGGTGCTAACCAAAATAGCAATCTAGAAAGGAAAGCAATTCACAACCGATGGTGGAATCTATGACCTTGTCGATGTGAGGTAGACCAAAGGGGTCTTTAGGGCAGTGTTTGTTGAGATTGGTTTAATCAACGCACATTCTCTATTCTTTATTCTTCTTTTGAACGAGCATTGGGTTAGCCAGCCACTCAGGATGATACACCTCTTTGATAAATTTGGCTCCTAAAAGTTGGTTTAATTCTATCCCAATAGCCTCCTTCTTGTCCTGCGTGAAACATCAGAGCTTCTGCTTGATCAGCTTGGTGGTCGGCGAGACATGTAAGGAGTGCTCAATCAACTCCCTTGGTACCCCAAGCATGTCAGCAGGTTTCCATGCAAACACGTCTACATTGGTACGCAGGAAGCTGATGAGCACGTCTTCCTATTTGGGGTCTAGGTGGGCCCTGGTCTTCACGGTCTTGGTTGGATCGGCAAGGCCAAGGCTCACCTCCTTGGTTTCCTTGGCTTTGGTAGCTTCCCAGGGCCCCTACATTGTTAGGATGTCCTGGTCATCTTCGGGCAACTTCTTGGATTTGGCGAGGCAGGCCTCCATGCACGCAGAGAGGTCAAAAGCTTTAGCGAGGGTGAGGCTTTCCTTCTCGCAGGTAAAGGACTCCTCTGGGCACCGGCATCTTTAGCACTAGATAGGAGTAGTGCGGTATGGCCATGAACTTAGTTAGAGCTAGACAGCCAAGAATGGCGTGGTAGGCGGTGTCAAAGTCGGCCACCAGGAATGTGATGTACTCGATGCGAAACATCTCAATGGTGCTGAACTGTACAGGTAGCATGATCTCGCCGAGGGGCTGAGATGCCCTGCCTGGGACAATCCCCCAAAAGGGGAGTCAACGGTGGTGAGGTCTTGCTTGGACAAGCCCAACTCCATCACGGTGCTAGCGAAGAGGATATTGAGGGCACTCCCTCAATTGACGAGGACCTTAGTGAAGCACACCTTCTAGATGATGGTATCTAGAATGAGCAGAAAGCGTCCGGAGTAAGGAATCTTCGCCCACTGGTCGGCCCTGGTCAACGTGATGGGCTGATTTGACCAGGTGAGGTATCTAGGATCGGTGATGGTCTCCGTAGCCCTGATGGCTAGAACCCACCGGGTGGTGAGCTTTTGGCCGTGCCTATTCTCGGAGGCTGCACAGCCCTCGAAGATTGTGTGGATGGTCATGCTGCGGTCTTAGAAAGCGGCGCCCGCATCTCTGGTGGGCTGGCGATCCTTGCCCGCGTCATCATCACGGTCGTCACGCTTCTTGTTCTACTCTTTGAGTAAGGCCTTAGCGAGGCCCATGCACTCCTTCATGGTATGCTTTGTGCCCTTATGGACCAGGCAGGGGCCATCAAGGAACTTGTCGAACTGCGCGCTATAGTTGCGCTTGGCACGAGGCTGTTCAACTGAGCCGATGAAGTTGTCAGGTCAGCGGTGTCGCAACTACCCGGGGTTTGGAGCCTTCTGGTCTGTCACGATGGTCACGATCATCGGAGTGGTGTTCGCAGTCATTATGATGGCGGTCACGGTGGTCGATGCACCGATCATCGCGGCAATCATCATCGTGGCGAGCTGGTCGATTGGTCTGGGGGAACCGGGCGATGTCTTCTTTATGGCACTGATGGCCATCTGGAGCATCTCGCCTATCGTTGCCGGTGGCTTTCTATTGAACTTCCTATGGAGCTCGTCGTGATGATAGAGCCCATGGCAGAAATAGGTGATTCCTTCGAACTCAAGGATGTTAGGAATCCAGTTTCACAGTTCTGAGAAACATCGAATGTAGCTTCGAAGGAGCTCTCCTATCCTCTAGTAGATCCTGGCCAGGTCATGCTTCATTCCTGGTCATTCGTAGGTCACCTTGTAGTTCTCGATGAACATTCCCTTGAGGTCATCCAAAGAGTCGATGATACCCGACTGGAGGCTTGTGAGCCAATTCATTGTAGCGAGCTAGAGCATAACTAGTAGGTAATTCGCCCTTACATCAGGGTTGCCACTGTCGGCTTTCATGGCCATGGTATAGCTCGTCAGGCACTGCTCAGGATTGGCATGGCCGTCATATGGCTGGACCCCATAGTTCTTGAAGTTGGCGGGTGTTGGTATTTATTAACTTGTCACTTATTTTAATAGCCACCTATTAATTACCAACATCTCTTGACATTACTTTACTAGGTTTTCATCCCTAGCGATGGTGCCAGCGATGCTTGTTGATGCTGCCTAGCATCACTATTAGAATGATACTAAGTAGTTCTTTATCATCTTATGTGACTAGAAAGAATATATAGATATGAATGAAAAAGGATATGCAAGCGCACAGATAATATACCATTGTAGCACTTCACCCGAGAGTATTCCAAGTATCATTATTTATATTTTTACCACAAGGAAGATCTAGCATGGATAAGTATTGATAACTTATACTATTGATGGAAAAGTAAACTATAACCAATATTCTACTCAAAACAGGGGTAAGTCATAGGACAAGATATATATATAATAAGTATTGATCAATGATAATGATAAATCACTCAGAGTACTCCTTTCTATGGCAATAGCATGGTCAGGTAGAATATTAGAGGAATAATTCCTAAGTCATCCTTAATTATAAGTCAAAGCATACATTGATTAGTGCAATTACACCTAGTAATCATGGCTAAGATCATCTTCATATCTACACATAAGGGGTATTACTAAGGGGCATTAAGAACAGAGCTTGTCCCCCTTCGTAATTAGATCATACGTGCTACCTACATCAGGAAGTGGACTACAAAGGACTCAACGGGTGTCACATCCGCGATCTACCACATGACCTAGAATATAGGGTGTATTCATAGGTAAACAATATATAAGCACCACGCTTACAAAATATCGACCACCCACCCATGGTACCTTAGAGTGAGCACTATACGAACTTATGCATGCATACGATGATAATCCAACTATACTAAGCATATAATCAAAGTAGACGATGAACATTATAACGAAGAACATGAATAAGTTGAATACTAATATTGTCATAACAATTGTAGCAAGCATATAAAAATAATGGAGATACAAAAGAGAGAGGGGGTGCAAAGATCATACCAAACCACGCTCTTGACACGATAGGGAATCCAAGCGAAGCCTGCTTGCCTCCCTCTAGACCTAGACTAACTAGCTATGCCCTAGAATATGCTGGAGCTCTGAGGATGATTAGGGTTTCTGTCTTCTCAAATGACTTGATGACTAGGGTTATGCCTAGGGGGAGAGGCAGGGGATGGATTATATAGCCCTAAGGGTCCAACGTGAGCCCTTGGATCAAACCGACTTAAGCAACGGCTTAGATGCATCCTCAAAGATGTTGGGAAACCAACATAGTGACGAGGCTGATAGGTGGGCCCATGGAGGGCCGGGTGGCCTGACAATGGGGCTAGGCAGGCCCACATGTCATCCCCTTACTCTTTGCTCTGGTGACATGGCTTCTGGAGTGTTCTAGAGTCTTCCCACGCAGGTACCATGACGGAACTCCGTATTTTCCTTTGACAATTAGGTCCTCCATGGCGGTTTTCTGATTAACCCTGCTGGAAACATAGATTCACCAAAACTTATGGAATTTATTAGTTTAAACCCCTAGACATTTATTGGTGATCTCAATTGTGCCCATATATATGTTTTATTGATGATTTATAATGGTTGTTAACTACCATCAACAGCGGGCCACTATAGGGTGTGGAGCCTTGTGGTGAAGGCTCGTGGGCCATCGACATCACCGACGATGGCGGCATCATTAACGTATGGTGGAGCAATGGCTCCTGGGGCATGTGGAGTGGTTGTAGCAATGGCAGCAGGTCAGATGGCGTTGCCGATGGCCGATCGAGCGGTGCTGCCAGAGGCAGGCTGAGCGACATTGCCGGAGGTGGGCCGAGCGGCATTACCGGAATTAGCTGACTCAATCGCCTGTAGAGTAGCCTCAGGATTGCTCCATTCTTGGTCATACTCTTGTCGATGGAGGATCTCATCTGCATGGCATGAATTATGGCTTTTGTTAATGCGATGGCGAACGTTTTGGAGCTGGTTGAGGTGACCCCGAACTTCTCCACCAGGTTGGTTGACCTCCTAGTTAGCGTTGGGGTTGGCGTAGTGAGGCGGCTCTCCGGGGTTGACGACGCAGTTGCCTCTTGACCCCCTTTGAAGATAGGGGCCGCCAGCCCTAAAATGACTCCCGCCCAGAAGCTGGGATTGGGCCCGCCGTGGCTCGGTGGATCGATTCAACCCAATGGAGTGAGATGGAGCTTGATTTTCATGAATATCAAGGACCTAAACCGCTGCTTCTTTAAGCATGGCAGTGGCCTTTGCAAGCTTGGGAGTCTACTGGAGCCTGCCTAGCTCGTTCATGGCCACGGTGAGGTTGGCACTCAGTGTTGGCTAGACTTCATGCCCGTCAACTTGGAGAAACTCATCAGTGAGGTTGCGGGCGAGGTGGCATCCTCCTTGCTAGTCTGTGTCACCACCACCGATGGCTGCACCACCACCGGCTGCTGCTATAGCTGCGACAGCGCCCTTTGCCATGCGACGTGTGGCGCAGTCAACGTTCATATTTTCTTGAGTGATGCGTTGGGAATTGGTTTCCCTGTCCTGAGGGGGCTATCATGGCTGATCATGAAAAGCACCCTAGGGAAATGCCTAGGTGGTGATGGAGTCTTGGCGAGGATGTCGGTGATGGTCTCGGTGACGGTCTTGGTGGAGCCTTCTGATTTTGCCCTTGGATCTTCCTCTAAGATGGGGAGTATGGAGTCATCGTCGAGTTGACAGATCTACACCATGTTAATTGCTGGTGCAAACTGGTCCGCAATGGGCAGATCGGGCTTGGAGAGCGGGTGGACGTGATCGGTGTGGTCGACGTATAGATCGCGCAAGGCATCCTGGTAGACGACGGCCGCATTGGCCAATCCATAGGGCTAGGGGCCATGAAACCTTGCGTTGGAGCCTTAGGCGGACTGGATCTAGAGATAGGTTGGGGCTACACCATGCACCCTTCTGGAGTCACCGTGCTAGTTAGATCTTTATCTTGCCACCTCGGGCGACGTGCTTGAGTGGAACGCCTGGTTCTGACTGCCGGGAATTGCTGGAGCGGTGGGAACTCATCATAGTAAGGAGACCGATCCATGACCGATTCCACGAGCGACAAGCACTTGGCTAGCTTTTCATTGACCCGATCTATAGAGGAGATCAAATCGTCTTCCTAGATAGGCTTCCTCAGTCGGTGGGGCGCTGATGGGCGAGTTGTCAGAGAGGAAAGTGACCTCGGGAGAGATCCCAAGATTGGATCTGTTGGTGCAAATGTTGATGCGATCGGTGTAGGGTTGCCCTGCGCTGGCTGAACAACTTCCCCGTCGCCGTTGACGTTGATGACCTAGGTGATGGATCCGACCGTGAAGGATTGGCCAGGCCTAGGAGTGAATGGAGAGCTCAGGAGACATACCATCTGGCTTGCCATGGGATCAAGTGCACACCCATACCTAACATGACAACTGTCGACTAAAGATGCTCGACAGTCCACCAAGGGGGCTACTCGCTATGGTAGATTGATCGGAGAGGTGCACGTGAACAGCAACTAGATGGTGACAGAGACACAAGATTAGACAGGTTCAGGCCATCAACTCGATATGATACCCTAATCTTTTGTTCTGCCAATTTGTATTGGCTATCGTATGATATGAGATGTGTTTTGAGGGAATCTCCTACCCGCCCTATATAGCCTGGGGGTAGGGTTACATACCGTTCAGTTCTAAGTCTAATCAAGTAACAGGTAATCTTTACATGGAATCATACATTTGGCATATCCTAACTGATTCTATGTGATCTTCGGGATGTCACCGAGATGTCGTGCGGCGTAGGTCGAACAATGTTGTGCGCCGCAATCCTTCGTCTTGTGGGCTGGACCGCCCCTGTTGGTGCAGCCTATGTGTATTGCCGTGGGTACCTAGGGCCAAACCCCCCACAATTGGTGTATATAAATATATGAAAATTCATGTCACACTAATGTCAATATATCAAAATTCAGATATGCATATATATACCAAAAAATTCATAGCACTAATAAAATCAATCCTTTTAACTATGAAGATTTAAATATATTTCTTCAATATTATTTTCTACAACTGTATTGTTTAATTTTCTACAATTTCTATATATATATATATATATATATATTATAGTACACCACAATATTTCTATCTATTTTTTATATGCCAAAAAAATAATATGCACATCGCACTCTCACTCACTCACTCACTCTCATCACACACAGTGTAATGATCATTACTCACACACATCTACATCGTCATCATTATATCACACACATATATACACTATATACTCACCCACCACTCCGGTGAGGACAAGGACGGAGAGGATGTCGACGTACGGTGACTCTGGAGAGGACAAGACACGGACGCGATACCTGAGCGCGCCTGACAACAGAGAATAGGTACGTCGAAGACGCCAGCGTGCACGGACGATGGTGGCGAGGCCGTTGGGGTGGCGATGTGAGGCCAGCACGGGGTGACGAGGCGAGGTTGGCCACGTGATGAGGCGAGGCCAGCGCGGGGTGATGAGGCAAGGCCGGCGGGATGACGAGGTGAGGCCGCACATAGGGTCAGGGCTAGGGCCGCGCATGGCATGATGATGCGAGGCCACCGGCGGGGGCGGTGGGATGGAGACGAGGCGGCGCGTGCGAGAACCACGTGGACGACCGCGACGAGATCCGCCACACAGGCACGCACGGCTAGATTTGTCAGAGGGCAGTGGAGCGGTACGGTCTGGAAGAAGGCAGAGCAGCCACGACATGACGAGGTGAGGCCAGCGGTGGGGACAAAGGGCGGAGCGGTTTGGATGAAGGCAGAGCAGTCGTGATATGATGAGGCGAGGCCGGCTATGGGGATGAAGCAGGGCGGAGCACGGTCACGGTGCTGGATCCGGCGAGGATGAAGGTGGACCGGCCGCATGCAGCGGGGTCGGGGGCCATGGCGTCACAAGGCCAGGCCGGCGAGGACAATGAATGGCATGGGGTCGGCGGCGAAGAACAAAGAGGCACGGCGGCGGTGCGGCTGAGATAGATCAGGTGGAGATGGGAGGAGGAAGAACAAAAAAGGCCACCGGTATATAAAGGGGGCAGTTTTACTCCTAGGTGAAACCACGGCCCGGGACTAAAGTTGCTTTAGTCCCGGGTGGTGGTTACAACCGGGTCCTGGGTGCAGCCACGGCCCGGGACTAAAGGTATTTTTTGGTGGGCCATGAAAACGCAACCCATCCACCCGGGACTAAAGGAGGGCTACAGTTTGGCTTCCTTCCAGTTTCTAGTAGGTTTTCCTTTTTTATATTTTTTTTATAAAAATGCAGAGAGTTGTTAATTGCCTAGTAAATAAAATATTAGCAAAAAAAATTTAAAAAAATCTGGCCCTGGTTTTGCATTATTGTACACAAGAAAAATCTGTAACCTAAACTCTTTTGTTTTACCGTATAAATATTTAACATAGTGTAAATAATAACCATAATTTTGACCATGCAAAAATGTACTACTTAATTAAAATCATTAAAAGTATTATTTTTCGATAGGAAATTAGTCTTCACATCTTATTAACGTCGATCAATTAGTTTTTCATCACACATTCTCCACAGGAAGTCCACCGTCAAGTAGAAAATTCATTTAAACCATAGAAAATATGAAAACACGACAAAAAAATCTAAAAGTCACAATTATTACATAATAGATCTAATACATCACCATATCAAGCGGGAACAGAATGAACTACTTCTTGATGTACGTCCCATGGCTATGATCGCGCCGTAGCCATGGAGTGTCCTCATTATTTTAGCAGGATGCTTGGGTCACTGTTCACTGTAAAGGGCGGAATTCCATCATTCTTTTCAAAATCTTCTAACATGTCATACATGTCCTCGATTCCCATGATGTTTCTTTTCCCTAAAAGAACTATGTGGCACTTTGGCTCATTATCTAAGTCGTTGTTGTTTTTTCCTTTGTTTGGTTTGGCAGACATGTCCTTCACATAGAACACCTGATTCTCATCTTTGGCTAAGACGAATGGTTCGTCTCTATACCCAAGAATGTTGAGGTCCACTATTGTCGTTCCATACTAATGATCCACTGTTACCCAACCTCCACTCACCTTCACCCATTGGCACCGAAACAAAGCATGGGGGGTATAACCCTAGGTACCCACGACAATGGACATGGGCCGCACCACCAGGGGAGGTCTAGCCCATAAGATCATGGCCTACGGTGCTCGACTCTACTCAGCGTGCACCGCAAGGCAATTAGAAGAATCTTAAAGATAGAGAAGGATCTGTTCGGATATGATAGATACCGTATTCCTTGTAAATACTTACCATATAGCTGAATAGATCTAGATCTAATCGACTTGTAACCCTGCCCCCCAGACTATATAAGGCGGGCAGGGAACCCCTCGAAATCATCTCATATTCAATACAATCAACCAAAGACACAAGACGTAGGGTATTACGTCGATCAGACGGCCTAAACCTGTCTAAATCTTATGTCTTGTCACCATCTCGCTCCTGATCTCGCTCACCTCTACGACAAATCTACCATTGTGGGATACCCCTCGGTGGACTACCGAGCATCTTTTGTCGACAAAAAGGGACCTTAAAATAAGGTCCATAGTCTAGTTCCCATATCTCCTCCATGCGACCATAATATGTTTCCTTATTCCCATTTGGGTCTGTGGCATCTATGCGGACACCACTATTCTGGTTCGTGCTCCTTTTATCTTGGGCTATTGTGTAAAATGTATTGTCATTTATCTCGTAACCTTTGAATGTTAGGATATGCCAAGATGGTTCCCTAAACAACAAGTACAATTGCTCATAAGGCTGTCATCACCCTGACATTGTTTTCTCAACCAACCACCGAAAATTTCCATGTGCTGACTGTAATCTAGGCTTCAGTCCTCCCCAGGAATTCAGATCGTACAATGTCCTTGTGTACCTCGATATATGGATCCACCAAGGAGGAGTTTTGTAGAACTATGTAGTGTGCTTTACAAAAATAATCGTCCTCCTTGCCAATATATGCTTTCTTCCCTAGTGTTCCCTTTCCACTTAGTCTCCCCTCATGCCGTGATTCAGGAACATCAATCGGATTGAGGTCGGGAATAAAATCAACGCAGAACTCAATGACCTCCTCTGTTCCATAGCCCTTGGTGATGCTTCCTTCTGGCCGAGCACGGTTGTGAACATATTTCTTCAGGACTCCAATGAACCTCTCAAATGGGAACATGTTGTGTAGGAACATAGGACCAAGAATACTAATCCCTTTGACCAAGTGAACTAGGAGGTGCATCATAATATTAAAGAAGGATGGCGAGAATACCAACTCAAAGCTAACAAGACATTGGACCACATCATTCTGTAGCTTTGCTTGATGCATTGGATTGATTGCCTTCTGAGAAATTGCGTTGAGGAATGCACATAGTTTCATGGTGGCTAATCGTACATTTGGAGGTAGAATCCCTCTCAATGCAACCAGAAGCAATTGCGTCATAAGCACGTGGCAGTCATTAGAGTTTAAGTTTAGGAATTTCTTCTCTGCCATATTTATTATCTACTTTACATTTGAGGAGAAGCTAGATGGGACCTTGATGCTGCTTAGGCATTCAAACATATTTTCCTTCTCTTCTTTGCTAAGAGTGTAACTGGCAGGACTTAAGTAATGGTGTCCATCATCTACCTTCTCTGGATGCAAGTTCTCTCGTTCTTTCAAACACTGGTCCTGTCTTGCTTCCAGTGTGTCCTTAGCCTTCCCATACACACCCACGAAGCCTAGCAGATTCACACAAAGATTCTTCATCAGGTGCATCACGTCGATCGCGTTGCGGACCTCTAGGACTTGCCAATAGGGTAGCTCCAAAAAACATAGACTTCTCTTCCACATGGGTGTGTATCTGTTAGCATCATTCAGAATAGGTTGGCTGCTAGGTCCCTTCCCAAAAACTACTTGTACATCCTTGACCATATTGAATACATCCTCACCACTATGGTTGTTAGGCTTTGTTCGGTGCTCTGTCTTACCTTTAAAATGCTTGCCTCTCTTTCTTAGGGTGTGATTCAATGGAAGAAATTAATGATGGCCCATGTACACGACCTTTCGATATTTTTTCAAAAATATACTTTCCATGTCATCGAAACAGTGCGTGCATGCATTATATCCCTTGTTTTACTGTCCTGAAAGATTACTAAGAGTAGGCCGATCATTGATTGTTACAAACAACAATGCTCGCAGGTCAAAGTGTTCCTGTTTGTACTCATCCCACACACATGCGCCTGTGTTGTTCCACAAAACTAGAAGTTCCTCAATTAAATGGCCTCAGGTACACATCAATGTCATTGTTAGGTTGCTTCGGTCCTTGGATGAGCACTGGCATCATAATGAACTTCTGCTTCATGCATAGATATGGAGGAAGGTTGTAGATACATAGAGTAACAGGCCAAGTGCTTTGACGGCTGCTCTGCTCCCCAAAACGATTCATGCCATCCGTACTTAAAGCAAACCTTAAGTTTCTTGCATCATCTGCAAACTTTAGGAATTCTCTATCGATTGCTCTCTACTAGGACCCATCAGCGGGGTGTCTCAATATATTGTCTACCTTACGGTCTTCTTTGTGCCATCATAGCAACTTTGCATGCTCTTTGTTTCTGAACAAATGTTCCAAGCATGGTATTATAGGAGCATACCACATCACCTTGGTAGGGATTCTGTCCCTAGGACGTTCACCGTTGCCCTCAACATCACCAGGGTCATCTCGCTTGATCTTATACCATGATGCCTTATATACCGGGCATGCATCTAAATTCTCATACTCGCCGCGGTAGAGGATGCAGTCATTAGGACATGCATGTATCTTCTGGATTTCTAATCCCAGAGGGCAGATGACCTATTTTGCTTCATATGTAGTGGTGGGCAATTCGTTTGCCTTTGGAAGCATCTTCTTTGTGATAGTCAGTAACTCCCCAAATCGCTTGTCGGATACACCATTCTTTGATTTCCATTGCAGCAATTCCAGTGTGGTACCCAACTTTTTTGCCCCATTTTGCAAGTCGGGTATAGCAATTTCTTATGATCCTCTAGCATGTGCTTGAACTTGATCTTCTCCTTTTCACTTTCGCATTCTCTATATTCATCACGGATGGCTTTACCAAGATCATCAGCGAGCTCATCTTCTACCGCGACCTTTTCTTCAGCCGCTACCTCTTCTTCAACTTACCCCATTGCAGTATCATCAAAGGCACCGTATTCAGCAAAATCATGAATAATAATGTTGTCATCATCCCCTTCTTCTTCTTCATCTTCTTCCATTATAACACCTCTTTATCTGTGCTTAGTCCAATAAATATAGTTTGGCATGAAACCCGACGTAAATAGGTGTTCGTGAAGGATCCTTGAGCAAGAATAATCCTCCTCATTCTTACATAGAACACATGGGTAGCACATGAAACCATTCCACGTGTTTGCCTTGGCCACATTTAAGAAATCATGTATGCCCCTCATGAACTCTAGGAAGCGACGGTCAGCGTTGTACATCCAATGCCGATTCATCTGCATTACATGACGTACACCATATCAAAAACTTATAATAACCCAAATTATACAACATGCATGATTAGTAGTTAATTAAAAGATCCAAAATACCACACAGCTATTTCACTCTTGAACATTAATTTATTAAAGCCTTGATACAATGTAGACAATCCCAACTAGCACTAAACAAACTAAACCTGCAATGCACTTCAGCAGAATAAGGATTCCGCGACCAATTCCAACTAAAACAGATAGATCATTCTTCTGCTGGTTCACTACCTCATCATACACAAGTGCACTCTCATCAGCCGCCTCAGTCTCCTTTGCAAGAGATTTTTGGACGTGCACAATATACTCTTCCTCTCAGTACCAACCGTCACATGATCTAGTGCCATCCCACTGAAATTACAACAACAAATCAAGAACTTTAATCAAAATCATCACGAAAAATGGCTACAAACCATAACAAAACATGACAAAAAAATAACTCACTTCTTGATCCGGACACGTGTAGAACATGCGCCCTTGGTTGACACCCTTCTTCTTCACCCTGTACTGCCTCACAGTCTTCTGCCCACACTTACCGCACACAATTAATTAGAGGGAGGTCTGGCCTCAGTCGCTTAGGGACCCCATGCGAGGCCGAGGACCCAGAACCAGACACCATCTACGACTCTCTATACTCATTTTCATCAACTACTATAAATTTCTCATTTTGTAAATCATGAAATTAAATGAGCAATATACTAAAAAATCTTAAATTTCTCTATTTCTTAACCATGAAATGAGGCAATGAAATGTGCATACTAGTTTTGATGAGCTACTATAAGATTCCTTCATCTACATATGCAAACTGTCAAGTGATTTTGAGCTCAAATGGCATATAAATCAAAAATATCCACTATTATTTCCCAATCTAGAAAACTAAAAATTTCTCTATTTCTAGACCATGAAATGAGGCATTGAAAGGTGCAAGACCAGTTTCCTTCTCCCAGGATGTCCAGTAGCACTCCAGACGCTTGGAAATTGTGCTCCATGGTAGGAAAATGGCTCTTCCCGTAACCAAAAAGGGTTCATGCCAACAAATTCCCCATCAAAAGAAAAAACGGATCCACCTTCCCAAGCCTAATAACACAGTAAAGGTGACAGTCAACGAGGGTTAGATTTGAACAAAATGTAAATGGTATGGAACAAGAGTTGAATATAAAATAATATTCATTTTTACTACCTACATGCTACAATAAAGGAAATGGAATAAAATGGTCATATCGTCATGCAAGTGCACCTCTGAGATTTTACTGTCAAGATCTTTATCATTCTTTGATACCCTTAATTCACCACCCAATTCCACACTCCTGACCATTATGTCACCAGAGACATCACGCCCAACTATACATGCCTCACCATAGGGAGATTCCAGCACATGGTGGAAAATTCCAACATGAACATCAAGGAAGCTATCGACGTTGACAACAGCAAAGTTGTGATCTAAATCATGTTCATCCAAAAAAAAAAACCTGTACACTTTCTTGCCTTCATGGCGCACTTTAATCAACAACAACAACAAAGCCTTTAAGTCCCAAACAAGTTGGGGTAGGCTAGAGTTGAAACCCAGCAGAAGCAATCAAGGTTCAGGCACGTGAATAGCAGTTTTCCAAGCACTCCTATCTAAGGCTCAATCTTTGGGTATATTCCATCCTTTTAAGTCTCCTTTTATTGCCTCTACCCAAGTCAACCTCGGTCTTCCTCTGCCTCTCTTCACGTTACTATCCTGGCTTAGGATTCCACTACGCACCGATACCTCTGGAGGTCTCCGTTGGACATGTCCAAACCATCTCAACCGGTGTTGGACAAGCTTTTCTTCAATTGGTGCTACCCCTAATCTATCACGTATATCATCGTTCCGAACTCGATCCCTTCTTGTATGACCGCAAATCCAATGCAACATACGCATTTCCGCGACACTTATCTGTTGAACATGTCATCTTTTCGTAGACCAACATTCTGCACCATACAACATAGCAGGTCTAATCATCATCCTATAAAACTTGCCTTTTAGCTTCTGTGGTACCCTTTTGTCACATAGAACACCAGATGCTTGGCGCCACTTCATCCACCCTGCTTTGATTCTATGGCTAACATATTCATCAATATCCCTGTCTCTCTATAGCATTGATCCTAAACATTGAAAGGTATCTTTCCTAGGCACTACTTGACCTTCCAAACTAATATATTCCTCCTCCTGAGTAGTAGTGTCAAAGTCACATCTCATATACTCAGTTTTAGTTCTACTGATTCTAAAACCTTTGGACTCCAAAGTCTCCCACCATAACTCCAGTTTCTGATTCACTCCTGTCTGGCTGTCATCAACTAGCACTACATCATCCGCAAAAAGCATACACCAAGGAATGTCCCCTTGTATGTCCCTTGTGACCTCATCCATCACTAAGGCAAACAGATAAGGGCTTAAAGCTGACCCTTGATGTAGTCCTATCCTAATCGGGAAGTCATTCGTATCTCCATCACTTGTTTGAACACTAGTCACAACATTGTTGTACTTGTCCTTAATGAGCCCGACGTACTTCGTTGGGACTTTATGTTTGTCCAAAGCCCACCACATAACATTCCTTGGTATTTTATCATAAGTCTTCTCCAAGTCAATAAAAACCATGTGTAGATCCTTCTTCTCCCTATACCGCTCCATAACTTGTCTTATTAAGAAAATGGCTTCCATGGCTGACCTTCCGGGCATGAAACCAAATTGGTTCATAGAGATCCGTGTTATTGCTCTCAAGCAATACTCGATAACTCTCTCCCATAGCTTCATAGTATGGCTCATCAACTTAATTCATCAGTAATTAGTACAACTTTGAATATCCCCTTTATTCTTGTAGATCGGTACCAATATACTTCTCCTCCACTCGTCAGGCATCTTATTCGATCGAAAAATATGGTTGAACAGCTTGGTTAGCCATACTATAGCTATGTCCCCGAGGCATCTCCACACCTCAATTGGGATACCATCCTGTCCCATCGCCTTACCTCCTTTCATCATTTTCAACGCCTCTCTGACCTCAGATTCTTGGATTCTCCGCACAAAGCGTCTATTGGTATCATCAAAAAAGTCATCCAACTAAAAGGTTGTATCTGTATTCTCACCATTGAACAATTTATCAAAATACTCTTGCCATCAATGTTGGGTCTCATCCTCCTTCACTAAGAGATGCTCCCTTTCATCCTTAATGCACTTAACTTGGTTTAAGTCCCTTGTCTTTCTCTCATGAACCCTAGCCATCCTATAAATATCCTTCTCTTCTTCCTTCGTACTCAAATGTTATAAAAGATCCTCATACGCTCTACCCTTTGCCACACTTACAGCTCGCTTTGCAGTCTTCTTTGCCACCTTGTACTTCTCTATGTTGTCCACACTCCTGTCATGGTACAAGCGTCTATAGAATTCTTTCTTCTCCTTAATAGCCCTTTGGACTTTCTCATTCCACCACCAAGTATCTTTAGCCTCGCCTCCACTTCCTTTGGTTACTCCACACACCTCTGAGGTCACCTTCCGAATGTTGGTTGCCATCTTCTCCCACATGTTGTTTATGTCCTCTTCTTCCTTCCAAGAGCCCTCTTTGATAACCCTTTCCCTGAATACCTCTGACGTCTCCCCTTTTAGTTTCAAACACTTTGTTCTTTCAATCTTAGCTTGTTTATCCCTACGGGCACGCACCTAAAAATGAAAGTCTGCCACCAAAAGCTTATGTTGAGAAACAACACACTCCCCTGGTATCACCTTGCAACCCAAGCATGCTCATTTGTCCTTTCTTCTTGCGAGGACAAAGTCAATCTAGTTAGAGTGTTGTCTGCTACTGAAGGTCACTAGATGAGATTCTCTCTTTCTAAAGAAAGTGTTGGCTATCATTAGGTCAAAAGCTACCGCGAACTCTAGAAATTCTTCTCCCTCCTGATTCCTACTACCATACCCAAAACCTCCATGAACTGCCTCGAAACCTGCGCTTGTAGTACCTACATGCCTATTAAGATCTTCTTCTATAAAAAGCTTCTTACTACTAGGTACAGCTCTAATCAGGCCATCTAAGTCTTCCTAGAACTGTCTCTTAGTACTTTCGTCGAGGCCTACATGGGGGACATAAGCACTAATTACGTTCAAGACCATATCACCAACGACAAGCTTGACTAAGATAATCCTATCTCCTTGCCTTCTCACTCCTACCACACCATTCTTGAGGCTCTTATCAATCAAAACTTCTACTCCATTTCTAATCGCGATTGTCCCTGTGTACCAAAGCTTGAAACCTGTATTGTCCACCTCCTTCGCCTTCTGACCCTTCCATTTAGTCTCTTGAACGCATAATATATTTACACGCCTCCTTGTCATGGTATCAACTAATTCTCTTAAATTACCTGTAAGCGACCCTACATTTCAACTACCTAAATGGATCCTAGTTGGTTCGACTAGCTTCCTTACCCTTCGCACCCGTCGACTCAGATGTAAAGACTCTTGCTCATTTTTCACTACACCCGGGCGCCGATGTAGCGCGCCACTAAGGAAGTAACGACCCGATCCTTGCTCACTTGACACCATGCCTAGATCGCGACACGACGCGTCACCAAGGGGGTGCCGACCCGGCCCTTGCCCATTTAACACCATACCCGGGTTCCGATATGACGCGTCGCTAAGAGGGTTACGCCCCAACGGTTTTCTTTCGGGTTTCATCTCCATTAGAATGGCTAGATTTAACGTTGGCTCGCCACGCCTATCACAACCTTCCTCCTTTATCAGGGCTTAGGACCTGCTTTGTTGAGACAATGCAAGAAATGGTCACGCAATGATCAGAAGCAAACAAACTAGTAAAAGGATGAATGGCAGAGCCAACCTTTAAGTCATAATAGTGTTCGTTTGTTTTACCATCAAAAGCTCTAACCAAACTTGCTGAAGTCAGAAACCTTGTAAGGTTGTGCCCCTGGCGTGCTATAGCTACGCCCGAGCATGAAAACAAGGTTATGTCTCCTACAGAAGATTGCAACTAGAATCATTTAACTGGTAGTGTTTCAATATGTATATTTGTTGAAAAACTAAGAAGACTACAGTAGCATTATAATCACCATTGCACAAAGAAATTGAGACGACACTTTTACAAAAATCTGATTTAACCTGATCAGATAGCTTAGTGAAAACATCTTGATTACAGTCCTCATCATGCAAGCGACCTAGTTGAACAAAAGAAAACATTAAGGCAACTGAGAATGCTCAGATGAACTGTGGAAATGTGGGGAAAACAGAGGAAGAACTAGCAGACCTGAGACCCACTCGGTCTTGCAAGCTCTTCTGTTCTTATGAAAGCTTCTAGTGAGATGACCACCGCTCCTCTTGGCTTTCCGCATAGTTTTCAAGGCTGAAGCAGGATTATTTTAGAAATATAACGAAGGGGCAAATATGGGGGTCATAAGCAGTAATAAAGCAACAATGTAAAACTATAACCAACCAACCAATCAAATCAAAGGAATGCTAATAAAGCCCTTATGTCAGGCCTGAAAGACCAACGTTGCTAATTTTAATCGGGGTCCCCAAAGAAGTTGGCCAAAGAGCATAATTTCTTAGCTCAACTATCAACTATAGCATTGAGTGCTGACATGAAAATGCCTGATACACTCTACACTGTTACACTTGATGTGTTGGAAGATTTTGTCCAGCTGTAGTTGAAGTGTCAATTTGCTCCCCCAAAACATACATCAATGGTATCTTGGAGGAAAGGGCATTACCGCATACACCTGAGAGAAAAGAGCACACTTAAGCCCATATTTGTTGGTGCAGATTATAGTACACTGGTCTTAAGGTAGTCAAAACTAGGCTTTACCGTCCACTGGACTATATGTTCTCTACTACTACTGGACATACAAAACTACCATAGAAGCAGTCAAGAAGCCATATATGCAGCGCACAAATGAACAACAACTTTCTCACTTTAAAGATTTCCTCGTCTGCCTAAAAGAGGCCATGCAAACATGTAGGGAGATTTCGTAACAGAAAAAGGGAAGGGGAACCATGTAATAACCTAGTAAGAAACAAGGCAAGGCTAGCTCTTAATATGCTGCACTGAAATAAACCCCCTTGACAATTCAAAAGGAATACTATCGAACTAATCTGAAACTGTACATAGATTCTTTGACCTTATTTGTAGACAAACGTTTGTATACTTGATCACCAATATTGTACCACCCCACCCAATCAAGAGGATCTTGTTGAAACAAGTCGATCCGCTAAAGCCCCAAGTTACAATCCGATGGACGCATGTAATCGGCTGATCTAGGGTTTTAGGTGCCTCAAGTCACACAAGAACAGGGAAAGGGATGAGGAGGGTCATGCGCGTACCTTGGAAGTCGTAGAGAGGCACGGCACCCTAGCAGGATCGCCCGGTCCCATCCCACGCCGGCAGGGTGGGGAGAGAGGGGGAGAGAGAGAGAGCGCGTGCGCGCCCAATGCGGCGGGGGCAAGGAACTAAAGTAGCGGCATCGTGTGCGTGCAAACATGGCCTTGCTACGTGCCGTTGGATTTGTGGCCAGATGCGCTCTGGAAAGCCATGGCACAACGTCAAAAATAACCGAACGAGAGAGCCATGCTAAAACCAAAGACAAAAAAAGGGACAAGAGCGTGTGTTTGGATGGAGGGGTGATGTGGGCTGGGTAGGTTGGACCCACATTTAGCAGTGTTTGGTTGGAGGATCAGATGGTTTGGGTTTGTCCCCCGTAAGGAATATGGCGTGCTGATGCGGGTTTGATCGATTCCTCAGAAATGAAGGAATTGGAGCGACCTACTTCGCTCGTCACGCGTCTTGCACTCTTGTGAAGTGGTGGCGGGGATCCTATGCGGGCGAGCAGCACCTTCTGTGCAGGCGACCAGCCTCCTGAGGGCGGTGGTGGCGGAGCTCCAACGAGCAACGACGGCAGAGGTCGAGGAGCGGCGGGCGGTGGTCGAGGTCGTGCTCTCGCGGGCATTGGTCGCGCTCCTGCGAGCGGCAGAGGGAGTGACTGCTCGGCGTGCACGGCGGCGCAGGACGGCCCGAGGAGCCTCGGCATGTGGTGGCGTGGGGCGGGCTCGAGCTGTGCTTGGCCAGCAGCAAGCAAGCATAGGATGCAGCCACAGCGGTGACCAGCTCGCACCAGTGGCGGGGGAAAGGGAAATGGTAGAGGAAGGGGGAAGAAGAAGAGCTGACAGTACAACGTGCGGGTCCCACATGTCAAGTATCAATCCCACCAAACCTTATCCCTTCATCCAAACAAAAAACTAGGATAAACCCAACCCTATAAACCAAACAGGAAATGGGTTGAACCCATTCTAAAAAAAAACAAGGTTTGGTCCAATTCATCCTCTTTGATCCTAGAACCAATGCAAACACATGGTAACTCTCCAACTCTACCTAAGTCTGGTTTTTATTCTGAATGGAAAAACCCAACATACTTCACCTATCCAAACTATATTCAATTTATTTATCTCCGGCGCTAGGTTTCATGGAGTTTTTTTTTTGTGTCGAGCCACGTCAGTAATTGTTTCATAAATGTATCAGTTCACTATTTTTATTTACAAGTTACCGAATTTTCTCAGAACCTTGCGGTGTTACTAAATATATTTCCATGCTAACCATGTCACCTGACCCTTTTTTGCACATAAACAATGGTGTCACTATTTTTCTTCTCAAGTACGCCAAGACGCTAAATGTTTTCATGTGTACCCAAGTCGTAAAACATTCCCGAAGTGCGCCATGATACTAATCTTTTTGACATTTAGTCAGCCATATTTACTTAAATTTTTCATGCATGGCTACTTTTGTGTTGAAACCATCGCTAGCTACATTAGGGAATGGCTTTGGCAACAATGGAGTAAATTTCGCTTGTGTATCACTCAACCGGTAGAAAAATGTCACGTAGAAAAAATAGGACATGAAAATTGGATGACAGCACAAACAAAAACAATCGATTCTCAAAGCAGCTGGAAAAATACACAAATCGATTGAAAATACATATGACAACAACCGAAAGATGTCGGACACCTCCACACCAATGTTTTCCTAAATGTTAAACGATAAACAATCAGTGGGGAACAACAAGAGTTTTGATCCCGATCAATCTATTTTTTAGACCCTTAACTTGAAACCATTTCAATGGGCCACTTACCATCAGCAACTTGATTTTGAGTTAGCCCCCTGTGCATCCACATGCTCTCGCTTCGCTCTCTCAAGTTGAACGCCTTGCCCCGCCCCCACCCCCTTTAATAGTACAGCCAAGAGAAGAAAAAAAAACTATAATACACAATACTAGTGAATGTTCTAATCCACATGGCCTACATTCGCTCTAGAGTATCCTAAGTCTTCACAAATATCGTTTGCGCCATATATTGAACAATCACCAGGTCTTGTTGCCAAGTCATTTGTGGGCATTCTCAGTGTGAGTAACTCAATTATGTTAACCTCTAAAGAATACATGTTAGTCACAGTACTTATGCTCATCAATCATCAAAACCCCATAAACACCACAATGGGACCGAGAAGCTTTAATTTCAGAGGTGGAGTAGGTGCCTGGAGAACGTGGACTGCTCATCGGAAGATGGGTTACGATGGAGAAAAGAGCAGAGGCAATGAAAGAGAGGAAAACGATAAGGACAACGGGTTAAAAAAGAATGTATCAACTTACACATGTGCATACATGTGAGCATAGGCAATCAAGCTAGTGTGGTTGGGTACGAGAACATAAAGTTCTTTGAAACCATCTAGTTATCATTTTAAAGGTATTAGGCACTTTAAGGTCTATAATACTGAGCTATATAATTTAGAGGTTATATAGTCAACCATCGATATGTTATGGGTTATGTGACTTTTTTCTATCAGCCATGGGCCTATTCGGCTGATATTAAAGCTGGCTGATAAGCCGTCTGAAGCTGTTTTATTGTGAGAGAAAAATATTATAGATTCTAGCTGATAAGCCGGCTAATAAATTCAAACGAACAGGCCCATGTTGTCATCCATATAATATGCCACATCAGCAAAAACTAACTTCAAAGTCATCCTATTTAATACTCTCTATGTCCCTAAATAAATTAATTCCTAGAGTTGTCTTAAGTCAAATATTTTCAAGTTTATTCTAATTTATAGAAAAAATGTCAAGATTTATAACACTAAAAATTATCATTGATACATCATAAACTATATTTTCATAATATGTTCATTTGGTGTCATAAATATTTGTATTTTTTTCTAGAAATTCGGTCAATTATAAAAAAAATAACTCAAGCCAACTCTAGAAACTGATTTATTCAGAGACGACCAAGTACTTTAATATGTAAAATGTCCGGATTTCTTTGTCAGTCAGCGAAACAGATGAACGCATGTTTCTACAAAACCAAGAGGGACGGAGGATATCATGCGTTAAAGCCCATCGTCATGATCTCACTCGAGCTTTGTTTCTACAAAACACATGTTGCTCATGATCTCATTAGTCAGCAAAACTAAATTATGGGCCAATAGTTGCTTTCAATTCCAAGACACAGTGACGGTACATGGCAGCATATAGCATGTTTGGATCAGTTAGAGCTAGTTACTAGTCGAGACTATAAAGGCCCCGTTCGCTTCGCTGAAAAAAACAAGTTGAAATACTGTTCCGGCTGATCGGTTGTGAAAGAAAAACACTGTTCCGGCTGAAAAGACAAGCCGAAAAGTACGGATTATAAGACAAGCGAACAGAGCCAAAATTAGTCTAAATTAGCTGTGGTTAATTAACTAGTTGGTTAACAACTGGTTAAAGGTTTAGATAAAAAAAATAGGCTATCCATTTATTATAAGTTCTACATTCACAAAGAGTTATTGTCAAGTTTGGCAGAGGTCCTAATCGATGGAGCTATGTACTTACTCGGTAATAAATATAGGCTTCTCCACGCCACGCTAGAGCTAGCAGCGAGTATACACAGCGGACAACGAAGATCCACAAAACAAAACCACGGCGCGTATACAGGGACGCCCCCCGCGGCCAGAAGTGTCCTAGGCTGGGGCGCTGGGCAACTGGGCAGGCAAGCACAGGTGTTTGTGTGCAGTCGTTGGCGATGCACAGTGCGAGCACGTGAACAATGTGTCCAACTCTGATCGACTTTGTGTTTATGTGCAGTGCAGCCTGTTGGTGTGGTGCACTGGTGGGGTGGCAGTGGCAGGTACTAGCGAGCGACCTAGCTAGTGGGTAGTGGCCGATCCAGCAACTTGCCGCCCCACCTGTGTGCGCCGCCACGCGCGCGTCACAGGAGTAGCACACGGGCTGATCGATCCCCGTCCGGGCAAAACGTGGGCAAGGCTACCTCGCCACGCCGGCAGACTGCAGACGCGCAACATGCTGCTACCTCCAAGAGAGAAAGAACAAAAATCTGATTTCATCTCTAAAAAATTTTAAAAATATATATGAAAAATTGGTACTAGCTTCACATTTTTCAAATTCATGTGGAACCTATATACCCAGATTTAAATCATCGATTTACGATGAGTGCTCTCATTCTAAGATTTACTTTAGGACATAATATTATTATTTTTTTAGTGATAGGTGCGTGCCCATCAACAATAAGGTGTCATAGTGACTTTGTCAACTTATGCTCAATCATTCTAAGGAACACGTAGAAATAGGTTTTACATGGGCATAATTCAGGAAAAAAAGATTAGTAACCTTTCTATGTCCCTCGAACAAAATTTACTTTTGTTTTTAAGTAGTACCAAGGCCAACACACCTTGTGTGTAACCCCACCTACATTATTGTTATGGTAGAAAAAAAGAAGAAACATTCCACGGCGCCACATGATGACATGAAAAGCAAGTGGATTATTGGAGCAAGTCAACCACCCGCAACGTCGTAACAAGACGGGATTGAGGAGACATTCTAGAAAACGAATCCACAGGTCAACGACTCAACGTAACCGATGATTTGCCCTTGCTGACTCTTGCAGCTACTGCAATCGTCCACACATGATATGGTCTCTAGTCAACCTTTGCTAGCTCCGTGCTTGGCATTTTCCCCTCCACTCTCTGCTAGTTAGACTCATTGTAGCACGCGCAATTTTAAAATAAAAATGGACAAAATATGAGGCGGGTGTGCAGGTTGGTTGTATTGGATAAATCTGGCAGATTGGGCGTCAATATGACAACATATGTCGTCGTCTCGTGTTGCTTAAAATTTGTTCTTTTCTGATCATAAATCATCATCGTCAACCCAACCTGATTAGGAGAATCTCTTTGCTTTGATAAAAAAAAATACTCGGCACCTAGAGGTAAGACCTCCCTTAAGGCACTAACGGAAAGGTAGAAGATTCTCTTCCGCGGGGTCGAGAAAAGGCTACGAACCCCAACTACTCAGGATGTGGCACTAACAGCAAGGACACAGTTGTGGCCACGTATTATGCTGCAACCGCTAGTGGACCACGTATTTTATTGAAAACAGCACGAGGAGTGGCTTTTTTTTGTGAGAAACGGGATTTGAACCCCGACCTATAGGTTGCACTTCTGCTTTCCCTACTACTCCACTAGGTGCACGTTCTCTTCGCTTTGATAAAAAACAATTGATGCAAACGATAATTTCTTCAATCTTTTTTATTTCTATGGACCTCTTTGGTCTTCGAAATCATTAGGACCACCTGGGGTTCATACGGTGAAATCTTAAAAAGTTAATCCTAATTAACCTTATTGCATCAACACCTAACTGATTAATTAGGACAAATTGAACTGACCTTGATTAAGGAAACCTTCTAGATCCTAGCGAAGACATGCATGTTGGACAAACTACCCCTTGCCTACATGCAGTGGCGGATGCAAAACAGAATTGAAGGGGGGCTGGTCTCTTCTTCTTCCTCTCTCTCTCACTCTCTCCATTTTTCTTCTTTCCTCCACCTCTTCTTCTCCCTCGCCCTCTGCATATATTCCATTGATGCACCAGCTATGGGGGATCTGAGCCCCCCCAAATTTCCCTTTAGATCCGCCCCTGCCTAGTTGATACATGTATGTTTCACCAATGTCGATGTAAACTTGCCTCCAACGGTGTGGTGAGGAGATGGTGAGCAGCGGCACTGGAGGGTGGTTACTCAGGCCTTCAATGATGAGCACTCACTGGGATGCTCTAGATCATATTATTAGGGCTTTAGTAAGAAAGAGGCACTTGGTTTAAAGTCAGTCTCTCAACCTTATAGCTTAGGTTAGCAGCTTGGGACCAAACCGCTATGTCTACTGAGTCCATTGATTTGATCTGGTCAAAGGTCACTAGCGACTTGGTCTTTCTTAACAAAGCTAGAAATAATTACTCACACATACAACTACAAAGTCTTTATCTAAAAAAACATACAACTACAAAGTTATTCAATTGTAGCGAAAAATCTATGAAATCACGATCAATTTATATGTTTATAAGACTAGAAAACCGTATGATGTGACCATTTAGAAGAACCTTCGGTGGATACGGCTAACCTCTAAATTTATCTATTTACAATGTGAAACCTAACAAAAGAGTGACAAATTCAACGAACATTAACCACCTCATATGTTTACCAATCTTTGAATTCTGACCAACTTCCCCATTTCAATTATTTGCATTTTCACCCTAAATTCATATCTGGTAGCTCGGTTGATTTAGCCGGTTTAATGAAATCTATCCACGTTTGTTTATGTTCTAGACTTGTCACCAGTGATCTGGGTTATTCATTATGTGGTAGGTGGTATGTTTGTCAAGAACAAATTGTGCATGGCAACTTTTTTGTCAAATAATTTTAGATCTATTAGCTTAATCATCCTCTCGGGTGCCTACATATATAGAGATAAGATTCGCATGTGTACTTTCGTAGGGTTCTGTGGGTGGCCGCTGTCTGTGCATAGAGCTAGTGCGGTTGTGTTGTGTACCAGGTTTCGATAAAAAAAAATGAACGTATTTGCATCGTTAAAGTCACTAATCCTTATATTAATTAAAATTAGGAATATATGTTCCCTCGGTTTCAAAATAAGTCTCTATCTCATATTTCAAAGAGTCAAACCAATTTCAAACTAAACTTAAAGAAAATTATATCAGCATTTATATCTTCAAATAAGTTTACTACGATGACATAAGACGTGACTAATCCAATGATGCTTACTTTTTTAATGCTTACCTAGTATCATAATATTAGTATTTTTTAAGTATATATTTAATTAAAGTTGAAATTATTTGAGACTTTACTGTGGAACCGAGGGTACATGTCATTTGTGAGGTGACAGGATGAACATTCCATTGGATCGTGCGCGTGCGATTCGTCGATGAGGCGTCACCATCACCATGGAAAGCTCTGTTTCCTTGTGATGTGATACACTGAGCCCTTGTTTAGTTGGACTCCAAAATCTAAAAAGTTGCTACAGTACCTGTCACATCGAATGTTTGCGGTCCGTGCATGGAGCATTAAATGTAGACGAAAAGAAAAACTAATTGTACAGTTTGGTGGGAAATTGCGAGACGAACGTTTTAAGCCTAATTAGTCAATATTTAGACACTATTTGCCAAATAAAAACGAAGGTGCTACAATAGCCCCAAAATCCAAATTTCACGAATTAAACAAGGGCTGAGAACCAAGAGGTTGCTTTGCAGATGGGGCATGTGCGTCATCCGTGATGCTCCGATCCCTGCCGAAACGGCTGCGCCTACACGCACGGTGCACCAAGAGAAAACACGACTAGTACATTCGATTACCAATTAATGTTGTGTGCGTTGAGCTTATCATACTTCAGAGTGTTAATTTCTTGCTAACTACTGTAAGTATAGCTGCATCTGTTGTCGCGTAGAAATGCAGAGAAGCTGCTGTCCCCAGATTGACCTTTCGCCGACGTATCGATTTGCCTGACACGTGTTTTTAAGTTTTAACTATAGTCATCAGGTCGGTTATCAAGGAGAAGAATTATTTGAATAACTTCTTAAGAAAAGTTGCACAAGCATTTTCTGCCAAATCTTGTATAGTTTAAGTTCTCCCAAAAATCAACATATGTCAAGAAGCTGTTTTGGTGGAAAACATATGTGCCTGAGTTGTTTGAAATCCTTTCAAAATTTACAAAGTTGCAGAAAGTTAGAAAAGAATGAGAAAAACGAGAATTACGCATAGTATGCAGCAACAAACACCGGGCGGGCAGGCGGCCACAGGGACAGCAGAGCACCCGAGACGAACGGCGAAATCCACGACCGCTGAACCAACGCGCATACCAGGCGGCAGGCGCGGAGGCAGAGATCCGATCCTCCGATAGGGCTTCCGACGCGGTGCGCTGCATCTTCCCCGGGGCGGCGGGCTGCGCACAGTAGGAGTACTAAACATTCCCTGCACCCAAGGCCAACTGGCTAAGGCTGTCTACGTGGACGTGGCGTGTGGTCGCATTCGCACGCACCGGCCACTGCCCGCCAGAGCAGCCACCAGCCAGCCAACAGGTGCACCACGAGCCAAAGAACGAGGCCCCCCCGTGATCTGACTCCGCTTTCCTTCTCTCTCGCTTATCCGGATTGTTACTTACATTTGATCCGGCCCTGTCGCTGTCAACCGCTCCACCCTAGCTATTCTACTGTACTTGCAAACAAAACACCAAACACGGCCGGGCTGGGGCTACCGCCTTCTTCTCGATGCTTCTTCCTTCATGCATGCATCCAAAAGTAAGTGCCCGGCCAGACTTGCTTTTCACGTTCTCTAGACAAAAAAACCAGTTCGATTATACTGGTTTATGTTGGCATACAGTACAGGCGTAAAAAGAGTATTAGTAGTTTTATTTTGAAATTTTCTTTTTTTTCATACGGGAGGTGGGATCGCTTCAGAACAATAATAAATCCCAGCCAAATTTGAGTAACCAATCATGTCCACATATGCTCTGAATATACTAGATCATCCTTACAATTGAGTTTGAATATAATAAGCACTACACAGTATCAATCGACCTAGGTAGGCGGCTCTAATAAATGTAATATACTCATATAGTAACACAAGTGTTGTGGAACCCATGGCCAACACAACATGTAGTACGTCATCATACAGTACGCATGATGTGTTCTGGTTCTAACTTGGCCAAACATTTCCAACGCGAGGAGCTCATCAGACTCCATTTTCTAAAGCACCACAGTACACACTTTGGGCCTGTTCGCTTAGAGAAATTTGGAGGAATTTGGATGAATGTGAAGGAATTTGTGAGAGAGTGAACAGTGTTTTCAGTCATACACAGTGATTTTCAGCTGATTTTTATGTCACAGTATTTTTCAGCCATGCACATTATTTTTCAGCTAATTTTCAGGTCAGCCGAACGGCCCCTTTTTTTTTTACCGGTACGTGATGGTTTCGATGGAAAACAAGTGGCCGAGGTGCTACGCGTAGTAGCTTTTCGCGCTGATAAATGCGTACTCCTTCCGTCCCTAAATGTATATCGTTTTTATTTTCCAAAAAATAACTTTAACTAAATATATATTTAAAAATATTAATATTTATGATACATAATTAGTATCATTGGATAGATATTTTAATTTAGTTTTTAATAAATTTATCTGGAGATAAAAATATTACACGTATTTTTTATAAATCAAGTCAAATTATCGATATGTAAATCGTGGCGACGAATATTCTAAGGACAGAGGCAGCATGCGTGTTAAACTTTCTATCCATCCCATGGTTGCATGTCGATGTATCTTCGGATAAACAGCAGCCAGCAGGATATCCTATATATCCGACAACAGGACGGCTGGCTGGCTGGATGTGATAGGTAGATATACAGTAGTTGCCTCTCACTCTCTCGGGCCTTTTTTGTGCTGCTTTTTATTATTCTACTGTCTTTGATTGGAGTAATTTATATATATTGATAAGATAAGTTCAGCATAGGCATGCGTGCACGTCAGCACGTCTATGAACTCTACTAGATGCATGTTGGTGGTGGAGCAACCTGACCGACCACCACCTGCAGCTTTTATAAAAATACATATACTAGCGCATATCCAAATGCTGGTACGTGTCTGGTTCCTGGAGAATATTCATTCACGAAAAGTGCATCAAGAAAGTGGCTGCTCGGGCTCGGGGGAGTGATCGAGTGGCAAAATGTCACCGGACCGGCCGGAACAACCAATGCAAAGCAAACAAATTAATAAACGCAACCGACTCCAAAAAAAATTTAAATATATATACCACAAAATAAAAATAGGCTAAAGTTAAGCGATCATTTTAGCCCCCAATGCTGCAGGTCCGGTGGCCCTCTCCCCCACCACGGCGAGATCCATAGAGGTGGCGTAACGGTGTTGCAGGAGAGTGGACGGCTCTCCTCCACCCAGCGTGAAGCGCCTCTACCCACCCCTGATGGTGCCCTCTCTTACCTTAGCGTCGGAGCTCCCCCCACCCGGTGGCCATGGTGATCCTCGCCCCCCAACCCACACCATTGTTGTCGAGCCAAGCACGGTACTGGTGGCGCTAGTGGCACTAGTGCTCGCGCGCAACTGCTCGCTGCCGTCTCCGACCCCGACGACCGGAAAGACCAGCCCAGCCTTCCCACCCCCTATGTTTCATATGTATGTTTCAAGTGTTTCAGCATTTCAGATGTATATTGCAATTGTTTCATATGGATGTTGTAAAAGTAGATCGGGGAATGTTGCACATGTTGCAAGTGTTTCAGAGACATGTTGCAAGCATTTGTTCAAAATGTTTTAGACATATGTTGCAATCGTTTTGATCTGGTTGTTGCATATGTTTTCACAAATATGTTGCAATAGTATGTTTCAAAATATTTTATCTATTTCAGTCTTCTATTGCAAAAAGTGTTTTTATGTTGCGTGTTGCAAGTGTTCTATCTGGATGTTGCATATATTTTCACACATATGTTGCAAGTGTATATTCCAGATGTTTTATCTGTTCAGACGTATGTTGCATTTAAGTGTTTCATGTTGCACGTTGTTGACGGTCATTAACATCAATTATAAACCATCAATATAACATATATATACTTAATTCCATCACCAAACATAGGTCTAAGGGTTTAAACTAATAAATTCCATGAGTTTTAGTGAATCTGTGTTTGCAGGAGGATTTAATTAAAAACCATCAAGGTGAACCTATTCGTCAAAGTAAATCACATTTATCTACGACGAAAACAACTCAAGAAGATTCCAGAAGACACAAAAAGACTCTCCACCGAAGATCGAGCCAAGTGGCTAACATGGGGGGCTGGCCAGCCCCACCACTAGGCCAGCCGGCCTATGTGGCCCACAAGTCAGCCTCCCCTTTTTAAGTTGATTTCCCACTGCCTTAAAGATCAAATCTACGCCGTTGTTTTAAGTCGGTTTGATCCGATGGCTCAGAATTGATGTTGCTCCCTATATATAGCAACCCCTACCCCCTCCCTAAAAGCATCCTAAAACCCTAATTCATATTCTCCTCATTAGGATCTGAGCCAGCTATCAAGAGAAGATTAGTCCTCCATAGGATCTAGTCTTGTAACTAGAAATAGTAAGATAGAGAGTGAGGGAAGATTTTGGAAGAAGTGTTGGCATGTTGGTACTCTCTCTACGGCTTGAACCTTGGTGGATCCAAGTTCTACTTAAGCTTGCTTCTGAGACATCTATGGTAATCAACTTTTGATTCAAGTAAGCATCGTGTTTATATTGTTCTTTAGGTTTGTGACTCTTTTGAGTACTTTAATCTATTGATCATAGGTTAAAGTAGTATTCGTAGTGTAAGTGTGGTGCTTAGACTTGGTTACTCATGGATGTACCCTACATTCTGGATCGGTGGAATCTCACGAGGGTGACTCTTATAGCCTCGTTGAATCCTTTGTAGTCCACCTCCTGTTTTTAGGCTGAGCAGAACCTAGTTACTATAGAAAACATACGCTGCCTGTATTTTCTTTAGTAATATCCTCAGAATTAAACAATAGAAGGCATAGCTTACCGAAGTCAGAACTAGAGAGCCTCAGTAGTCCTCTTTAGGCTCCTGTTTATCTTAAGTCTTGTTGCTACTCCTGGTTAAGTTAGATTGTAGTTAATCTCACATGTTTCCCTGTAGATACAATACTTGGAATACTTCTGGGTGAAAGCTACAGCGGTATCCGTGCGCTTGCGGATTTATCTGTGTGCGTTAATAAATACCAACAAGCTTTCTGACGCCATTGCCGGGGAAACGGTTGCTGAATTAACTACAAACCTAGCTTAACCTTGTATATTTATTCTTTTATCTTTTATTCTTTTTACTATGGATTTGGAATCCGCACCTATATATCAATATGCTAAACCTACGAGCGCATGCCTAGAGCCACCAAAATTTGTAGAGCCTATCCTAACACCTGGCTATGAGTTGTGCCCGTATTTTATAAAAATGATTCGAGAACAATCCTTCTCGGGAGAAGGCGATGAAAACTCATACTCACACCTACGAGAGTTTGAGTAGACCTATGCATGCCTGCATATCATTGGCATGTCTGACAAGACCTTATGATGGACGTTGTTTCCGTTCTCTTTGATGGGAAGAGCTAAGCGATGGTATAGACAAACCGTAGGAGTATGCAAGGAAATTGAGAAACGCTATGCTCTAAATTTTATTTAGCTTTCTTTTCCTTCTCTAGAGTTGTCCGCCTTCAAAAAGATGTTTTATCTTTTAAACAAAAAGAACAAGAATCGCTTGGCACGTCATGGGCTCGTTTTAATGACCTCGTCACCACTGGCCCTAATCTTGCCATTCAATACCCTGTACTTCTTCAATATTTTTAAATGGGTCTTAACAAGGATTCCAAGAATTTCCTTGATATGGCCTCTAGAGGAGCTTTCCTTCATTTGTCTGCTAGTAAGGCAAGGACTATCCTTTGACAAAATTATTGGATGCATTCCCTACACTAGCATTCATGATGAACTCCCCGAGGAAGAGAAGAAATCATCTTCCAAACAAGAAGAGGAAGTTTTGATAGCCAAATCACAACCACTCCAATCCCAAGATTTAGCTATCTATCCCGAACCATCAATACCCCAAAATCCTCCAAGGGAAGAAGAAATTCCACCTTTGAAAATCCCTGTTGAAATTGAGAATGACCTCTTTAATTCTTATTTTAGGAAAAGTTTAAACTTCTAGCTACATAAGAGACCTTCGAGTAAATATAATTTGAATCTTCTCAAGAAGGGATCTCTTAGAAAGCGTCTTAAATCAAGTTCCTTTGGGGCATCTAGAAAAACTCAAGGGTGGCATGTCAAGTCATGCCATAGAAGGAGAGTCAAGTCATTTTGAAGTCAATCCTATCTTCTTTCCTTCTATGCCCACATTAAATGTGTCATTCAAACCCATCCTTGACCTCGATGATCCCTCTTATGCTCTTTCTCCTAACTCTCATGATGATCTTAGAAATCCACTAAGACAACCAAAGCATAGGAACCATGAAGACTACAAGGATGACAAAGAAGAGGAACGACAATGACCGGAGCATTCATGCGTCGTTGCAAGTGAAGAATGGTTGGATGAGGCCAAATCGTTAATGGTAAAAACCAAACCTGATCCAAATGGTGAGCTTAAGTCAATCTCCTTAATAAACATGACTCAGCCAGGTTTGGAGGAAGCCTTAGACAAGATCAACCTAAGAGTCACCAATCCAAGCGAAATTTTGGACATTCATTAAGAATCAACCTTGGAGCTCAAAAAGGAAGATGACATCAATGAGGATGTAAGCTACTTCTTGAGCACCTCATCAAATCCAAGCTTACGTGAGAAAACTCATGAATCAATTGGTCTCCCCAACATTGCCACACATGAGATCTTCAACCCTCTCATGCTTCTTGTTCACAAAATTTTTCAAAGGGTGGTTGTAGACGTGTTTGTTTATCATAAATATTGCAGATCTCATTATGTTGTTGGCATAGATCTTGAGACAGGTACATAAAGGTTGGTGTTGGAGGGAAAAACACTTCACCAACTTAAAGCATAATTCAAAGGTTTCCTAAGGACGAGCTTTTGTCCTAAAATAAGCACTTTCAGGAGATAACATGACCTTTCACCTTTTGCTGTAATGTCCTTGTGAAATGAGCATAGAGAGATAATTGTGAAAATACTCCTTCAGGTATTTTTGTTACTAACCATTGTAGGTTTGAAGCAAAAAGAACAAAGGATGACAACGTAAGGTATGTCCAACCAATCATCATGCAACATTGAATCACATTCACACATGAGAGTTCTATCATCCAAACTTGATTTTATTGCAAAATTCAAGCTGGGGATAAACTTCTCTAAAAACATTTCATGCCATGTTGCTAAATTATCTTGGTTATCTCTACCTTCAAACCATGTTCAATTAGCTAAATAACAACCATGCTCTTTCATCTCTATTTAAATAAATCTCTATAATGCTTTCATACTACCTTTGTTTGCTATAGTATGCTTAAGGTTTGGAGTATGTTTATACATATTTTAAATTAAGTATGGTGCTTAGTTTAGGAGTGTCAATCTTACTTCCAAAGGCTTTTTAAATTAAGCGTGGTGCTTAGGTTAAAATGCTTTCCTACATTAAATTAGACATGGTGCCTAGTTTAATTTTTTGGACCAAGAGTGTGCTTTAGTAGATACTGGATATTTTGTTAGACTAACCCTTGCAGGAAACTCTCAATTTAATTTGGATAAGTCATGAGATGAATTCAAGTCAGAGATAAAGCAAGGCACATGATGAACTCCAATAACTTTATGAAAAGAAGACATAGCTCAATCAACATGGATGGAAGAACTCCATGGAACAAAGAGGAAGAAAGGGTGCAATCTAGGAAACAAGAAGCTTATGAACAGCTCAAGCTGCGAGGCTAGCCGAACAAAGAAAACTCCAAGCAAAAGAGAAGGACCATTACGAGTCATCTACCCTTCGTCATATGGTGTCATCACGCTCTAATGACAAAGGTAACATCCAAAGGTAAATGGTCATTATTTAAAAAGCTTTTCCTTGATTCTGGTATGCACATAAATAAGAAACAAACATGTTTGAGTTACAACTTACTTGATCCAACCAGATTAACTCAACATGTTTAGTTCTTTAAGCTTGTTCCTAGCACCACTTTCTTGAGCCTATGGTCTTAACCAAATAAGCTGAAAGTGCACATCCTATCTCTGAAAGATGATAGTCATAATCATATAAAGTTTGATACATTATGAAAAGTTGAACAATCCTTCCATGGGTTAAGCAATTCAACCCTTTTTGGCCAAATGTATTTAAATGCTACATTCATGCTCAGTCTTCTAATCTTATCACCCATGTTATAAATGAACAAAGCATATGAACATCAACTTCATCTTGTTCAATGTGTCTAAGGTTAGAGAAGAATAAATAAAGTTTTGGTTCTGCTTGGTTTTTTCCCAATGTGAGCCCATGCACTTGATCTCTACCTTGTCTTTATGAGCAGGGACACATTTCAAGCAAAGTGTGGGGAGTCAATCGATTCCCAGATTTCTCCAAGTGAAGGTTCTGAATCTATCAAACCAAAATCAATACTCAAAACCAAGACGGGTTTGGCGGAAGAAGGTGACTTCACCATTAGAGGTGTCATCACAAGAATCCTCGTATTCGAACAAACCGAGGTATTTGATCAATGAACTTCATAAGGAGAAGTCCGGTTCGAAGGACTTAAGACACCGAACCCTCACCGAAAGAGCTAGCTTGGGGGAGAAGCACTCCCATCTATCCAGTGTAAGTATTCTTTCCCTTTATTTTAGTTTTCAGCTTTTTAATAGTTAAAAAATAGTGAATAAAAACAAAATAAATAGTTATCCTCTGTAGTAGTAAAATAAAAGAGTGTGTCTAGTTTGCTTTAAGTTTGATTTCTAAGAACTGAACAAAATAAAGAGGACTCTAAATAATCTCTTAAATAGAAATGGTGAATAGTTGCTCTGTTGTAATTCCTTTCAAGTACCTAGTTTTCAGTCTTGAATTCTCCCGAGTTTTGGATAAGATTATTTTGATATAAGGATTTACTCTGAACTTAAAACTCGTGGATAGCACATGCTTGATCTAAGTCAAGGTAATTGATGGATATGATATGAGAAGGTCTGAGTTGCTGTTTATCTTGTTCCAAGTGACACTAAAGTTCTAGAGAATTATCTTTTAAAAATCATAAAAATGCTATATGATGAGTTCCTGTATGACAAAGCTTGAATTTATACCAGAGCCATACATGTTATTTAGGCTAGGAAAACTTTCACATATATGTTGCTTGCCTTTACATTGAGTTTTGTCAAGCTTTGTTGACCTTTATGAGAGATTTGTCATGCTCTTAAAATCAAGATCACGTACACACCACCTAAATATGCATTACTCCTACACTGGGGGTAGACGCAAAAACATGCTTTCCATTTAGATTCACCCAAAAATGTTCTACCCCTACACTGGGGGTGAACACAAAAACATGCTTGTTAGGTTTCTACTCAAAATAAATGCTCGAAGTTCTTGTTGCTATCTCTCAAAAGTTTCTGTTGTAGAAAGAGGCATGGGGCTATGCAAAACTTATTCGAAAAAAGAGAAAAAAAGTTGAGAAAAAATAGACAAGTGTCTGAGATATCTAAAACAATGGGTACTCAGATGCCCGCCTGAAAAAAGAGAGATGAATAAGATAGCTCCTGCTCTCTAGCAAATGTTTCCAAGTTATCCACACACATGCACATCTTGATTTGATTGTATGACTCAACTCTCTTTAGATTCGTTGTTTCACTTTACAATATATGCATTGCAAGTATGCTCTAGCTTTCTCTCTACCAATGACTCCACATAAGCCTTGGTTGTAGAAAGAGAAAAGACATAACATCTTTATTTCCTTGGTGAGTGTTGACACCTATGGTAGCACACAGAGACAAAATCCACAAGCGCATGGGTATCGAAGTAGTTTTCACCCGGAGTATTATCGAGTATCGTATCCACGGGGAAACGTGTATGTTGCCTATTTATGGTTTGTCTAGGGATAGCAATCAAGGTATAAGGTATGAGTAGAGAAGATTCCTATGGTTATGACCCTATGCAAAGCAAGGCTTATGATTCTAGTGTTCACTTTGGGACATCTCTTAGACGGTAAAGCACTGCTAATAGATAACTCTACCGACACAACTACGGTCCTACTAATTTAAAAACATACTCAATTCGGTGTGGACTACAAAGGATAGACAGGGATGTCACCTCCCGCTGCTACCACACAACCAAGAAACAGGGATTAAACATAGGTAGCCGATAGCCTAAGCACCACGCTTATGCTAACGATTACTACTCTAATCCAGAGATCTAATAAGGACTAAAGCACTCAAAAGAATTGTGAACCCGTGAATAAAAGAGCACAAAACTTACTTTAAATAGAAATCAATTACCAGAGCTATCTCGGATGTAGACTTGGAGAAGCCAAGATCTGCCAAAGTACAAGCCATAGAGGTAGCACCGACAGGCCAGTACCTCCTCCCAACTCCTCCCTCACTCTCTAACTCACTATTTTCTAGGTACAACACTAGATCCTATAGAGGATTAATCTTCTCTTGAGAGCTAGTTCTAATCCTGAGATGAGGATATTAATTAGAATTTTAGGATGGCCTCTAGGAGGGGGGTATAGGGCTGTATATATAGGGGGTAGTGTCAATTCTGGACTCTCGGATCAAACTGACTTGAATAAACAGTGTAGATGCGATCTTTAAGGCGATGGGGAACCGACATTCAAAGGGGACGCTGACCTATGGGTCCCATAGGCCGGTCAGCCCGCAGGTGGGGCCGACCGGCCCCTCCTATCAGCATCTTGGCCAGATCTTCGGTCGAGAGTCTTCTAGTGTCTTCCCAAGTTGGTACCGTCGCGGAAAAACGTGATTTACTTTGACGAATAGGTCCACCTTGATGGTTTTCCAGATAAACCCTACTGAAAACATAGATTCACCAAAACTCGTAGAATTTATTCGTTTAAACCCCTATACCTATGTTGGTGATCATTTTTATGCATTTATACAAGTTATGTTGATGGTTTATGATGAACGTTATTGACCGTCAACAAGCTCCCCCACACTTAACGTTTGCTAGTCCCTGAGCAAAGTTAAACTTGAACAATGGATCAGGAGTTGCTACAATACTTTCACGCCTCAAAAGTACACATGTGTTCAATAAAGAATTCTCCTCCGAATTAGAATAAACTGATCTGACTTTCAAACTTACCCATATTACCTTCAACCATGGGGCTTCTTAGCCTTCACTTGGGTCTTGAGCAATTGAAAGATAGAACGATCAAGTCAAGCACTATGTCTCAAGTTCTTTGTTCAACCATTGTTCTAGAGTTTTTATAAGTTTTCAAAATAAAACTCTGAGATTCCATTGAATGACACTCTCAAGTCTCTCAATATATGTGGTATTTGTGGATCCTCACCAAGGCAATAATGATGTTATGCCTTTTCTCTTCCTACTATTAAGGCTTATGTGGAGTGCATAGGTAGGGAGAAAGCTAGAGCATACTTGCAATGCATATATTGCAAAGTCAAACAACAGATCCAAAGAGAGTTGAGTCATACAATCAAATCATGATGTGCATGTGTGTGGATGTATATGGTGGATATATATAGTAGCTAACCTAATTCTACTTTGCTCCTTGAAAACATATATCTCTTTTGAAACTTGGAAACATTTGTTATAGAATAGGGGCTATCTTATTCATCATCTTTTTTTAGGCGGGCATTTGAGTACCTATTGTTTTAGATATCTCCAGGACACTTGTCCATTTTTTTTTTCTTAGCTCTTTTTTTTTTTCTTTTCTTTCTCTTTTTATGAATAACTTTTGCATAGCCCCATGTCTCTTTTCTTCTGTAATAAAACTTTAGAGAGATAGCAACAAGAATTTGGAGCATTAATTTGGTGGATGGAAAACCTAACAAGCATGTTTTTGTGTTCACTCCCAATGTAGGAGTAAAACATTTTTGAGTGGATCTAGATGGAAGGCATGTTTTTGCGCCTACTCCCAGTGTAGGAGTAGTGCATATGTGGATGATGTGTACATGATCTTGATTTTAAGGGCATGACCAATCTCTCATAAGGGTCAACAAAGCTTGACAAAACTCAATGCAAAACAAGCAACATATATGTGGAAGTTTTCCTTGCCTAAAATGTATGGCTCTTGTGAGAATTCAAACTTTGTCTTACAGGAACTCATCATGTAGCATTTTTATGTTTTTCAAAATAAATCTCCAGAACTTTAGTGTCACTTGGAACAAGATAAATAGTAGCTCAGACCTTCTCATATCATATTCATCAATTACCTAGACTTAGATCAGGCATATGTTGCCCACGAGTTTCAAGTTCAGAGTAAATCCTTATATCAAAATAATCTTATCCAAAACTCAGGAGAATTCAAGGCTGAAAACTAGGTACTTGAAAGGAATTGCAATAGAGCAACTATTTATCATTTTCATTTTAAGGGATTGTCTTCAAAGTCTATTTTATTTATTTAGCTCTTAAAAGAAATTAAAGTAAACTAGACACACTCTTTTTTTATTTTGTTTTCATTTTTTATAAAGCAAACCAAATATAATAAAACAAAGGAAGAGAAATACTTAGCTGGATACATGGGGGCGCCTATCCCCCAAGCTAGTTGATGGTAAACCTGACTGAGGATGAAGTGCAAGGCTGGCAAACCCAAGACAAGTTGGCCTACCATTCTCGTGGTTCTTCCATCGTTTGTCGATGCTGGGCTTTGTTTAGGAGGGTTGCCTCCCCCACACTTGAATTTTGTTACCTTGCATAAGCAACATGTGGATACAAGCACCAACAAAAGACTAGAAAGATCCTGGCCATACTTTATTTGAATGTATAGATAGCTTAGCATGGGTTTTTAAGTTTTTTCATAGAGTAAAGAAGAAGAGCTGAATTGAAAATGTTATTTAAATTCTATAAAGTTAATTATATCCAATTCTTCTTATGGCAATTGTGTGTCATGGAAAACTTTCAAACGCTGACCATTTACCTTGAAAAGCATACCTTCATCATTTTGAAGTGTAATGGTTCCATGAGATGATGCGCTAATTACCTTGTAAGGTCCATCCCATTTGCTTCGTAGTTTCCCATGTCCGAACAACTTCACTCTGGAGTTGAAAAGCAACACCTTGTCACCTAGTTTGAATTTCTTCTTTTTCAATCTTTTGTCATGCCACCATTTTATCCTCTCTTTGTAGAGTTTTGCATTATGATATGCCTTTTCTCACCATTCCTCTAGCTCAGAGAGTTGCATTTTTCTCTTTCTTTCCAGCTGCTTCAAAGTCCATGTTCCACCTTTTTATGGCCCAATGAGCTTTGAATTCCAACTCGACTGGTAAGTGGCATGTCTTCTCATAGACAAGTTTATATGGTGACATCCCAATAAGTGTTTTGTACGCTATTCTATAAGCCCATAGTGCTCCGGATAACTTATCTTTCCATACCGTCCCCATCTCATTGACAGTCTTCTACAGAATGTTCTTGATTTGCTTGTTTGACATTTCTGCTTGTCCGCTAGTTTGAGGATGATATGGTGTCGCTATGTTATGATGGACCCTATGATTAGATAAGAAGCGTCGGAACTTCCTATCAATGAAGTGAGGACCTCCATCACTAATTACCATGTGTGGAACTCTAAAGCATGGAAAGATGGTCTCTGAAAACATCCTCTTGACGTTATTTGAATCTGCAGCTCGACATGGTAAAGCTTCAACCCATTTTGAGACATAGTCGACTGCCACCAGGATGTATTCGCACTGCCTGGATTTTGGGAATGGTCCCATGTAGTCGATGCTCCAAACATCAAAGAGTTCTAACTGGAGGTTGCTGGTGAGTGGCATGGCATCTCTTGCGTTGATATTCCCATGTTTTTGACATGGGATGCACCTCCGTATAAATTCTTTGGTGTCATCGTACATGGTTGGCCAGAAGAATCCACTTTGTCAGATTTTGCATTAGTGCGGAATGCCCCATAATGTCCTCCATACGGTGATGAGTGGCATCTTTCAATGGTTTTGGTTGCTTCCTCAGCCGGAACACACCTCTTGAGCAGTCCAATGGAGCAGATTCGATAGAGGTACGGTTCATCCTAGGTGGAGGCGATTTTCATGGATGAGCTTCCTCTTATTCTCTCCTGGTGGTACATAACCCGCAACCATAAAATTAATAATATTTGCATACCAGGGGTCGGATCCTCTGACTTTTAGGAGCATGTCGTCCTGTAGAAAGTCGTTGATGGGCATCTCCTGTGGATTTTCGAACTGCATTCTTGACAAGTGATGGGCTACAGAAACTCGTAGGTGGGTATACGGGTTTTCATCACCTTCTCCTGAGAATGATTGTTCCTAGACCAAATTTATTAAAGACAGACGCAACTCTTAGCCAGATGTATGGATAGGTTTCAAAGATTCTAGAGGCTCTAGTTGCATGCCCGTGGGAGCAGCAAATTGATTCATAGGCGTGATGTTATGCATACTTAAACATAAATAAAATAAAACATACAAGGACAAACCTAGTTCGACGAAATCACCGCAACTGTTTTCTCGACAACGGCACTAGAAAACTTGTTGACATCTGTGGTAGAACACAGAGACAAAATCCGCAAGCGCATGGGTATCGAAGTAGTTTTCACCCAGAGTATTATCGAGTATCGTATCCACAGAGAAACATGTGTGTGTTGTCTATTTATGGTTTGTCCAGGGATAGCAATCAAGGTATAAGGTTTGAGTAGAGAGGATTCCTATGGTTATGACCCTATGCAAAGCAAGGCTTATGATTATAGTGTTCACTTTGGGACGCTGCTTAGACGGTAAAGCACCACTAATAGATAACTCTACCGATGCGACTACGGTCCTACTAATTTAAGAACCTACTCAATTCGGTGTGGACTACAAAGGATAGACGGGGCTGTCACCTCCCGCTACAACCACACAACCAAGAAATAGGGAGCAAACGCAGGTAGCCGGTAGCCTAAGCACCACACTTGTGCTAACGATTACTACTCTAATCTAGAGATCTAATAAGGACTAGAGCACTCAAAAGAACTATGAACCCATGAACAAAAGAGCACAAAACTTACTTTAAATAAAAATAAATTACCAGTAGTATCTCAGATGTTGACATGGAGAAGCCTAGATCCGCCAAAGTACAAGCCGTAGAGGTAGCGCTGACAGGCCGGTACCTCCTCCCAACTCCTCCCTCACTCTCTAACTCACTATTTTCTAGGTACAAGACTAGAGTCTATAGAGGACTAATCTTCTCTTGAGAGTTGGCTCTGATCCTGAGATGAGGATATGAATTAGGGTTTCAGGATGGCCTCTAAGAGGGGGGTATAGGGCCTTATATATAGGGGGTTGCATTAATTCTAGACCCTCGAATCAAACCGACTTGAATAAACAGTGTAGACGCGATCTTTAAGGCGATGGGGAACCGACATTCGAAGGGGACGCTGACCCGTGGGTCCGACAGGTCGGCCGGCCTGTAGGGGGGCCGATGGGCCCCCCTGTCAATGTCTTGGCCCGATCTTCAGTGGAGAGTCTTCTAGTGTCTTCTAGAGTCTTCCCAAGTAGGTACCATCGTGGAAAAACATGATTTACTTTGACGAATAGGTCCACCTTGATGGTTTTCTAGATAAACCTGCTAAAAACTTAGATTCACCAAAACTTATAGAATTTATTAGTTTAAACCCCTATACCTATGTTGGTGATCATTTTTATGCATTTATACAAGTTATGTTGACGGTTTATGATGAATGTTATCGACTGTCAATGGTGAGGATACACAAATACAACATATATTGAGAGACTTGAGAGTGTCATATAGTAGAATCTCTGAGTTTTATTTTGAAAACTTATAAAAACTCCAGAATAATGGTGGAACATAGAACTTGAGACATAGTGCTTAACTTGATCGTTCTGTCATTCAATTGCTCAAGACCCAAGTGAAGGCTAAGAAGCCCCATGGTTGAAGGTAATATGGGTAAGTTTGAAAGTCAGATCAGTTTATTCTAATCCGGAGGAGAATTTTTTATTGAATGCATGTGTACTTTTGAGAAGTGAAAACATTGTAGCAACTCCTGATCCATTGCTGAGTTTAGCTTTGCTCAGGGGCTGGCAAAGGGTTAGCTTGGGGGAGCTTGTTGAGCGGTCATTAACATTAATTATAAAACCATCAATATAACCTGCATATATACTTAATTCCATCACCAAACATAGGTCTAGGGGTTTAAACTAATAAATTCCATGAGTTTTAGTGAATCTGTGTTTGCAGGAGGATTTAATCAGAAAACCATCAAGGTAGACCTATTCGTCAAAGTAAATCACGTTTATCCGCGATGAAAAACAACTCAAGAAGACTCCAGAAGACACCACAAGACTCTCCACCGAAGATCAAGCCAAGTGGCTGACATGGGGGGCCGACCAGCCCCACCACTGGGTCGGCCGGCCTATGGGGCCCACAAGTCAGCCTCCCCTTTTTACGTCGGTTTCCCACCGCCTTAAAGATCAAATCTACACCATTGTTTTAAGTCGGTTTGATCTGAGGGCTCAGAATTGATGTTGCTCCCTTTATATAGTAGCTCCTACCCCCCTCCCTAAAAGCATCATGAAACCCTAATTCATATCCTCCTCATCAGGATCAGAGCCAGCTATCAAGAGAAGATTAGTGCTCTATAGGATCTAGTCTTGTAACTAGAAATAGTGAGATAGAGAGTGAGGGAAGAGTTTGAAGGAAGTGCTGGCCTATCGGTGCTATCTCAATAGCTTGAGCTTGCTTCTGAGACATCTCTGATAATCAACTTCTGATTCAAGTAAGCATCGTGTTTATATTATTCTTCAGGTTCGCGACTCTTTTGAGTACTTTAATCTATTAATCATAGGTTAAAGTAGTATTCGTAGTGTAAGCATGGTGCTTAGACTCGGTTACTCGTGGATGAACCCTACACTCTGAATTGGTAGTAGCTCACGAGGGTGACTCTTATAGCCTCGTTGAATCCTTTGTAATTATTGGTGTTTATTAACGTGTCACTTGTTTGAGTACTTAGCCACCTATTATAAACTTATATCCCCTAACTTTACTAGGTTGTCATCCCTAGTGATGATGCCAGAGATATGTGTTGGTACTACATAATATTACCACTAGAATAACACTAAGCAGTTCTTTAGTAACTATGTGACTAGAGAGAATATATATACATCTATGAATGTAAAGTATCCGCGAGCACACAGATAATATACCATTGTAGCATTTTACCTGAGTGTATTCCAGATATTGTTATTTATATTTTTACCACTGGGAAGGTCAAGCATGGATATGTATTGATAACTTATAATATTGAAGGAGAAATAAACCATAGCCATTACTCTACTCACAACAGGGATAAGTCATAGGATAAGATGTGTATAAATGATAAGTAATAATAATGATAAATCACTCAGAGCACTCCTTTCCAAAGTATTAGCATGGTCAGGTAGAATATTAGTGGAATAATTCCTAAGTCATTCTTAATTACAAATCAAAGCATACATTTGATTAGTGCAATTACACCTATTAATCATGGCTAAGATCATCATCATATCTACAACTAAAGGATATTACTAAGGAAGATTGAGAGCAGAGCTTGTTCTACCTTCGTAATCGGACCCTACGTGCACCTATATTTAGGGAGTGGACTACAAAGAACTCAATGGAAGTGTTACATCCGCGATCTACCACATGACCCAGAATATAGGGTGTATCCGTAGGTAAACAACATATAAGCACCACGCTTACACAATGTTGACCACCCACCCCATGTACTCTAGAGTGAGCGCTATACGAACTTGTGCATAAACATAATGATAAACTAGCTATACTAAGTATATAATCAAAGTAGACGTTGAACATCATAACGAAGAACATGAATAAGATGAACACTGAGATTGTCATAACAATTGTAACTAACATATAAAAATAATGGAGAAACAAGAGAGAGTGGGGTACAAAGTTTATACCAAACCACGCTCTTGACAAGATCGGGAATCCAAGCGAAGTCCTGTTTGCCTCCCTCTAGATCTATCCTAACTAGCTATGCTATGGAGGATGAGGAGCTCTAAGGAGATTAGGGTTTCTGTCTTCTAAAATGACTTGATGAGTAGGGTTATGCCTGGGGGAGAGGCAGGAAATGGATTATATAGCCCTGAGGGTCCAACGTGAGCCCTTGAATCAAACTGACTTGAACAACGGCCTAGATGCATCCTCAAAGGCAGTGGAAGACTGACATGCGAAGCTGGCTGATAGGTGGGTCCCATAGGGGTCGGGCGGTGCCACCAAGAGGCCAGGAGGCCCCACCTGTCAGGGGGTGGCCCTCCGCTTCGATGACGTGGCTTCTAGACCCTTTTAGAGTCTTCCCACGTAGGTACTGTGGCGGAACTCCGTATTTTCCTTTGACGATTAGGTCCTCCTTAGCGGTTTTCTGATTAAACCCTGCTGGAAACATAGATTCACCAAAACTCATGGAATTTATTAGTTTGAACCCATAAACCTTCATTGATGATTATATTTATGCCCTTATACATGTTTAATTGATGGTTTAAATTGGTTGTTAACTACCGTCAACAACTCACCCAAGCTTACCTTTTGCTTGTCCCTTAGCAAAACTAAACTTAGTAAATGGAATTGGAGTTTAAGGATTTTGAAAATATTGTAGCAACTCCTCAAAAGTACACATGTGTTCAAACAAGAATTCTCCTCTGGTATTAGAATAAACCGATCTGACTTTCAAACTTACCCATATTACCTTCAACCAATAGGCTTGTAGCCTTCACTTAGGTCTTGAGCAATTGAAAGACAGAACGATCAAGTCAAGCACTATGTCTCAAGTTCTTTGCTCAACCATTACTCTGGAGTTTTTATAGATTTTCAAAATAAAACTCAGAGCTTCCTATTGTATGACATTCTCAAGTCTCTCAATATATGTGATATTTATGGATCCTCACCAAGACAACAGTTGTGTTATGCCTTTCTCTTCCTACATCTAAGGCTTATGTGGAGCTCATTGGAGTGTAGAAAACATAAAAGAGCATACTTGCAATACATATATTATAAAGTCAAACCTCGGATCCAAAGAGAGTTGAGTTATACAATGAAATCAAGATGTGCATGTGTATGGATATATATGGTGGATATATATTTTGGCTAACCTAATTCCACTATGCTCCTTGAAAACATATCTCTCTTTTGAAACTTGGAAACAACTTTGCAAGAAAACAGGGGCTATCTTATTCATCTTCTTTTTTTTCAGACGGGCATCTGAGTACCCATTGTTTTTAATATCTCGAATACTTGTCCATTTTTTCATCTCTCTTCTTTTTTTATGAATAACTTTTGCATAGCCTCATGTCTCTTTTCTGCAACAATTTTTTGAGAGAGATAGCAATAAGAATTTGGAGCATTTATTTGGTGGATATCATATAGGGCATATTTTTTGTGTTCACTCCTAGTATAGGAGTAAAACATTTTTTGGTGGATCTAAATGAAATGGCATGTTGTTGCACCTACCCCCAGTGTAGGAGTAGTGCATATTTGGGTGGTGTGTATGTGATCTTGATTTTAAGAGCATGACGAACCTCTCATAAGGCATCAACAAAGCTTGACTAAACTCAATGCAAAACAAGCAGTATATATGAGCGAAAGTTTTTCTAATCTAAACATAATATATGACTCTGGTAGGAATTTAAGCTTTGTCATACAAGGAACTCATCATGTAGGATTTTTCATATTTTTCAAAATATAAATCTCCAGAACTTCAGTATCACTAGTAACAAGATAAACAACAGCTCAGACCTTCTCATATCATATCCGTCAATTACCTAGACTTAGATCAAGCATATGCTACCCATGAGTTTCAAGTTCAGAGTAAATTCTTATATCAAAACAGTCATATCCAAAACTCGGAAAATTCAAGACTGAAAATTAGGTACTTGAAAGGAATCACCATAGAGCAACTAGTTATCATTTCCATTGCAAGAGATTATTCTTAGAATCCTTTTAACTCTTAAAAACAGAAAACTAGACATACACTTTTATTTTGTTTTCATTTTTAAGATCACATCTTACTATTATATAAATATATATAAGATAAACTTTTATTTTGTTTTTGTTTGTTATGCATCTTTTTATGACTTTAGCAAATAAATAGAAAACTCAAAGATAGTAAAACCAAAAAGGGAAAGAAATACTTAGCTAGATACATGGGGATGCTGCTCCCCTAAGCTGGATGTTGTCGTGGTCTTTCTTAAAATCTCTTTCATCCTTCTAGAAGTTGTTTTCCTCATGTAGCGGGTGTAGCAGCGGCTCAAGAAAATGTACTTCGGATGGATGGCTTTACTCTTGATCATCCTGCAAAATACTCCAACAAGAACACTAAAAACTCGTGGCACGGATTAGGATAAGGAATTACCAATCAGCCATTTAGAGATTTGTTGTCCTTGGAGGTTTAGACAGATTTTCTAATTGACAAAGTTGTAGCAGGATGTCTATTTAATATTTTTGAATTTTCTTATTTATATAATGCAGAAAGGATATACGCATGCATGTTTATTTTTATTTTATGCCACCACAGTGAATATTCCCTTGGGCTTTTACACACCATAGATTTATTCACATGGGGCTTAGGATTTTCCTGATATAATGATGTAATGCAATAATGAAACTTTTTATTTTTCTTTTCTAAATGCAATGCTAATGCAAAAAAGTAAGTATGCTAAAGTGAAAATAATTCATGCGATACTAAAAACTAAATATGGATAACTACCGATGTTACCTCATGGCCAGGGTTCGGATTTTTAAGTCCTCTGGACAAGACTTTATTGGAGAAGGGTCCTTCACTTTTTGGGTGCATCATCTGGTCCCGAGAATGGAGACCCAGATGGCTGGACATCTTGTGATGGTGATTCTGATGATGATGTCACCTTTTCTTTCCACGCCTGCCTGGACTATGGACTTGACTTTGGCAGAGCGTGTTCATCTTTTACAACTTCTTCAGGTTTCTTATCTTCCTCCTATTCATTCTTTGAAGATTGATTCTTCTAGTTTTGGGATGATCGACGTCTCCTCTTGGAGCGGGACTTCTTTGGCTTCTCATAAGTAGTGTAACTATTAAAATAACAACGTACCTTTTCTCTAGGAAATTGGAAGTGGACTTGTTTAGATCCGATGTAGATGATCGCGTTGGTGGTGTTGAGGAACGGTCTTCCAAGAATGATGGGTGTATCATCTTCTTCTTCACCTATGTCCACAACCATGAAGTTAGCAGGGGCATAGTGATCATGTCTTTTGCTATCTTTTGCTACCATAATATATTTTGTTATCCCCTCTAGGAATCGGATTGATTGGTCCGCCATCTATAATTGCATATATGTAGGGAACAAAGGTTCATCTCCGAATAAATATTCATATGTTACCTTGGACATTATATTGACCCCCGATCTAATGTCACAGAAGGTCTTGTGGAAGATTTTGTCCAATGGTACACTCGATTGTTGGTATGCCTGGATCATCCTTCTTGTCAAGGAATGGTGAAGCGAGCAGGTGGTCGTACTCAAATCAGAGTGTGTTGATCATGTTGACCGTTTTTTCTTGTGGCTAACTGGTCTTGTTCTTTCTCCTTCTTTGGTTGTTCTTCTTTTTGGTCACTGTTGTCTCTTCGGGTAGGTATGCCTTTTGTGGATGACTAGGAGATTGCAAGATGCGATTCTTGAAAGAAAACTTCTCCTTTCTAGCCTGGATTGTGAAGCAGATCTTGGCACTGCCCGCGTAGCTGATGGCTTTAGCGGTGCTTAGGAAATGTTGGCCCAAAATAATGGGTGTCCTTATATCTCCACATGTTTCCAAAACCACAAAGTCTACGGGAACATATAATTGTCCCACTCGAATCATACCATCTTCAAGAATTCTCTTGGGGTAACAGAGTGACTGATCTGCAAGCTACAAACGCATATTTGTGTATAGCAAAGTATATCCATTAATTTTATCATAAATTACCTTAGGCATGATGTTGACACTAGCTCTGAAGTCACAAACAGCTTCCTAGAAGATGTGAGGTCCAATGGCAATGGGCATGACAGTTCTCCCTGGATCACTCTTCTTCTCTGGCAAGGTATAATCTATCCACCTTCCCGTCGATAGCTCCGTGTAGTAGTAAGCTGCATTATGAATATTGATAAGATTTGCAGTTTCTAGATCTTCTGGTTGCCTCAGAATCTTACCTTTATCGGACGAAGGAACAGCAGCCGTTAGCTGAGCTATTTGTGATTCTATCATTTTATTAAAGCTATGCTGGTTCTCAATGGTAGAAGCAAAGCTATCCATTCTATTATTTATGTTCTCTAGAATTTTATCATTGGAAGCTACCTTTCTAGATAATCCATCCATAATTTTGGATTGACCAGTAATTAATTCTCTCAAGGGTGGTTGATTGTAAATATTAAAATTATTACCTTGCTAGTTACCTTGGTAGTTTGGCCTTTGTTGTTGGTTCCATCCTTGATTTTGCTGAGGACAAGAGTAATTGTTGTTGTTGACAAAATTCATATCCTCATGGGTCTTAGGACAGTTATTCCCTGAATGCCCAGTGCTTCCACACACTTGACATGTCATGCGAGAATTATGAATGTGCATGACTTCTTGCTTCTCATTGGCTCGATCTTCAAGCTTCTTCATTAGTAGGTCCATCTTGGCAGACAACATGTCTACTTCCTTGAGTTGATGTATACCTCCACCTCACTTGCGGGTCTGAACACATTCTTCATTCCAGCCTTGGTTGGAGGCCATCTTCTCCACAAGAGTGGTCGCAGCTGGAAGTGTAAGTGACAAGAATGCACCTCCAGCAGCAACATCCATGGTCTCACGGGTACTGTTGGTCAACATGTGGTAAAATGTCTGTATGAGTAGCTAATTCTCCATCCCATGATGAGGACATTCTGTAATATAATCTTGGAAGCATTTCCATGCCTCAGGGATAGATTCATCACATTGTTGCTAAAAGTTTGAGATTCTTCCATGCAGAGCATTGGTCTTGCCTATGGGAAAGAACTTTGCTAGAAAGGTAGCGAAGCAGTTATCCCATGTAGTGTTTCTATTTTTATTGGCGTAGAACCATTGCTTTGCCTTCCCAAAAGTGAAAAATGGGAAGAGACAAAGTAGTATGGCATCCTGGGTTACTCCTTTGATGACGAAGGTGCTACAGATCTCTAGGAAGTGTTGGAGATGTGCACTCGCACCTTCATGTGCCTTCCCACAAAACTTGTTTGCTTAAACCATACTAATGAGAGCTGGCTTAAGCTCAAATCCATTATCTCCGACATTGTCTATCGGTCCTGTACGGATGTTGACCATAGTTGGAGCAGAGAATTCATGGAGAATCCTGTTAGCCATGGCTTCAAATTCTAGTGTTAAGCTTCACCTTATATGGTTGTCTTTCGACTTTAACGCTGGGACTTTCTTGAGCTTAGCTCTGGTCTTCCTGATTAATGCTTTTGGATCTTCAACGTAGTTTGTTGGAAGGTCAAAACCGATCATACATTACCCTACATAAGATACACAAGTAGACAAAACAAGGGTAAGACTGTTTGAGCAGAGATCAATGGTTATCTTGATCCCATCAATAAGTATAAGTTTATCAATACTTCCTTTGCTAATTACCTTCCCCAGCAACGGTGCCAAAAATGCTTGTTGGTGTTTATTAACGTGTCACTTGTTTGAGTACTTAGCCACCTATTATAAACCTATATCCCCTAACTTTACTAGGTTATCATCCCTAATGATGATGCTAGAGATATGTGTTGGTACTACATAGTATTACTACTAGAATAACACTAAGCAGTTCTTTAGTAATTATGTGACTAGAGAGAATATATATAAATCTATGAATGAAAAGTATCCACAAATGCACAGATAATATACCATTGTAGCATTTTACCCGAGAGTATTCCAGGTATCGTTATTTATATTTTTACCACTAGGAAGGTCTAGCATGGATATGTATTGATAACTTATACTATTGAAGGAGAAATAAACCATAACCATTACTCTACTCACAACAGGGATAAGTCATAGGATAAGATGTGTATAAATGATAAGTAATAATAATGATAAATCACTCAGAGCACTCCTTTCTATAGTATTAGCATGGTCAGGTAGAATACTAGAGGAATAATTCCTAAGTCATTCTTAATTATAAGTCAAAGCATACATTTGATTAGTGCAATTACATCTAGTAATCATGGCTAAGATCATCATCATATCTACACCTAAGGGATATTACTAAGGAAGATTGAGGACAGGGCTCGTTCTACCTTTGTAATCGGACCATACGTGCACCTATATTCGGGGCGTGGACTACAAAGAACTCAACGGGAGTGTCACATCCGTGATCTACCACATGACCCAGAATATAGGGTGTATCCACAGGTAAACAACGTATAAGCACCATGCTTACACAATGTTGATCACCCACCTGGTGTACTTTAGAGTGAGCGCTATACGAACTTGTGCATAAATATAATGATAAACTAGCTATACGAAGTATATAATCAAAGTAGATGTTGAACATCATAATGAAGAACATGAATAAGATGAACATTGAGATTGTCATAACAATTGTAACTAGCATATAAAAATAATGGAGAAACAAGAGAGAGAGGGGTACAAAGTTTATACCGAACCACGCTCTTGACAAGATCGGGAATCCAAGCGAAGTCCTGCTTGCCTCCCTCTAGATCTATCCTAACTAGCTATGCTATGGAGGAGGAGCTCTGAGGAGATTAGGGTTTCTGTCTTCTCAAATGACTTGATGAGTAGGGTTATGCCTGGGGGGAGAGGCAGGGGCTGGATTATATAGCCCTGAGGGTCCAAGGTGAGCCATTGGATCAAACCGACTTAAGCAACGGCCTAGATGCACTACTAGAGAACAGACTTTAGAACGATGTCCCAATTTGACATTAGCCTCGGCATTTTTTGCCCCCGGAACTAAAGGTTCCTGCCCAACGGTCATCCGCAGGGCAGGGATCTTTAGTCCCGGCTGGTATTACCAACCGGGACTAAAGGTTTTAGTCCCGGTTTGGGTGATGCCCCGGGAATAAAGATTAATCTTTAGTCCCAGTTTGGCCCCATAACCGGGACTAATTATCCCGGCCTATAGACTAGCTCATTTCTTCCTCCCTGAGCCCGAGTCATTCCATTCAAACTCACTGCCTCTGTTCTTCAACTTGCTGTTGTTCTTGCTCTCTCCCCCTCCATTGGTGTTGCTCTTCGATTTTGAAGGTAACAAACTTAATCCTCTTATGTTTTATCAGTAGCTTATCTTATTTTGCGATGTAGATGCATGTGTAACTTTATATGTTGGACTTTATTATGATTTTATGTCATTTTTAGCTCAAAATCACATGATAATTTGCATATATGTTTGGATAAACAAAAGTTAAATTAGTTCATCAAAATCACTTGATAGTTTAGTATTGCTAGTATATGTAGTACATTTCATGGTTTAGTTAGATAAATAAATATTTTTATTTTTTTTAATATATTACTTTAGAAATGAGAAATTTACAATAGTTTGCAAAAATAAGTATAGAAAGTAACTTGATATGGTGGATTTGATTATGATTTCTATGTCATTTTTAGCTCAAAATCACATGATGATTTACAATAGTAAAATCACTTGATAGTTTGGTATTTTACTATAATACATAGTACATATTTTATGGTTTAGTTAGATAAATAAATAATTTTAGTTTTGTTTAAATATATTATTTTAGAAAATGTGAAATTTACACTAGTTTGCAAAAATAAGTATAGAAAGTAGATGACAACTGGTACCGGATTCTCGGCCTCTCGTTAGGTTGCGAAACGACTAAGGCCAGAACTCACTCTCATTTATCTGCGGTAAGTGTAAGTAGAAGATTGTGATGGAGTATCGAGTCAAGAGACAGGGACCCAACAAGGGTCGTGTTTTCTACAAGTGCCCAGATCGCGATGTGAGTTTCTTACGCATTTGATTATTATGGCTAATTGACCTGCTTTTCTTAAATATTTTTGACTAAATATTTTTTGGCTTTAATTTCAGTGGGAGGGCAATGGATGTGATGGTTGGTACTAGGAGGAAGATTATGCTACATACGTGCAGAATTCAGGTGCGCTTGAGGTAGCGGCTGCTGATGATGAGGCAGTGAGCCAGCAGGAGAAGCTTATTGATATTCAACAGACGAATGATTTGTCTGTTTTAGTTGCGTACGGTCACGAAATAATTATGTTACTGAAGTGCATTATAGTTTTAGTTTGTTTAGTGATAGTTGAGATTGCTTACGTTGTAGCCAGGCTTAGTTAATTAATCAACCATGTGTGTGTCATCTATGTTGTGTAATAAAATACTTAATTATGTTCAAGGTTTTCATAATTTGTCGTGTAATGCAGATTATGTCACGCCATTGGATGTACAATGCCGATCGCTGCTCCCAAGATTTTATTGAGGGCGTGCACTATTTCTTATGTGTGGCTGAGGCAAATAAGCGGGATGGTTTCATGTGCTGTCCATGTGCCCTATGTAAGAATTTAAAGGAATATTCAAGCTCAATGAGCCTTCATTCACATTTGCTTAAGTCAAGTTTCATGTCAAACTATATATGTTGGACTAAGCATGGATAAAGCGGGGTCATGATGGAAGAAGGCGAAGGAGAAGATTTAGACATTGATGACATTATTGCTCAGTATGGTGCCTTTGATGATACTACAATGGGGGGAGATGAAGAAGAGGTAGCGGCAGAAGATGATCTCGGTGATGCTCTTGGCGGTGCCATTCGTGATGCACAACAAGAATGCGAAAGTGAAAAAGAGAAAGTTAAGTTCGAGCGCATGCTTGAGGATCATAGGAAGTTGCTATACCCGACGGCCGAAGAGGGGCAAAAAAAAATGGGTACAACACTGGAATTGCTACAGTAGAAGACAAAGAATGGTGTATCCGACAAGCTATTTGAGAATTTATTGAACCTCATAAAGAAGATGCTTCCGAAGCCAAATAAATTGCCCACCACTACGTACGAAGCAAAAAAGGTTGTCTGCCCTTTGGGATTAAAAATCCAGAAGATACATGCATGTCCTAATGACTGCATCCTCTACCATGGCAATGAATACGAGAATTTGGATGAATGCTCGGTATGTAAAGCATCATGCTATAAGATCAGGCGCGCTGATCCTGGTGACGTCAAGGGTGAACAACGTCCTAGAAAGAAAATCCCTGCCAAGGTTATGTGGTATGCTCCTATAATACCACGCTTAAAACGTTTGTTCAGAAATAAAGACCATGCAAAGTTGTTGCGGTGGCATAAAGAAGACCGTAAGGTAGACAATATGCTGAGACACCCAGCTGATGGGTCCCAGTGGAGAGCGATAGACAGGGAATTTCCAGAGTTTGCAAATGAGGCTAGAAACTTAAGGTTCACCTTAAGTACAGATGGTATGAATCCTTTTGGGGAGCAGAGCACTAGTCATAGCACTTGGCCAGTTACTCTATGTATCTACAACCTTCCTCCATGGTTATGCATGAAGCGGAAGTTCATTATGATGCCGATCCTCATCCAAGGTCCGAGGCAACCTGGCAACAACATTGATGTCTATCTGAAGCCATTAGTTGAAGAACTTCTAGTTTTATGGAACAAACCAGGTGTACGTGTCTGGGATGAGTACAAACAAGAACACTTTGACCTACGAGCAATGTTGTTCGTAACAATCAATGATTGACCTACTTTAAGTAATCTTTCAGGTCAGACAAACAAAGGATATAATGCATGCACACATTGTTTTGATGACCTTGACAGTATATATTTAAAAAGATGTCGAAAGGTCGTGTACCTTGGCCATCGTCGATTCCTTCCTTTGAATCACAAAGTAAGAAAGAAAGGGAAGCATTTTAAAGGTAAGCCAGACCACCGGAAGAAGCCTCATAACTGAACCGGGAAAGATGTATTCGCAATGGTTAAGGATGTGAAAGTAGTATTTGGAAAGGGACAAGGCAGCGAATCTGTTCCCAAAGATGCTAAGGGACACGCACCCATGTGGAAGAAGAAGTTCATCTTTTGGGAGCTACCCTATTGGCAAGTCCTAGAGGTCCGCAACGCAATCGACGTGATGCACCTAACAAAGAATCTTTGTGTGTACCTGTTAGGATTCATGGGTGTGTACGGGAAGCCAAAGGATTCACTTGAAGCACGCCAGGACTTGCAGGGCATGAAAGAACAAGACAACCTTCATCCAGAGAAGACAGATGATGGACGTCACTACTTAAGTCTTGCTAGCTACACGCTTAGCAAAGAAAAGAGGGACAGCATGTTCGAATGTCTAAGCAGCATCAAGGTCCCATCGGGATTCTCCTCCAATATAAAGGGTATAATAAATATGCCAGAGAAGAAATTCCTAAACTTAAAGTCCCACGACTGCCACGTGCTTATGACGCAATTGCTTCTAGTTGCTTTAAGAGGAATTCTACCTCCACATGTACGTCTAGCCACCGTGAAGCTATGTGCATTCCTCAATGTAATTTCTCAGAAGGCAATCAATCTAGTGGAACTAGCTACTCTATAGAATGATGTGGTTCAATGTCTTGTCAGCTTTGAGTTGGTGTTCCCTCCATCCTTCTTTAATATCATGACACACCTCCTAGTTCATTTTGTGAAGGAGATTAGTATTTTTGGACCTGTGTTCTTACATAACATGTTCCCCTTCGAGATTAGTATTTTTGGACCTGTATTTTTGGACCTGTCTTGAAAAAATATGTGAAAGTCTGTTCCAAGCCTGAAGGAAGCATCGTCTAGGGCTATCGAACAGAGGAGGTCATTGAGTTCTGTGTTGACTTCATTCCTGACCTTGCCCCAATTGGCGTTCCCGAATCACGACACGAGGGGAGACTCAGTGGTAAAGGAACTTTAGGGAAGAAAACATATATCGGCATGGAAGATGATTATTTCAATAAAGCACACTAAACAGTTCTTCAGAACTCGTCATTGGTGCATCCGTACATCGAGATACATAAGGAGTTCTTACGATCTAAGTTTCTAGGGAAGACTGAAGCTTGGATTAGGCGTCAGCACATGAAAAGTTTCAGTGGTTGGTTGCGAAAAGAATGTCAAGGCGATGACAATATTGATGAGCAACTGTATTTGTTGGCTAGGTAACCATCGTGGCATATCCTCACGTACCAAGGGTACCAGATAAATGGGAATACATTTTACACAGTTGCCCAAGATAAAAGGAGCATCAATCAAAATAGTGGTGTTCGCATAGATGGCACTGATCCAAATGGGAATATACAAACATATTATGGCCATATAAAAGAGATATGGGAACTAGACTACGCACCTAATTTTAAAGTCCCTTTGTTCCGGTGCCAATGGGTGAAGCTGACCGGAGGAGGGGTAACAGTCGACAAAGAGTATAGAATGACAACAGTGGACCTCAACAATATTGGGTACAAAGACGAACCATTCGTCCTTGCTGCCGATGTGAGTCAGGTGTTCTATGTGAAAGACATGTCTACAAAATCAAAGAGAGGAAAAACGAAGACATCAACTCAATGATCAATGAGCCAAAGCGTCACATAGTTCTTTCTGGGAAAATAAATATAGTGGAAATTAAAGACAAGTCAGACATGTCAGAAGATTATGAAAGAAATGTCCGAATTCCACCCTTCATAGTGAAGAAAGATCCAAGCATCATGTTAAATGATGAAGACACTCCATGGTTACAACAAGATCATAACCAAGGGTCATACGTCAAGAAGAAATTCACTGTTGTGCCCGCATGATACAACGATGCATATTTAATATATTATGTTTTAGAGATGGATATTATGTAATATGTTATGACTTCACATTGTAATATGTTTCAAATTTCACAAGTGTGTGACATAGTTTCAGAAAGTCTATATGAGATTCAAGAATTTGTGACTAGTGTTTGATAAAACTTTCTCAAATGGGAAAATAAGCTATATAACAATTGTAGATCTTGCTGAGATGATCAAACTTGGTATTCAGAGTTTTTTCATCTGAAGTCATTTAGTGTCTCATTTGAGCAAGTTTTACCAAGTCAAATTTGGTCAAATGAAAAAATAACACTTTGACTCTAGTATTATGAACTCTAAATGACTTCAAATTGAAAAGTTTTGCATACCAAGTTTGTTAAACTCATCAAGATCTATAATTGTTGTTTTGGTCAACTTTCCATTTGAGAAAGTTTGGATGGTTCAAATTTGTGATTTTTAAATTTCGACGCCTACAAACTAGTTTTCGGAACCCTAGATTGTCTTAAATTGAAAAATTTTGAATACCAAGTTTGTTCAGATTATCAAGATATACAATACTTATATAGGCCATTTTTTCATTTGAGAAAGTTTGAACAAAATGTAGTTCAAATTTCACAAGCGTGTGACAGTTTTAAAAAGTCTGAGATTCAAGAATTTATGACTAGTGTTTGAGAAAACTTTCTCAAATAGGAAAATGAGCTATGTAAAAATTGTAGATCTTGCTGAGATGATTAAACTTTGTGACTATATTTAGGCCCTTATACATGTTTAATTGACGGTTTAAATTGGTTGTTAACTACCGTCAACAAGTCACCCAAGCTTACCTTTTGCTAGTCCCTTAGCAAAACTAAACTTAGTAAATGGAATTGGAGTTTAAGGATTTTGAAAATATTGTAGCAACTCAAAAGTACACATGTGTTCAAACACATCTGGTATTAGAATAAACCGATCTGACTTTCAAACTTACCCATATTACCTTCAACCATTGGGCTTGTAGCCTTCACTTAGGTCTTGAGCAATTGAAAGACAGAACAATCAAGTCAAGCACTATGTCTCATGTTCTTTGCTCAACTATTTCTCTAGAGTTTTTATATATTTTCAAAATAAAACTTAGAGCTTTCTATTGTATGACACTCTTAAGTCTCTTAATATATGTGGTATTTATGGATCCTAGTTACTATAGAAAACATACTATGCCTATATTTTCCTTAGTAATATCCCCAAAATTGAACAATAGAAGGCATAGCATAACTTCGTAGTATTCTCTATGCTCCTATTTATCTTAAGTATTGTTGCTACTCCTAGTTAAATTAGATTGTAGTTAATCTCACATGTTTTCCTGTGGATACGATACTTGGAATACTTCCGAGTGAAAGCTATAGTGGTATCCGTGCGCTTACGGATTTATCTGTATGCGTTAATAAATATCAACACACGTGTTTCACGCTATTCGGAGAGTCAGGGGGCGCCGAGGAATGGGACGTGGTGAGCCGGTGGCTGGTGGTGCACTGGGGGTCGACGGTTGAGGACATGATGGGGCAGGGGTGCGCCTGTGATGGCGGGGCATGTTAGGTGTGCGGGCGGGCGTATAGATAAGCATGGTGAGGTGCGGGATTTTTATTTATACGCATATTAACGTTTTCATTGAAATTTGCACCGTCTCGAGGCTAAACATCCAGATCGGGGCGTCCGAGCACTAGCAGCCCTTTTATCATCATCACACACGATGACAATGTGCGATTGTTAAATTAATGACATGGTACCGTAGCAAGGTAGATATATTAGAGCAACTCTAGCAGTAGCCCCTAAAATAGGGCCCCTATTTTTTATTTGGGTGCTCCCCCTACTTATGGGTGCCTAAAATTTTGCTTCTATTCCATCAGAACCACCCAAATGAAGGCACCTAAATCCAACGTAGGGGACCCACTTGTCATTGAATTAAATCTTTCTTCCCCACATCCTCCACACACACTGCCCAGGACGAAGCCAGTGGGGTCGGTGCGGCGGCAATGCATGCGGCCTTTCGCAGCGTAGCAAAAATGAAAGTGTGACGTGGATGAGCGCGGCGGCGGACTTGCCGTGGTGCTTCGACCTCCAGTGCGGGCAGTGGAGTGGGCGGTGCTGCGGGGAAGAACGTCGTCGCAACGGAGGAGAGGCCCGCGCGCCCGCGCAGCGGCAGAGCGCCGCCACGGTGGAGCACCTCCTGCGGCGGAGCAGAGCACCAAAGACGCCACTCAAGGGGCAGAGCGGCCGGCGCCACGGAGGAGAGCCCCAAGTGCTCGCGGCGGGCGAGCGGAAACACCAAAGACGCTTGCGGGCGGAGGGCGGGCAAAGGAGGAGCGAGGACGAGCGCCGTCGCATGGTTCCGTGTTGCATGGGCGGAGAGAAACGACACAACCAAAGGATGGGGGCCGGCTGTTGGGCCAACAAGAATGGGGTCCGAGGGGGAGATTTGAGTGCTCATCCCAAACTGGGGGCTCTAGTAAGGACCCTGTTAGAGCTATGTTTTTAGCCTGAGCCCCTATATTTAGCTATGAGAGGTTAAGTAAGGGTCTCATTGGAGTTGCTCTTATGTTAGCATTAGCGATGGTGAGAGCTAGAGGTTGTGATAATGTGATCTGTGTAGTGGTGGGTGCGATGTAGGTGGTGGTGTGCCCACGAGGGGATGCCGATCGATAGCGATGACTTTGATGATGATATTGCCGAGATATATAGAGCGAAGGCGATGGCCATTAATTGCATGTGACGATGAATGAAAAAGAAAGGTGCTTTGTAACTGTACACACCCTTGCATGCATGCCACTGAGGCCGGCGGGTGGTGGCAAATGCTTGGAATGTATCGGATGCCATGGAGGTACGTAAACCACGCGGGTGAAGTTGCACATGTAGCTAAGCTACGGCATCGATCGAAGTAGGACTGTAGGACATGTTTGGAACCCAAAAAAAAGTTAATAAAACGTATAAAATCCTACAGCAATCTGACAGAATGTTTCATAAGTAGAAAACATACTGCATGCACGTAGTTGGAGTATCGGTTTCCCAAATTAAATTGAATCCCCGTATTCAATCTTGGATGGTTTCCCTTTTCACCGTTGGTGGCGCTTGCTTCCGGATCAACGATTATGAGAGGCCTTTTACCCCCGAACCCGGATTGGCTGCGAAGCGAAGGGTGTGCTTCCCGGGGCGGGGCGGAAGCGGGGAATGGAATCGTACGGCGACAGCAGCACACCGCACACCGCACACCGCACACCGCAGTCCGCAGCGCACACGCATATTTCCCATGTGACCACGACGGCGACCGAGGAAAACGAGGAGAGCGCGCGGGGTGGCCGGATGGGGCCGAGTCACAACGGAGGGATTGTACTGTGAATCGAAGGCCGGCCGGTGACGTGGGGGCAGCGCGGTAAAGGCCACGCGAACCAACCGCGAAGCAAAGGCGTGCGTGCCTCCCGTCACGCCCGCAGCCCTTCCTGGCCGCGTGCTTCTTGAGTGCAGAGGCAGTCCGGCAGTCCCTGGGTTCTCCGTTCTGCGGCACTGCCACAAGAACGTGCTGCGTTATCCGCGCCAACAGCAACAGGCGCACCTGCAAATTTGCTACTTCCACGCGCTCGGTTCTGTTGTAGTGGAGCATCCACTAGTCCATCTGTTGCACGTTTCAGGGGTTTCCCGATCCTTCTTATTTTCCTCCTGTGCACTCGCGTACAGGTTTGGATTCTTATGCGGTACATGGCTCATCCTTTGAATCAACTTTAATCCGATGAGGTACTCCCTACGTCCATAAAAGAACACAATTCTCATTTTTCAATGAGTCAAATAATTTAAGTTTTGATTAAATTTATATAAAAATATACTAACATTAATGATACAAAATAAGTATCATTACATAAATTATAAAATATATTTTTATAATATAAATTTATTTAGAAGACATAAATGCTAATATTATTTATTATAAAGTCAATCGTGAGCTAGTTTGACTGGCGCGGTTAGTACAACTGTATTCTTTTGTTGATGGAGGGAGTAAAACTATCCTTGCTCCAACAAAATAGATAATTACGATAAGTGAGTAACTTTTCAACATCATTGATAGGCCTCATGTCAGCATCACTAATTATTACTGTCCCAATACAAATGACAGACCTCATGTCATGACTGACGTTGAACGACTCCAATTTACAATCAGAAAATTTTAAATCTATATCTTTTACATCAAATATTAAAGAAGCAATTCTCTCTATCTATTGTTTTTTCTTTCACCTCCCCCAAGTACCTAGACAGTGGAGGTTTCTTCGATACTGCTTTTTTTACTTTCCAAACCGTAGTTTCATATGTGATCCCAAATCATGACCCATACTCAAACGAGTTTGCACAACTCGTGTTTAGCAATGATGAATACGGAACCCGATTCTAATACGTATTGGATGACGTCTTATATATCTCATATATGTGATCCAGACTCATAACCCACACCCATACAAGAGCTAGAACAACTCGCTTCTATCGATGATATAGAACCTGATTCCAATACATATTTAGTTCCGTTGCAATGCACGGACATATTAGCTAGTGGAAGACAAAATGAGGCATCATAGTAGTACTCTAACTGGTTATTTCAATTCAAATGAGATGCAGTAGCCAGAACTGAATAATATACTACGCATCATTACAAGAACAAGGTTAGGTATGTGCCAACCAAAATAATAACACTTGATCAAAATAAAAGAAACAATGCAAGACAGTTGACATGATGGCAGATTAAGAAAAAAAAAACAATTCTTCATGTTTGGTATACGATAATTGACCCTTGTTCCATATCAACGCGAATTTAAAACAAACATCACACTCGCTAGTCGGCACAAGAGAATAGATAAATACAAGTAACGTTTCTCAGTCACTGGCGCACCCATCATGCAGTCCTCCCACCACCATTACTACCCATCTTATAAAAACAAAAAGCGGCATCTCAACATCCCTAGCTAACAAATTCAAATATTATACTAGTAGTATTTCTAATCAAAATGCAAGGACGAAGAGAAAAAAAAATCAGCAAGGACGAAAAGAAACAGTAGTGTGCTGGCCGTGGCAGCGTCGCGAGCGATAAATTCCCACCAGGCCACCACTGTGTGCTTAGCAGCCAACCCAATCCAATCCAACCCAACCCAACCCGCCAGACACGTCAGCCTACCACCACTCCAGTCCAGTTGTCCCTCCCTCCTCCACTTCCCCGCCAACACGCACGCTGCAGGACAACACCCACCTGGTCCCCACGTCCCGCGTGGGCCCGGTTGGCGCCTCCGGCCCCACGAGCCAGCAGCACGCGTCATTGCGGCGGGCCCCTTGCTCCAGCCGGGGGTTGGTGCATCGTGTGGTCCCACCGCGCCAGCACTGGGCGGGCGGTGGCGCACCGCTACGCGCTACGTGTGCAACGGGCGCCACCCACTCGTGCCCGCGCGCGCAGGCAGGCTGCTACGA